>VZSF01000860.1:650803-930247 GCA_013398295.1 Chionis minor
GGGGTGGGGTTCGGCCGCTCCCCCTCTCCCCGTCCTCGGTGGCCGTGGCCGCCGCTTTTGGGGAGCGGGCGCGGGCCGGTGGTGCCGGGCGGGAGAGCGCGGGCAGCCCCGGTGCCGTGCGTGGGGTGCGGCGCGGCGGCTCCGGCGGCTCGGGTTGGCGTGGGGAACTTCTTCCCCGCTCCCTCGGAGCCACTCTCGAGGCGTTTAGGGAAGCGGGGAGGCGCGGGGAGTGCTAAATACCCTGATTGTTGGGGGAATGTTTTGGCCGGGAGGTGTTTGTAAGGCTTTATTTTGTAAATATTGAGCGTGAAAGTGAAGTCTGAGGGGAAAAGCTGCGAAGTGCGGAGTTCCGCATTCAGCGCCGAGACCGGCTCGTTATTTTTGTAGAAAGAGCGTCAGCCTGTGGTAACGCTCTGTATTGCTGGGAGAAGCGGCTTTGCCTTTATGTTTGCCACAGCGAAGGCTTTGCAGAAGCCTGGGAGTCTGGTGGGTTTTCATTCCCGGCCTCTGCCTTGTTATTCCGTGCTCTCCGGTTAACCATTTACAGGCGGTGCGTTCTCATCAAAATGCAAGATAAGAGCAGGCCTTTTTCCGCTGGACATATTTATGCTTATTTTGTACAAGCTCGAGTGAAGTAGAAAACAAGCTACACCAATAAAGTAAGGCTGCTGAAGCTTTAATTTCAGCTAGAATAGTAAAAAAGCTCCGGACGGAACAAAAAGCAGTATCGGAACCATAAGCAATACGTCAGGCTAGGCTTTTGCTTTGGCAAATACAGCGTGTAATGACTGTAGGATGTAAAAAATATCAGTCTCACTGGCAGAGTTTAAAAAGACTACTGGTTTCTGTAACGTAGAAAGTCTTCAGGAAAGATTGTTCATTTTATGAAATCTTAAAGGCATGTGGAGTATCCAGAGGGATAAGCACCTCAGCTTTTAAGAAGCGAGACGTGTCCCCCGTGGAGAGATTTATCCCAGTAAATACTAAATGATCTCACTGTTTGTGTGACAGTCTACATTTTCCCATTGAAGGAAACATGAAATCGTAAAATACTTTATCTCAAGGATCATGTTGATGGAGGTATATAAAAAGATGGGGCTTGACCACCTATGATCTAAATTGGTTGGAGGTAAAACCATTTACCTAGTTCTTTCTGCACTTCATTTCTTCCTTGCCCTCTCAAGGAGAAGCTCAGGCTGACGGTGGAAGCAAATATGTATGGGGAGAAACCAGCCGTACCTCGGCTTAGAAACTTTCCTTGCAGTACTGAAAATGCCTGGAAAGCCTACTGTAAGATTTACGCCTCAGGTCCTCCATTTATTCTGAGGAGTGTAACAGATACTTCAATATAAAAATATCTATACAAAGCTCTTGATATTACTGTATACTTCACATTCCTTTCTCCTTGCTATCTCAGCTATTTTACATGACAGCTAATTTGCTATCATCTACAACAAATTCTGGATATATTACTCTATCATGGTGCTTGGCTTTTGGGAGTTCCATTTCAGGTTTGCATGTAGAAAGCAATAGATAAGCTATTAAAAGTATATTAAAAGTTGATGTGCATCAGGTGGAGATATCTGCAGCAACATTGAAGCTGACTGGGGATCCATATGAGAAATGTTGAGTTTCTTTCTTCACAGAATGAACTGCCTGGGAAGACAGCAATTTAAAAAAATAAAAGGAAGGCGTCCAAGTCTGTGTTTGGTACTAGGAGACTAATTCTAGGTCAGGCTAAATGAGAACGCCAATTAAAGTCTTCTACTTTTCTAGAGAAAATGACTGCATGTGAAAAGAAAGTCAGCTCTTAATCAGGAGCTAATCATGACCTTTGTAAAGCTCCCCCCTCCCCCCCAGTTTCTGGTGAATTATGACAATGAAGCTCAGAGTCTCTCATACTATGTTTAATTACTAAGGACTTGTTATATATTGCGATATTGCGTAAGGGTAGTGAGGCTGGAATATGTAGTCTTCTCCTTCACACAGCAGTTACTATGTTTTCAGTCCTTCTTGTGGGTGGTGGGTTTTTTTTCCCTTTCCCTCGTTTATATCCGGTGTGACGTGATCTAGGGAAACTGGTTGTCTGTATTAAGATCTAAGGTTCACAAGTTTTTCCTGAGACTGAAGTCGGGAAACATCTGCACTGTGTATATGTGTTTTGATACGCGATGTGTCTGTGGTCCAATATGCAGGTAACAAAGCCAGACTCATTTCTGAGTTGTTAAATTGTTTGCATTAGGGAAGCGATTGATATGTTTAAAAATTCTTTTGGTGTGAATATGCTAGAAAAGTCTGCTTGTGCTCCTGTTCTTCTGTTGGGTTTCTAGCACTTCTTGTAAGGCAGAGGGCAACAATAGAAATCATCTGGGTCTGTAAATCTCTGAAATTTCAGCCCATTGATTTTTACTGGAGAAAATATATGTTGTTATGTTCATGAAATAAATGTCTCTGTCGTAAGTCATATTTAATTCCAAGATATCTTATTTCCACTTTCCAACCTGTATAAGACTAATACCCTTCGTTACAGTACCATCCATTCTTCTTCCTGAAAGTAACCTGGAATGCTAATGTGTAATCCCAGGGTAAATGTTTCAGCTGTCTTTTTAGTTGAAGTCAAGCTATCTGGCTTATTTCCAGCAGAAGGTTGTGAGGAACAGAATCTCTAAATATTTATGGAAGATGACACGTGAAGGGGAAAATAAAATAGCATTAAGTGTTTTACATGATGCAAATCACATCTACGTGATCAGGATAAACTTATCTTCTCTATTTTCTCACAAATATTTTACTTCTGTAGTGTAGTTTATAGTCATAAGCTACAAGAGTGCTCACTGCAGATTTCCATAGTATCAATCTGATTACATAGTTGCAGTGCTTGTTCCACTGCTGTTTCACACATGGGAGGCTTTTTTTATTTTCATGCTACTATGCTGACTGTGGAAGCTATTTTTTCACATCATAGTAGTATGGGGTTTTTAGTATGGTGGTGTTCAGTTCTGCAAACTCTGCCACAGGGCTGGACTTCATGTACTGGTTTTTGAGAGATACCACCATATCTGAAAACCATCATCTTCAGGCTCTCTGTTCAGTGCTCCTCAAGGTTCCTTTGGGTTGGCTAGTGTATAGGTTTTTCCTCTGGTAATACAATAATTTAATTTTTTTTTTTTTAATTTTAAAGTGTATGTAAACTGCAAGGCCATGCTTGTAAGAGAATTGAGGACCTGTTGCAACGTGCTGATTTTTCTCAAGTTCCTCTGCTTTCAAGAAAAATAGTTACGCTTCCATGCACCAATGCTCAAATGAGAGAATCTTCAAGAACTGTAGATGCTGTAGGGTGATAATTAGAACTGACTGGAGCAGAATGTGATTTTTTTCCAGGAAAAACTGAACATTAACAACTCCCCTTGATTATTTTTTTTTTGATTTGCAATTGTTGAGCGTAATCTTCCCTGAAGACAAGGCTTTGACCTACACATTCTTTATCTTGGTGTCTTTTCTTTAATAAGAAAAGGATGAATACTAAAAGAGGTTATACATTCCTGTCTTAAATAGGCTCAAAAATGAATCTCATCGTTTAGAGAGGAGTATGCTGGCAATCTACTACTGGCAGCGATTTAATCGAGTTTTTTCCCTTTTTTCTTCTCCGGTTTTGTTTTGTTCCGCAATGTGTTTTATTGAGGGTGGCTTAAATCGCAGTCAGTCCTACACCAGTGGATATTAATCTACTGCTCCAAAGTGGCGGCTCTTTTGAGGAATATCTGCCTAGCTTAAGATTAAATTGCTTTTCTTATCATGCATATAGGTCTCCAGAAAGGCAAATAAATATTTACTTATTAAAACAACTGCTGCTTCTACTGAACTGGTGTTTTTGTTGTTGATAAGAAATATGCCTCTTTGGGGATGTAAAAAAAGGGAGAAAGTGATAAAACAGTGGAGAGAGCTAGAGAGAGTGCCTGCAGCTTTAGGGTATGATTTTATTTTTTTTTTTTAGAGGTTATCAGGGGTTAGAGCAGTTCTGTAATGTTTGGTTAGAAAGCATTAGAAGTACTTTCAATAGCAGTGGAAATACTAAGCTGTTCCCTTGATAACAAGCAAAAAGTGCATTCAGTGATTTAATGAGTGTTTCGGCAGTCTGTATATATCCATATCATCTGTTTTCAATGAGGTTGCATGCTGTATGGTTAACCCCTTATTGCGAAGAGAAACTTGAAATGCTTGAACCACATTCACGCGTTGTGTTTTGTGCTGTGGTAGCCCCATCTGTAGAACCTCCTGGCGTCCTTACACATGGGTATTGGCCACAGCAGTTTTGCTCCTGAGGGGAAGCACTCAGGCAGCAGTCAAATTTTAAACATCTCCTCAAATCTCACGGACAGCAGCGGTCTGCAGGGCTGAAGCCCTTGTAGGTTGGTGACATTTTGGCATGTGTCAGGAGCTCTGTGCAGTGGATGTGCCCTTCCCTCGACTAGCTCTCTTGTACAGTGTACCACACGGGTGTGCCTCAGCTGTCTGGACTGGAAAGTCCTGTTTGTTTGTTTTTTTAACAGAACACTGATTCTGACTATAGTTGGCATCTTAAACTTGAAGAGATATTGGCAGCTAATTCAATAGAGGGAGCTCCACTACCTTACTGTTAGAAGCAGCGCGTCTGCTTTTCCCAGGCCTCTGGCTTTAGCTTGGAAGTTATGTTAAAAGTCTTTTTTTTTTCTTCACAGTGTTCTGTGGTGCCAGGCTTTGTTTCTGAAAGCACCTCACTTTCATCACAGGCTTCCTGTTGCATGAAGGAGAAGCAAGAACAAATCCGAATCACATAGTAGGCAAACCCAAAAGATGACTCAATTAGAGATACTTCTCTTTTGCAGGAAGGCATTGTCTGTATTTTAAATGGGTACCTTACAGAATCAGGTTTTTAAATGACCTTTCCTTGTCTGGAGCAGGGGGGAGGGCTTTATGGAGAAACTCAAAAAAGAATTAGAATTAAAAGAGGGTGCTTTCCAGGGATGAAATGGGCCAAGAGTGGTGTTGCATGAAATAGGGTACAAACAGGGTGAGGGAATGAGTGCACTAGATAGGCTGTTGTGGCAAGAGACAGGTTAGTATTGCTCCCAATAAGATGTATTAAGTACGACCTTTATTTAACAAAAGCAATTCTTTCAGTTCGTTTAGGATCATAAAGGAAAACTGGAATATGTATGCCCTTCTGCAAACAGAGTCTGCATTCTGAGCTGTTGTAAAAGAAAGCCAGTTAACATATGTGCTGATATGCTTTTAACCCATTTAGTGTCTCTAACACAGGAACAGGTACATGCAAAACAGCTATCAGCTTTCTGTAAACCCAGGACTTCATGTTTTTCTTGGATCCTTTACCTTTTAAAATACTATTTCTCATCACACTATTTTGACTCTAATTTTGACTCTAATGAAGCCTCATTAAGGAGCAGCCCCTTTAAAAAATACTGTAAATCCAGTCGCCTTTAAGTAAACTTGTAATGAATTCAGCATTATTCTTTATTCAGGTAAATCCTGCACAAATGCCGTTTATCATTTTACTTGCTGCAGAAGTTGCATGGTTTTTTCCTAATTTTTAATTTTAAGTAGGGAAGACAACAATAGATACTGGATAACAAAATAGATGTAGCTTGTATACAGTTAAGAGTTAAACGTGGCATTTCATATGACTGTCTGACATATTTCAGGTTTTTCTTGTCTTTTTTAATACGAATTTTTTTGGGTTTCTTTAGAAAGTGGAACAACTTACTTTTCAAGAACTTACTATTGAGTTAATGAATTTATCATGCTGGCCAGGAAAAATTGCTAAGGCTCATGTTTTAGAGAGAAGAGGGTTGATACAGTTTATCTGTGGGGTGGAACAGTTAAGTGTTCACCTAAGGCTCTGTAACTGGGTAGTTTACAGAGAATACCTGTTTTGAACTGGGCTTAGAAATGGGCAGTAGAATGCAAGTGTGAGATTTTGGTGTTACTTACGAGATGCAGTTCTTTAATTGAAGTTTCTGAATTATTTTGCTCTTGATTATCTAGAGTATTATTTTTGATTATCTAGGTATTACTCCATTTTGTCATGGAATTTTGTTTCATGAAATGCAGAAACGAGCAGGCATTTAGCAAAGTGAGTTCTGTGACTCATGCAGATAAAATCATGTTCGTTTGCTGGCTTATTGTGGCTGTTTTGGAGAGCAGAGATGAACTTAATGGCCTTTACATACAAAGCCGTACACAGAGCAGGAAAAGAAGGATCAAGAGTGGAATATTTAGGCAGGATTTGGGGAACTTCAGTGTAGCCTTGTAACTTCAGAAGAGAGAAGGATTCTGAATAGATTCCTTCATTCTTGATACTGCACATCAAATTGTAGAACAAGTGCTTGCATATAGAGAAGATGATAGGGTAAGTATTACCTTAAAATTCACTCAGCATTATGGGATTTACTTTCTCAAATTGGGGAAGTTGAAAGTTTCTGACACTGCCAACAAAGTGGTGTGCTGACAACTGGTGACGTAAATCAAGAAAACATTTGCATCTTACACTTGACAGCTTGAAAGGTTAGCAAGGGGATAATTTTTTCCAACTTTAGTTCATGACTGAGATTTTTGTCAAGTTTGTTTAACATTGCTCCTCTGTTATGAAATTACTGGACAACTCTGCTAATCTTGAACCCCACCTGCACACAGAAGCAATAAGGAAGTCATTATTATGAATGTCCCACCAGTTTCCAGTTTGTGTGAGTGAATTATATTTCTTACCATTGTGTTTCTGCACAGACAATAACTCTTAATAATTCAGAGCTTGCTGTGCAAACAGTTCTACAGTTTGAAACAGTCACCAATATATAAGCAAATAATGACAATGACTTCATGTTACATAAACTTACATTTTTTGGCATCTTTGTTGCCATTGTAAGTGCAGGGTGTTGGTGGTGGGTTTTGGGTTTTTTGGTTTGGGTTTTTTTTTTTTTTTGCTAAATACTTCCAGGAAATGTTTTGCTCTCATAATTTAGCTCTTGGCATGGCTTCTGTAACAGGGCTTTGCCTTTTGGAGGGGTAACTGCTCCGTAGTTCAGTTGGACCTTGCTCGTCTCGCTGCTGTTGAATGATGCAACAGGTTCTGTCTTAGCTTTGAAGTTTAAGTCCTTACTATTACCTTTACCCTTAAGGTTTAACCCCTGTTAATATGTGGTGCCCCACAGCTGCAAATTCCTAAGTGTCTACGTGAATCTCTGATGTCAAAATGGAGCTTCTGAAAGTTTACCTGCAGGTTTGGTAAGGGTCAGGGTCTGGTATTTCATCCAGACTCAGTTCTATCTGCAGGTCATTTCTTGTCATTGCTTATCGCTTTCTGAAGAACTCTGCAGTGTTAAAATCAAAACTTCTGCGTGGTTTCTGGAGCTGGCAGGGGGAGGAGTCTAAAGCTTCTGAGACTGTGGAAAATAAGTGGGATGTTACAAATGTGATAACCTGCTGCTTCTACATCCACGGTTAACCATTTTTTAGTTTAGATTCATATAACTTATTTGGCATCTTCTAAGCATCTTAACATAGCATATGCCTGCCTTGTTAGAAGGTAAGTTCTTTTCTTATCTCAAATGAACTGTAAGCTCTTGGTGTCTGTAGCCACAAGGAAGCTGCTGTAGGACCAGGGAAGGTAAACCTTCTGGCCTGTGTAGCAAAATGTTGGTATATCAAAGAGCCGTAAGAGATGTATCCTGTCTGCCTGAGACCCAAAGGGGGAGGAGCAGGGGGAATGGGACTCCCAGAAGAGCTCTTCTTGTGGGAGTGGATGACAGGGCATGCTGGCAGTGTTAGGCTCTTCAGAGCCTGCTGGCTGTCATCATTCCACAGGCGGGGACTTGGAGCAGCACTGCAGGCACCGTGGCTGCACGGCTTGGCGAGTGCAGTTTTGGAGTTACTCTTGGACAGCACGCAGCTCAAGACCCAGAGGTCAGAAACCTTCTGTAGTGGTGGCACCTATAGTGTACACGGTGACTGCTTCCTTTCCACTGTGTAAGAGGGGAAGGGAAGGGTGTATATTCCTCAACAAGGAGAAATTCCCTTCTTTTGCCGGGCACGATTACCCTCTGAGCTGCTGCAGAAAGGTACCTGCTCACTTCAGGGGCATCAGGTTTTTTTCTCCTGCTCTGAATGGTGTGCAAAGCACTCTGTGGGGTGCTTTTAAATCATTATGTCCATCTGCGAGTACAGTGATGATAGGGAAAGATGGACTTCCACATGCAGGGTACGCTTGTGACCTTTGCTCTTTCCATTGCATCAGTGGCACAGGGCACCAAGGAATGAATAGGGCAGTGTGTTCCTTCAGTGAATGCTGAATGGGTGAGCGTGAGCTGCCAGAAGCTTTATCCAGAGAGAAGCGGGGTGTTGTGAGGGGTCACACCTGCACATGGCAGAGGAGAGGCAGGTGAATCGTTTTTAGCTGGAATTCACAGTCCAGTTTTATTAGATGAGGGAGTGGCTTTGAAGACTGAAGTTCATAGTTCAGCCCAAAAGCTTGCTAATTTTTCTGGGCAGAGGTAGTGCATTTAACTGTTTCTTGAAATGAATTATTGTTAAAATTTTATTTATGGTTACTCCTGAGGGCCATGTATAAGCTTCACGCTTGGAAAGTGCTTTATGTAAGTATGTATAAAAACCTAGCCCTCTTGCTGTGGCAGGGTGCTTTGTCTTAGGTGTGGATTCTCTGTCACAAAAGCTCATAAATTGCTTGATTTTTCTTGCTTTTTAACTAGTTGCTAGTCCTTCTTCAAGATGTTGTCATCTGTAAATAGCAATGATTGTTCTGAGCAGCTTTTCCTGTAAGTGTGAAAGCTGAGCGTACTGGGGACCATGACTCCTTGCGAGGAGGCTCTCTTTATGCGATAGAATAAATATTTGTTACTTTTTTCATAACTACAGGAGGAGGTTGGTGGCTCATAATCTGGAAGTTCTGGACTGAGCATGGTAAATGCTATGAGAATCTTGAGGGACCCTGTTAACTGAAAATTGGTAATAGAAATTTGAAGAGGAGTGTTGCAATGAAAATCTTCGTTTTCTTTCTAAAACGTTTTGTAAAGTCAGGACGGGGTGTCTTTTGTTTGTGTTTTGTTGTTTGGTTTGGGTTTTTTTTCTTTCTTTTAAGATGTACCATTACTCTATCTTTAGGAAAGGAGGGAAGGATAGGTACTAGAAAAAGTAAAGTTTCATCCAGGCTTGCATTAATTCCAGGTGTGAGGTTAAGACCTAAAATCTTCCATCTGCTAATAAAACACTTAGCTCAGTGATTTCCCAGTATCTTCCCTGATAGTAACTTCAAAGAAAAAATTGCAAAGTTTCTTTGATTCCATCTGTTTACGGGAGACTGAGGACTTGATGTGGATTGAGTGTTTGTTGGGTTTGAGGTGTGTGGTTTGTTTTTTTGTTTTTTTAAAATATAATTTCATGAAGGAGGAAAGTGATCAATGGTCTCTGGAGTAAGTGGTGCTATATGGTAGGCTGATCAAACAGTGATGTTTGTAGGCAGAAGGAAACTGTTGTGAGTCAGGTCTAACAGTGGCTTGGGAGAGGTCACTTTGCAAGTTGCTAGTTTTTCCCTTGGACATGTCAGCACTCCTGACCTGTTAAGGCAGGGTGCAAGTAGCTCAGTATGTGTTCCCTGTAAGAGGATTTGAGTGGTATAACTTAAACTCTGGTATGGCAGTGGTGGAAAAAATGATTGAGTTTTATGTTGTGGCATTTCAAACATAGTGAGCAGTTTTCAGTCTTTGTCTGCTCCAGTAATGCTTTAGTTGCAACTGCAAGGCTAGAAAATCTTATGTGAGCTGCTTTGGCAGTGGACATACATCCTTGGTAACTGCTATTGCCAGCACGCTCTTTGTGAGTCTTTGGTGCTTAGCCTTGTACAAATTATATTTGCAGATAAATTGTATGTTAAAGATCTCTCCCAGTGTTCAGGGGTAGCCAAACTTTGTCCTGTGAGGCTTGGAGGGTGGGAATTGCCATGTGGTCTGAACATGAACAGCATGTGCCCAAGTCAGAAAGCCCAGGGAGGTCCAACTCCCTCCAGGACATGGAGCAGGAGCAGCGATTCCTCTAAGAAGGTATTTCTTCCCTCTATTGCAGGAAAAGGGGAAGGCTGAAGGTTTATCGACTCTTAGGGCAGCCTGGCAGTCTCTGCCAGCACCAGTAGCCATAGCTGCAGCTGAGAAGCATCAGTGGCTGCGTGGTTTAGCCCTTGGACCAAGCCCTCCTGAGGGCTTTTAACTATGCCTTCTAGGTGCTGTGTTCTGTGTATCTCCAGGTGCGA
Organism: Chionis minor; assembly: GCA_013398295.1. NCBI lineage: Eukaryota > Metazoa > Chordata > Aves > Charadriiformes > Chionidae > Chionis > Chionis minor. Next base: position 661,116 of record VZSF01000860.1, read on the forward strand.
TCTTTTCTACTGATGACACATGAGTGGAGGCTTAAAATCTTGTGAAGTGAGTTGGCGTGTGAATTCACACTGAAAAAGGTGCTGCTTTTCTGCGAGGGCAATCTGAACTTGTCTTTCCAAGATCACTTGCCCACTGATTTTTATTCTTTTTGCATCTGATGATTAGATCTTTGTTTTAAAGAAAACAAAATAGCAGAGGATTTTTTGACTTACAAACTGCACTTGAACAACAAAATATGTTTGGGAACGTTTCAGGCTGGGAAATAGAAAATATTTTTTGCTAGTATATTGTTTGCTAGACTTCACTGTGTCATTGACTATGTCTCTGCGATCTGTAGGTTTCAGAGAGTGAAGGCTTTAGAGGTGAGAACAATTAAGCAAAGCTGGAGCATTTAGAATTGCAAGAGCAGCACTTTGAATCTTTGACAGTGTATGTTAATGTGAAAAGGAAGATGGATTGGTTTTATACTGGAAAGTTCAATTCTCTGCTACTGCTTTGTAAGCCAGTGTTTTTGACGGGAGCACATAGGGACTAGCTGAAAGAGAAGTTTGCTGTCAGTAACAGATGATGAGGCCAAAGACATGGATCGGCATCTCTGCAGGGAGTGGCGTACACAAATAAAAAGGAAATAGCTTGCTTCCAACATGTTAAACCAGGTACGTCCCTAAAGCCTGCGAAAAGAAATAATACAGCAAAATCAGGGGGGTCTTTACAAAAAAGGGGTCTTTACAGTGGAGATAGGGAAGGATGAAATGTCATTTGGGAAGTCTGGTAGAAGGATGCTGCCTGGACAGGAGGGGTAGCCATTCCGATGGCCAGGAGGAGCTGCTGCTGGCATGGGTGGGACGTGTACATCTCATGGGCGTGAGCTTCCAGTCATCTGAACCCCAGGGGAACCCAGCTTTTGGATCCGGCTCGCCTGCCGCTAAGGGGAAGTGGCGTTTGTGGTTGAGGACCCGGGGGGTCGGAGAGGGGGCGGTGGCGGCAGGAGGAAGGAAGCCGGGGTCCCTGGCCGCAGCTGTGAGGAACCAGCCTGTGCCGCCTCTTTCCCTCGCGTGGCTTGTGGAGGCAGAAATCTGAATGGAGGAGGTAAATAAATCATCTACATGGAAAAGGCAGCTGGATTTTCACTTGCAAGCGAAACAAGTTGTGGAGGGAGGACGGGAAGCTTTCTGGAACACGGCGGGGTTAAGGAGAACCCTTGATAAGAGTATTTTGAGGGAGAGGAGCAGAGGCAGGTGGAAGAGGCACCAGGGAGCAGCGGAAAACCCAACTTCAGGATGTGCAGTGCCTCCTTTTCCCTGTCTGCGTGGCCACGCGCTCTCCTGGCCTTGGCAGCGGCTCTGCCTCCTCCCTTCCCTTTTGCCAGCCGTAATTAGCAGGCCGTCCCCCTTCGCTCCGGACCCTGTACTGCCACGCCGCCGCGCTCGGCTCTTTGTGTTCCCTTCTTGTCAGTACAACACCGTACAACTCGGTGTTATTTCCTGCCGTACGGTTCAGTGTTATTTCTTGCTTCAGGAAGGCAGCAGGTTCCTCACGGGGATTTCTCAAAGCCCAGGCGCTGCTACCATGGACTTATGTGGCCGGTGCTCGTAGGGCAGCTCCCTGGTCTAACGCACCCTTTCCGGGCAACCTCCCCTGTCCCTGTCTTCAGTACAGATGACCTGAAAAGCTGTTTGTAGAATCATAGAATGGTTTGGGTTGGAAAGGGACATTAAAGATCATCCATCTAGTTCCAACCCCCCCTGCCACGGGCAAGGACACCTCCCACTAGACCACACTAACAGTCTTTTTCTGGGTGGGTGGTGGGGGAGAGAACCCCTGAATGTTTCCTTCTAGTCCTCCTAAGAGGCTTGGAGTATGAGGTAATATGTCAGAGAAAGGGTGTCATATGCTAAACATAATCACTGGGTGACCTAAATGTCTGGCTCTGCGTGGTGGAGCCGTTGGACGTTCCCCGGACTAACGTGCACCTTGCACTGTGGGCATTCAGGATGGTCAGGAAATCCCCATGTCTGGAACGAAGCAACCTGTCTTCTTAACCGTGAGTTTTTACCAGTTGCGAAGAACTGTAATGTTAGTTGTTTAATAAGATCACTGTAATAAATACAGCTGTAGGTCCCGCTGCTGCTGAACTTGCAACTGTCAACTGTTCTTCTCGTCTGAGCCCTCTCATGCTGCGTCTGTGATGAAGGTGGGGAGCATCAGGCTGTGGTAGTTGATAGATGCTGTGAGCCTACAACAGCAGTTGCGCTAAGTCATGAAATCCAGAAATTAAGCTGATGCAATAAATGGTATTGGGCCATGATCCAGCAAGTGTTTGAACACCCAGCTTTGAAATTATTCAGGTACTTAAATATATTCTTGAGGACCTAATTTTTCAGCTGGAGTAGCAGGGTCCCTACAGATGGGGCTTTGGAGAACACAGTAAGCCGCCGGAGGGAAGGGATGCCATCTACAGGGACCTGAACAGCCTTGAGAGGTGGGCCTGTGCAAACCTCATGAAGTTCAACAAGGCCATGTGTGAGGTCCTGTACATGGGTTGTAGCAATCCCACAGACCTCCAGGAGGAGAGAGACTTGGGGGTGCTGGTGGATGAGAAGCTCAACATGAGCTGGCAATGTGCACTCGCAGACCAGAACGACAACCATATCCTGGGCTGCATCCCGAGAAGTGTGGCCAGCAGGTCGAGGGAGGTGATTCTGCCTCTCTGCTCTCGTGAAACTCCACATTGGATACTCTGTCCTCCTCTGGAGTCCCCAACATAAGAAGGACATGGACTTACTGGAGCAAGTCTAGAGGAGGGCCATGAAGATGATCAGAGGATTAGAGAACCTCTGCTATGAGGACAGGCTGAGAGACATCAGGTTGTTCAGCCTGGAGAAGAGAAGGCTCTGGGGAGACCTTACAGCAGCCTTCGGTATCTGAAAGGGGCCTACAAGAAAGCTGGAGAGGGACTTTTTACAAGGGCATGCAGTGATAGGATGAGTGGTAATGGCTTAAAACTGGAAGACAGCAGTTTTAGATTATATATTAGGAAGAATTTTTTCACCATGAGGGTAGTGACGCACAGGAACAAGTTGCCCAGAGAAGCTGTGGATGCCCCATCCCTGGAAGTGTTCAAGGCCAGGCTGGATGGGGCTTTGAGCAACCTGGTCTAGTGGGAGGTGTCCCCTGCCCATGGCCGGGGTGTTGGAATTAGATGATCTTTAAGGTCCCTTCCAACACAAACCATTCTGTGATGCCGTAGAGGCTGTTAGGATGCTGGATACTGTCTGTGAGTTACAGCATCTTTTTGCTCCTTGCAGAAGATGTCTGGCTAGCATGGCTTGCAGAGAAACTGTTTAGGTAGGGGTTTGATCTAGTTCAGTCTTCCAAGTATGATGCAAGTTCACCTCTTCAGCTGACTCTTTAAGCCTTTGTTTTTAAATTGCACACGCATAGTTTTTCCATATATAAAATACAATATGTGAGAAAGGAATTTATTTTTTTTGGTGCCTGTCAGCAGGGAAAATGCAGCTTACTAAGCGTTCTTGAGTATAATTTTAAATGAAGAAAATGCTTCTATATAAACTGAGATTATCTCATCACAATATTTTTATGATTGTTAATTAAATTGTGAGGAAATCCTTTAGAGCAGATTTGCAGTTTTGAGACTTTTATGAGACTTAACATGAAAGATCTATTTTTATAGTTATGCCTTATTAGTTTTGAGATTAGGATATGTTTAAATGCATGGCTATCAAATCCTGTGATGATTACTTGTTTATTTTGCAGTGTAGACTAATTCAGTTATGGTCCCATTCATGTGGTTTTTTTGCGCCCCGCTTTTCAACGAGATATTGTAGTGCTTTATTGTTATTCCTGTTTAAAATAAACTCCCAGAATACTCTTAATTTCAGCTTGTATTTTTTAATATTAACTTTCAATGAACATATTTTGTTGGATTATTATGAATAATCACCACTTAGGTTGTTCCAACTCCTGGAAATCCATTTTCTTCAGACTGGAAGACTGTAAAATGTAAGTGAAGGAAGGATCATCACGATTAGCTACCAGACACTTAAATCATTAAAAAATGTCTTGACATAAGTGGAAACCTGTAAAATCTTAGCTTACAGTGCCTATAGTTGTGATAGGAAGCTAGACCTATAGCAAGTTCACTGAGTAAAAGGCAGAGTTACTAAGCACCAGTGTGTGCCCTCTTGCAGGGGACAGAAATGTCAGTGGAAGATTGATTTTTAGGCATGGGGCTTTCTACTTGAAATTGTGCTCAGGCTACAGAAAGAATTGGAGTGAAGATCTGAATGGGTTAAACAAATTTTTAATTTTTTTTTTGTCTTGCTCTGACCATGCCTATGATAGCATGACAATACAAATCATGTAATTGCAGGCTCATCTGTCATCTCAAAGAACACCTCGGAGCTGCTTGACTGCAGAATTTCCCAGTCTAGGGATAATTAACACATGAAGATAATTGATCACCTGTAAATTGTGAAAGAAGTCAGAATCCATCAGAAGTGGATGTGATGAGGATTCAAAGTCCTTTGCCTTGACCTATTTGTATGAGTGACCATGTGGAGAGCCTTGTGCTCTAGGCCAGCAGGAGACTATGTAAAGGAGAGGAGGATGCTCTTCTTTTCTCCCTGTGGGTCATTAAACACAAGCTTTGGGGTTTTTATGAAGACCTAGAGAGGAAACGCAGCAGATGAAGTTATCAGGTGGAATAATCAGGGTTAATTATCTTACAGACTTTAAAGGGAGTATTTTATTAGAGGATCACATTGCTCAAGAATATAATGCATGTTTCCCTGATTCCTCTCTACTAGCCCAGGCACTAGCATGGATGCGCTTATGTGAGCAGACTGCACTGTCAAAAGCAAAGCAAGGGAGAGGACGAAGGAGGGAGAATTGTTTATTATGCTGGCAGGAATACACATGCTGATGCGAGCTGTGTTTATATTAGCAAACTATTGTGATACAGCTAATTAATCAGAATTTGTCTACCAAACTCTGCTTCAGAGATGATAGTCCTCTTGCAGGTGTTGAAGGAGAAAAGAGAATGGGTGGAGTCTCACTGATGCTATTGTTCAGTAGAGGAAATGTTTTAAAGGAGTTGTGGCTTTTCTTTCTCCAGAAGCACATGGAAAAAAATGAGAACAGAAGTTTAAACAAGAAGAAATACGAAGGGAAAGCAGAAAACTCTTAAGAGAATAAGTGAAAGAAATAAAGGCTGGAGACTTGGGGGTTTTTGTGTGTGCTCTGAGAGAAAGTCATTGAAAGGCTGGGGGGACATGGACATCTATCTGTATCTCCAGGGCTGTGGAAGTAGCATGCCCATTCCCTTTGGTCCTGCCAGAGGTTCTGGGTGCGCTCTCCAGTGGCGGTGCCAGGAGAAACACAGGGTTACAAGATCTGCCAGATTTCTGTGACACAGATCTGCTTAGGAGACTTGCAGGACAATGACTCCTGATTGCTTCTGACTCCTAGATTCCCTCCCAGAAAAGTAATAACTTCTGATAACCTTGCATCTCAGTTAGTCTTGGGTCGTTTGCCCAGTAATAACACCAAATACACAGAAGTAGTCAATATCAGGTTTTTTGTGGCAATTTCAGTTCAGTCTTCATTCATAGATGTGAAGAAGGCAGTGAAACAGATGAACTGTTAGATAAAATATCAATGTTTCACATACAGGCTTTCATATCAGGGCAATTGGATGCATACTGAAAGTGAGAATCAATTAAATAGCTGCTGCTTATCAGAAGTTAGCAAATGGTAAATGCAGTTTCATTTTTATAATCAATTACCTAGCCCTGGAACTTGTTAGCAAAGGTTAGAAGCTGTAATAATTTTCAGTAAATGCCTACACATTATCTCAGTGTATTTCTACACACTGTGTTTCAAGGAGACAAGGGAGAAATGTTTCTCTTCCCTGAAGTCTTTTAAACTGGCTTGTGAAAGATGAGGATCAAGCCCTTCAATTTCTAAGCACAATTTGAATTCATCCCACAACAAAGATGATGGCGTATACTTTCTCCTTAGTCTAACGCTCCCCCCTCCCCCCCACTTGTAGGCATAGATCACTTTCAGCTTTGTGAAATTAAAGGTGGCTTGCATCACTATGTGGTTAGTTTATCCACACCATTGGTCAGAATTTAGAGATAAGGGGGATAGCGACAAAGGATAACTTTCTTCTTTTTTTTTAGTTATTTCTATTTTCCTCTGACTTTCTCAACAAGAGTCCAAAATTCTTTGAGTGCAGAAGTTATTTGTTGCTGGTGACAGGCTATGAATGCGTTGTGCCAGAAAATTGCCAATCTTCCAGTCCTACTAGCCCATTCAAGTCAGCATTCACTGTTCATACACAAGCTTTCATGTTCCTATTCTTAAACTACCTACTTATCAAACAGTCCTGTATCTTTGTTCAAATGTTCTAGCGTGGTTGTTTGCTTATTGACTCTCGCCTATGGTTGCGTTTCATGGAGGCTTCTGCAGGCTTTGTTTCTGATGCTTTCCTGCTGTATGGCAGCATATTCTGTCAGAGTTGCACACCCCTGCATAGTTTCTTTCACTGAAGCATTTTTAAAGAAAGATCTTGTGTGCAGTGTAGTTCTCAGTTTTTTAAAGTTCCTAATATCTGAAACTGTAGCTATCGGAAACAGTTCGATCTGCTAGCCAGACTGCAAGGGCAGCCATTATTTACCAGTAGGATACTTAATTTGTTTGTATTTCTCAGTTATTTTGCTCAGGGTAAAATTAATTCTTCGTGAAATTGGTGGTCTTGTACCTCTTTTTTATGCTAATTTTTACTTATTTCTCTGCGAGCAGTGTAAACTCTACTGAAACTGCTTACTGTATCTGAGTTTTTGCTCATTTTGAATTTTCTTTTAATTTAATTTTAATTAATTGAATTGTCTTTTAATAACGAGTTCTTGCTCTGTGTTAATTTTATTGTTATTTACTGCAAGTATTTGTTATTTCTTGTTCAAGGCTAGCTTTTGCAGACCGGCTAGTTTCTGAATGCCAGTGAATTCTGGCCTCCTGTTTTTCAAAGAGCATTTCATTAGCACTAATCAGGCTCTTGTTAACTGTATTTTCTGTCTCAGAATGAGGGTTTGTTGTGTTTTTGTTTGGTTTGTTTTTGTTTTTTTTTTTTAAACTGACTTAAAGTGGCCTGACTGCTCCTCTGTTTTTAAAAGTGAAGGATAACCTTCATTTGAATCTCTGTGGCAATGATCAGTCGTTCTGAGCTTGTAGAATTTTCTGCTTGTTTTTTTTTTTTTTTTTTGCTTCCCAAGTCCTCACTGGGAAACTTGACTGCCAGCTGCAGATGCAGCAGCAGTGAAAATGAAAGCATTTTCTAGGTACACTTGATATCTTTCTTTAATCAGAAATCTTTATTTAACTGGAAGCAATGCTAATAGTAGCAACCTCTGCTAGCCCGAGCGGCTCCAGTCACATTTCAGTTTCAATATCTGTATTTAGTGCGGCCGTTTTCCTCTGTTCTGCAAGATGGTGCAGGTCTTCCCAAGCTGCCCCAACTTCCTGCACAAACTACGGCAGGGAATCCGAATCACGCAGATGGCTTAACAAACTCTTTGGTGAGCAGGGGATTACAGGGTAGAGCAGGTTTCTTCTGGCTGTGGTTTCTTCTGGCTGGGTGCTAAGCGCTGCCTGGGGCTGTGCAAGGATCTTGGAATGAACACAGCACTCCGCTGTGGTAAGATGGTAGCTCCATGAGTGTACAGCTGTGATAGGAGTTGATTTATGGAGGTGCTGCATAGCTGCATTGTCAGTGAGGCGATTTTTTTCTTCTAGTTCTGTTGTTGCATTGTTGAGTGTCAGCTTAGAGGTGCCTGAGCTATCCAGAAGTGGTCACAGACTTGTAAGACTCTTTTTCAAAGTCCTATATGGACAGGAGGAGGATGTCAGAGTCAGCTCTGCCCTATGTAGAGATGAGAGGAGGCTTTTGGATTTTGCTGCAGTTCAACACCACCACTGCCACCTCCTTGTGCTGGCCAGGTGGGGTTGTCCCACTAGCAAATGCTGCTGCTGCACCTGAAGCAGTGCTGCTTCAAGGTGGGCTGGGGGAGCAGTAACTGGCTGGCTTGCTTCAGGCCAGGTGGAAAACTCAATGGAAGTCATTCCTTTCATCATCCAAACTGACAGAATGAAAGAAATTCAGTAACTTGTGAAGGACACTCTTACTGGATGAAACGACAAACTGGATGGAGATGGAAAAGCTAAGTGAAAGGTGCAGGAAAAACAAAGCTGAGGGAGTGACGGCTGAAATAAATGAAAATAATAATAATAATAAAAAAATCTCTTACTGGCATTAGGTAGTAAAGACCAGGAATGTTTTCTTTGCTTTCTAGTTTTGATTTTGCACAGCTTATAAAAATGATATAACTGTACTTCATTTATGTCTGTCGATAATTGAGTCTGTAATTAAGGCTTTTATTACCAATAAAACCTTGTGAGTCTGTATGTAGTGAATATTATTAAAGCCAATTATATGTTATAAAGTTCTCCTGATGATCAGTTCTGAAAGTATTTTTGAAATTTAAAAATCAATGACATAAACCGTTTTGTTGGCAGTTCATCTTTTTTCAGAATACAGAGCACAAGACAGCAATAAAATAGGGGTGATGATCTGAACGCTGTGTGTCCTGGTTTCAGCTGGGATAGAGTTAATTTTCTTTCTAGTAGCTGCTGTGTTTTGGATTTAATATCAGCATAATGCTGATAACACATACTGTTTTAGATGTTGCTAAGTGATTGTTGTGGTTTGAGCCCAGCCAGCAACCAGGACCACACAGCATCCCCAATTGGGATGGGGGAGAGAATTGGAAAAGTGAGAAAACTCGTGAGTTGAGATAAAGACAGTTTAATAAGCAAAGCAAAACGAGGAATTCATTCACTGCTTCCCATGGCAGGCAGGTATTTGGCCATCTCCAGGAAAGCAGGGCTCCGTTACGCTTAGCAGTTACTTGGGAAGACAAAATGCCGTAACTCTGAATGTCCTGTCCTTCCCCCCCCCAACCCCACCCCCTTCCTTCCTTCTTCTTCCCTCAGCTTTATATACTGAGTACAATATCATACTGTCTGCAATATCCCTTTGGTCAGTTGGGGTCAGCTGTCCCAGCTTTGTCTCCTCCCAACTTCTTGTGCGCTCCCAGCCTACTCACTGGTGGGGCAGTATGAGGAGCAGAAAAGGCCTGGAGAGCTTAGCGACAACCAAAACCACCAGTGCGCTATCAACACTGCTCTCATCCCAAATCCAAAACATAGCCCCACACCAGCGGCTAGCAAGAAAGTTAAATCTATCCCAGCTGAAACCTTGACAGTCATCCTTTCTCCCTCTTCTCCCTACCCTTGGGGGGGAAGAGGGAATGAGCAGCTTTGTGGTCCTTGTTGCTGGCTGGGGTTAAACCATGTCACTATGCCATCTCCATTTTTTTGTCTCACTAAGGAAACAAATTTTTTTAAACCTTTAATGTGGGTTTAGGCATGCTGACAGAATGTATTTTAAACTCTGATGTTACTACATACAAATTCTTTGTTTTACTTTATTCCTCAAAAGCTGCACAAGTTCAAATGCAAGGAAAGCAGATTCTACTAGAGAATTTCATGAACTGAGACCTTCAGATTAACATATGTTTCTGCAGATGCTGGTTTTTTGTCCTTCCTTGAGATGCAGGGTAACTTGTATGGGAGGGAGTGCTGAAAGTTGCTTTACAAATGACTGAGTGGCCAACTAAACTGCTTAGGAGGGTAGTCATGCACCTTAAAAGGATAATCCAATAAAAAACATTCTGATTGCTGACTTACATACTTTTGCAGACATTCCATTTCTTTTGACATTAATGTTCTAACAGGCATTAAAATAGGTAGGGTTGTTCCGGGTTTTTTCTGAGTTTTGTTTCATCTCTTTAATTTCTCCATAGGTTTATGCAATAGACACGGGTATACCTACCTTCCTCAGAATATAAAAAACAAAGAAAGAAATTAAGTGGTTGGCCAAAAAAAAATGTAGTTATCATCTAATGTTGACAGTTTGACACAAAATAATTTCCAGATCATTGCATTACAATAAATTTAGAATAGATGCAAAAAAAGAAGATGCATTTGGAAGAAAAATAATCTTGATGGGGAAGGAAATCTATTTTCCACTTAAAAGCCCCAATGCATGTAAATAAGCATAACTGAAATGTGGGTATTTTAGTCTTTAACTTTTTGTTCACTGTAAGGTCACTTTTTGAGTCACAGTGAAGTAGTTTTGATGTCAGTGTAGAAAGACTAGTTGGAAACAAGAGATGAAATAGTATTAAATTATACTATAGAAATTTATTCTGTAACATGTTATTGCTGAACTTTCCAATCCATTTGCCTAGTTTGTGCTTGAATGTTTTCAGACCGTAGCAAAGTCAGAATGACAGGTGGAAAAACCTACTTGCTGAAGCTCAAGAGCTCTACCAGGAAGAGCGTTTGGTGTGGATGCAGTTGCAAAAGAGTTTTTCTGGCATTACACCCAAGACCATTTCAAACTTGTGATAAAGTGGTCTCCAGTGGGGAGGGTTTGCTACAGCTGTGCTCACAGTCTGATCTGGATTGGGTGCAATATTCCAGACGGGAGCTGCTCGGGACATGAAGGGGTCTTAGTCTACCCTTAGTCTGCCTTAGGAGGTAGAGCACTCTGCTCCTTTGCTCGAAAGCATCTTTGTGAATGAGAGTAGGGGCTTGTTAACTTGGCCTTCACCTGCAGTTACGGATGGCTTGTTCCTAGAATAACCACATTCCTTCTCCTGTAGCTCTTCGGATTTTGTAGTTGATGGCGATCAGACAGAGGTAGTAAGGCATTGTGCCAAAATGCTTGGGCAGTTCTCTGTCAGCTCAAAGAGAGCTGGAAGGTTATTTCAGTGGTCATACTTAAGGGATTGCACAAACCCTGGAAAGAGAAGCCATCTTGTCATTCCTGTTTCAGCCATCAGTGGAGCTTCTCAAAGGTCTTGGCAAATGCTCCATTCAGGATAGGCCTTTCGGGAATAATTCCTGAAGAGGTTTCTCTTTTCTGGGTAAATAGTGAAGAAGTTGCTTTATCTTCAGAGTTTCACATGTTACACCTTTTATTTTAACTATTTTTACTTAAAAGATATCATAGAGTCAAAACTTACTTATGATCAAATCAAAAGCCAGTATGGAAGATTTCTTTCTGATCTGTCTGTATAGGAGTATTGTCAGCTATCTGTAGCTATATATAACAGCAATCTATTGCAAGAAAATGACTGGAGGAGAAGAAACTTAGTTTCATCCACATGTTTTTTTTCCTTCTGAGGATAATGTCCCTAAATGCCTGGGAAGGGAGGCAGGGCTGTTATAAAAGTTCCTTAATTTCACTGTTACCTGCTGCCCTTCAATAGGTAGTTGTATGTGGGATAAAAATATGTTTGAGCTGTTTCTTCACATGCTATTAGCAAGACATGCATACAAAGAAAATGTCCTCTTTCATTGTACTTTTCGCCTAGTACCTCCACAGCTTTCGACAAAGCGGATGTGTTTTTGCCATATGAATTAAACTATCTTGTGTCTATTACCTTACTGTAGAAACATTTAGGGAGGGGGGAAGAACATAGTGGTATGAGTGGACTCCTGATCACTGTATTTTTATATAGTGTGTGACTTACTGCATGCCTGATACTACTTATAGTTTACTGTTGCTATCTGCAGTTTTATATTGAAAATGCAAGTCAGATGATGTTTTGGATCGGAACTTGATGAAGCAGAGCATACTACTGCACAGCAATGGCTTCTGCACTGGCATGATCTGTCTCTTGACACCCTGAGCCTTTTTTCTCCTACCAAGTGACTTGTTGCCAAAGTCAGACCTGCTGCTTTGAAGGCCCTTGTCTTTAGTACCATATCTGTGCTTCAGTCTTCTTGCTCTTTTCCACAGTTTGAGGAAACTGATGCCTGTTTTTTTTTTTCCTTTTCCTCTCCTCCATTCCCTTTCCTCCCCTCCCAGCCCTCGACAATCTTGCTGTCTTATTCTCCTGTTTCAGTACAGCCTTGCCTCATCAAGCAAGGTAATGAAGAGGTGCATCAGGCTGCTCTCAGGATGTACAGTTTCCAGCTAATTGTGTGCTCTTGAAATGTCCTCTTAAGAGAATTTTTCTGAGATGGACTATGTGTCCCTTCACAGACGGTTTTCAAAAATACCTTTGGGTGTTTTAAGCACTAAGGAAGCTGTCCAGTACCTTCTCTTGCTTTAATTCATTTGCATGCTGCGAAAGTGGGGCATTCTAATTACACCTCATCACTTAGAAGGTCACTTTAGCATCTCCTCCAATTATGTCATCTACAACAGTAGACCAGGATTTTTTAAATATTTTTTTCCAGATTTTTATTTAAGTAAGACTAGATTCCCTCGTGTACCTTTGGTGTAGTCATTGTAAAACTTCAGAAAGTGAAGAAAAATAGTGGTTTCCTCATGTAATTTACTGCTCTTTCAAACTATTTTGATGTCAAATTGCAGGGCTTCTTTATTGGAGGCAGGGTGTCCTTAGAGGAAGGTAGGTGATGTGTAGCTCCTATCAACTGAAATCAAATCACCTTGCCTGCTGAGGTTTTGCTTGCTTACTTTGTTTTGGTTTCTTTTTTTTTTTTTTAAGTCCCGGTACAAGCTTATCTTTGTTTTAATTCCTTTTGCTGATCTTAGAAAGTACTTCCATTTTTGTAGCAGTGTGAATCCTCACACTGGAATAACTCATGCAAACATGTCAGATAAGTTTCACCATTGCAAACAGTAGGAGTTCTTTGTATTTATTATTTAGTATTATTAAGTGTGCTAAGTAAACAGGGAAGTCCCTGAGAATTTCTAATGCTGGCGAACTAATTTTGTTCTGTTATGAGGTGGCAACTCCACCACTGAGATCACTGTGGCCTGTTACCTGCTTTGTGTTGCATGTGTAACTTCTGTATTAAAACAAGAAATTAAACTAGTGCAATTCTGTGCTGGTATACTGTACATGCAAAATGACTCTAAATTATAAATTAATACAATAGTTTCTGTTTCTTCCAGTCTAGTGTGAAAGTTCTTGTTTAGTTTTTTTTGGGGTTTTTTTTAGTGCTTAGAGCTGGATAGCTTTCTCTTAATACATTCAAGAAAATGTCTTGGTGACTATGAAGCTTGGTATGTTTCTGTAAGGTTGATTGCTATACTTTCCTCTTGCTCTTGTGTTCTTGTGAGCATGTGTTTTAGTTTTGCCTTCCAGAAGTTTAACTGGGCTAGTTTGTAAGTGACAATATAGTACCTTAAGTGGGTGTGTTAGATATTCCTATGTTCTGTGTTCTTTATTGATGTTTGCAAGTTGTACTACATATTGTTAGGGAAAAAAATAAAGCTAAGCACAAGAGATCTTTATGAATAATTGTATGCTTTCAAAAGTGTTATGCTTAGCTTAATGCACTCTTTAATTCTCCAGAAACTACCCAAGCGAAAGATGCAATGCAACAAACTTAAGTTAATCACTTTCTCTCCTCCACTTCAAATTACATATATCATAGCATCTCAAGTCTTTCTGCTTATTTTTAATCCCAAAAAGGTATAAGCAGATCATGGAACTATGGAAAAAATGCAAATTGTCATACAAGATTTGTGATAAAACGACAGAAATGAAGGGGGGAGGGTGCAACTACGTAAAGTATGGGGAGCAGGAGAAAATATCTCAAAGTGCATTCATGAAACTGCTACTTAGATAAATGAAAATTTATAGGACAAAGTATATCTAACTGTTCAACGGGAAATCTGGACCATGTAAAAATCTCTTCCATCAAAGTATAATTCGCTAAAAGCTTGTGTTCATTATAGGGTTGAGTTTGGCTTGTGGCAGTGTTTGGCTAAATGGAAGGCATTTAATCTTTACCCAGGTCTTTTGATAGATTTTAGATGATGTAAAGCTAAATTTAGGCTCACAGTGGATAGTTAAATGCCATCCATTCAAATGCTGTGTGGAATTTCTTCCTTGCTTTTCTGTCTTAGGTTTAACCCTTGATCTTTGAAAATCCGCCAAACTGTTTATATTAGGTGTTGGTGGCTACGTGCCAGCTGAGGCCACTGTATTTGAGGTCCTTTAAATTCAGTCTTTGGATAACACTGTAAGCAGGAGTAAGATCAGTATGTGTACCTGCGTGTGAGGGGAAGGGACGTATGTATTCTGCTTTTTGATTTAGGTGCCCTTTCTGACACAAAATGACACAGTATCTGTATGCTTCCAACACAAGATCAGAGCATCTCTTTGGGGACCTGGTGAAATGGATTGACTGACCTGTGAGCACACGGCATCGAAAAAGATTCGCTGTTTCTTATGAGAGAGGGCAATAAGGGATTATTTAAGCTGCGTTAACTGTGTTAACTAGGCTTCTTACTGTCGAAGTACACATTACTGTGCTGTGAGAGCTCTGCTGCCTGTCCTTGAAGTGGGCTACCAGCGGGTTGGGTCGGTAGTGCCGATGCAGACGCCTGTGAAATGCTGGTTTAGGGAGGGTGAGGAAGACTCCCCTGGAGAGGGCTGGCTTTCCGTGGACCCTGGGGGAAGGATCTGCTCGCTGTTGTGTTGTAGGCATCTGCTAGAAGTGGAGGTGTGGGTTGAGCGTGTAGGTGTTTGGGGTCCTGGAGTGCGGTGTTCAGCTGCAGAGGCTGCTCAGTTCTGCACAGGGAGCGAGCCTCTCGAAGCCCTTTGACTCGGGTGTCTGCGGGAGTGACCATTCGAAGAGCTCCAGCTCTTAATTAGTCGAAATCTGAAAGGCGTTTGCAGAAGCTAAGAGTGTGAAGTAATTCGGAAGTAGAGTAAAAGCTTCAGTAGTTCAAATGAAGGACCTCTTCTATGGTTTCATCTACCTTCCTTCATACCAGGAATGCTAGTCTGAGATCATTGCTCTTGTGCTGATATCTGAGGTTGCAGTTCTTTCAGTGAGAGGAAAACTCTTCACAAAAAGTGGCAAAAATGGTCGTGCCTGTCCCTTAAAAATGTTATTAAAGCATTTGTGTGTGTATTAAAAAAAAAATAAAAAATCCCAGTGCTTCTGTTTGTCTGCTCTTCTTGTCGCTTATTTTAATTTATCATATACATCAAGGACCATGAAGTCTAATTTGCATATGGCTAGTCAGGGTTAGTTTTTTTGTCTAGATTAAAATGTAAATATGCAAGTATAGAAAAGCATCCATATTAAGAATTCAACAACTGCCTTGTTATAATTGAATTTGTCTCAGACTGGACATTTATGCCTTAGCTAGTTTAATTTGCATTTGAATGCACAAGTAGAAACTTTGAATTGGATATGCAATTAGAAAATGGTATGCAGGTACATTCTTCCTTACTGCAGCCTCCAGAGACAGGCCACTTATCTGTAGAAGGCCGAGGTCTAGGTTTCTTGTTCAAAATTTAGGCTTATTTTTAAAAGTGTCATTGGGGTTTGTTTGTTGTTTTGTTTTGTGTGTTTTTTTTCTTTACCAATCTCAAATCTAGAAATTCCAGGCTTGAATTAGGACTTTGTTTCAGAAGTGTTGGGTTTTTTTTTTCCTTTGCATTGATGTGGAGAGTAACAGGTTTGGTATTTTACTTGTTAGTGGTCTTAAAAAGCAGTAATATCTGGTATATGAGATGTGTGAGTTAAGCAGAGATGATGTACTGATGAGACCCAGTCCACAGAAAAAAAAAATTAGATTAAATTTACTCCAACGGAGCAAAAGAAATATTTCTGTATATTTTTAGAACGTGTAGGAGAAGATATATAAAATCAAGTAATTTGGAAGTTAGTTTCATACCACTTCTTGGGGGAGGAACCTTACAGCTTGGCAGCACCAGCGTCATGTCTAACAAATTGCACGTGGAAGATGCCGGCAAACAAATACTTGCTGTTAAACCGGTTTATTAAATGCTAAAAAATGAAGACCATGTAACTTCTAAAACATCATTTCAGAAAACTTTTCTTTCAGAAACGTATTTCCAGATAAAGAATGGAAAACAGGAAGGGGGGAGGAGAAGGCAGAGTGTGAAGCGTGACTAAAGTGGAATCCTCACCTGCTCTGGCTGGTGGTGCATCCTCACTGCTGCACGGAGGAGTGCTGGGGTGCCAGGTATGTCACAAGCTCCTGGCAGCCTCTGAAGCTTCTGCCTGAAGCGCTGGGCTAGACTATGTTGTTAGAGGCCTAATAAATTCAGAGGGGGCAAATAGATATTTTAAGCAAGAAAATAGCGAAGACATGGGAGAGCAGGGAGATAGAGAAAGAAATTTTTGGTAGATTTATATTAAACTTACATGGGGCAAGGCAGCAAGAAGTTCCTTACAGGGGAATTTGCTTAAAAATTCAGCAGACTGGAAAATGGAAGTAGGCTCAGAGGAGTCTTATGTTTCCAGTTCAAGCATTCACTGCTAATTTCAGGCCAGAGGCCATGGCGTGTTCGAGTGAAGCAAGTGGTTTATACCCACACTGGAATTTCCTTTGGGAAGATTTATAGTGACGTTAGCAAGAAAGAGGTGCACACGTAAGACTGGAAGGGGCATCTTGGATCATGAAGCCCATGTCCTCATAGTCACAGATGATAATATAAATTCCATTTATGAATTCACTGACTCCTTTTAAAAAATACTGAAGTTTTCTGCCATTGTTTCTTCCCTTCAGAAGGCTAGAAAATTTCAACTTGTCAGAATGTAGTGATAATACATTCAAGTTGTGCAGCAGTATTTGAACTAGCTTAAGCAGGTCTGGCCCCAGTACGTGTAGAGAACAAAGTCTTCTCTCATACGATAGACTGACCCTTTCTGCAAGTAAACAATCTTTTTTACTTATTCAAGTTAAATCAGGGCTTCTTGAAAATAAATTAACAGTAGTTGTGCTGTTGAAACGAGGCTTCACTGTGGTCATTGTACAGTGACATTAATACTTTACATCCCCAGATATAATTTAGGTTCCTATTTCTGTTTCCATTGAGCTGTCAGCCCATCATTGCTGTGTCAGTATCTGTCATAACTAGGCTTTTCTGCTTGTGCAGTGCTGCCAAGTGAGATGCCCTGGAGACCTTGCATTTCTGTAACTTTCGTCCAGTTCCTATTACTCCGCTCCTAAGGCAATCCCAGATCTTTCCATATGGTGTTCTCCTTTTTTCTGATGATGATGCCTCTGCACTGCGCTCAGCCTGTGGGTCTCATTAGCACACTGCAAAGAGCATTAGTGAGAATTGAAACAAAGCATTTTGGTGGCAAGACAAGTATTACGAGAAGTCTACTGATAACCTCCCATTTGTGGTTAGGCTTCATTTCCTATGTGGTTCACTTAGTAATCATCCTTTGTCAAAACTTGCTTTGAGAATGAACGTAGTGACGGGAGGACTACAGCTGTTGATTTTTGTTACGAGCTGTGTAGTGTCGTTCACTAGACTGAAGCTGTGACAATTGATAGAGCATTTTCTTCACGTCTTAACTCCTGAAGCATACTTAACTTTAGAAGGTTAGTTCATTCTTCCAGTATCAGACACTCTAGTGTAAGTACAAATATAGTGGGTTTTGGCACAAAACATTTATTAGAGGAGAAAAATGGCTGATCTGTGAAAACGTCATGAAGATAGCAAGATGGTTGTGGATAGGAAACTTGATGGGTATTTGTTAAGGCACATGAAAGTGCTGGACTTCTGTTCTAAAGATTTAGTCATATCTGCTTATACATGATTTTTCTTACAACTCTGCAGAACTGAACCTAGTTCAGATGTGTACTGGGTATATTCTTTCCCTTCTGTTCATCTTCAGTAATTTTTTTTCTGCTAGTTTGCATGCATGCAAGAGTATATGCTTACTACAGTTAATGGAAAAGACCCTATAAATGTACAGCTGGCTTCAAGTAGGAGGAGAGAGTGTCTTTCTTCCTATCTGAAGACATCCTGAGATCTAGGATGTCTTAGATCTCACAGTCAATACCTGACACCTTAGGACACAATTCAGCTCAGTCCTTGATGTTACAATGTCCAAGATGACCTTACCACCACCACCACCCCCCCTCTCCGCCCTTTGTTCATTGAAAATAGGAGAACTCGCATAGTTGGAGGTACAAAGTTTGGGGAGGTTTTTTGAGAAAAAGAACATAAAGGAGTTTTGAAGGTAAACATGTAATCACTTATTACAGCATTTCAAAAGTAGGATATTATTTCATTGCTCTGGCTATTTCATTAAAACTAACTTTCTATTTTAAAATATCAGTTATATTAAGGGATAAAATTAATGCATGAATGTTTTGTGGAGTGTAAACTCAGTAGAAAAAGTATTTTAGTGAGAGAGGAGGTAAATGAGAACGGAAGGTGTAACAGAATGGTGAAAAATACCACATGAAAAGTAAGTATGATGTGGTTTCCTATATTCTGTTACCAATGCCAGATCTGCTGATTCCAAAGTCATACATACAGCATTTTTGCAGGACAGGAGAAAGGATCTGAGCAATCTGGAGACTCTGATTTATTGCTAACTTCTGACTTCAGTGAAGAAACCAAATTTGATCTTTCCAGTATCTCAGTATCTCCAGTATCTCACTTCTGTGAGAAGACACGCGGTGTGTTGGGGGTTTTTTTGTACACATCCAGCTTTCCCCACCCACACCTTAAAAAAAAAAAAAAAGTTCCTTTTGCTGCTGAGTAACTAGACCTTGAGGGAGCAGAGCAATGAAGTACTGATGTGAGACAAGGTGGCTACATGATTCACTGCTGGGAGGCTGGACCGAAGGATGCCCAGTTTCCTGAGAGTCTGCCTACTCCTTTTTTCCAGAAGAGTTGGGATACAAGTATCTATAACAACTGCTTGTCTTTTAAGGAGGGAGAATATTTGAGAAAGTAACACTAAAAGACTGTGGAGGTATATTGATTCCCAACCAGCATCTTGTGAGCAGAATGATCCTGAATGTATTTCCTCTGATACTCCGTATATTCACCAATTCTTTTGTCCTTGGTGTTACTGAAAATAAGCAGTCACTTTTCTGAATGCCAGTGAAGCAATGCCTTGCTATTTCTCACTTAGCTGGTAGAAAGGTTTCTCATTTTGTGAACTTATGAACTAACATGGAGAGCTGGTTCCGAACAGCCAGGGTCTACTCCCTTGTAATTAGGAAATTGGGACTAATGGCTTTCCTTTTCTTAACGTGAGTAATTTCCTGCCACTACCCACACAGTTAGTGTAAATGCAGTCATAAAATGAAAAAGGCGGGGTGGGGGGGGAGGGGTGGATCTTGTCCACTAATTGCTTTAAATAGGGAATATGCATAACTCTTTAGAGTGACATGCGGCTGGACTTAACTTTCAACATTGTAATGAGACTTATGCTAGCTTGAGGTTTGCCTGCGTATAGTTTATTGCAAAACACTTGTTATCATCACATATTATTTCTACTAAACATTAGCTGACCCTGGCTGTTTCAGTGACACAATAAACTGCAGAGGAAGTACTGACTGCAGAAACCCAGTCAGTACTCTAGCAGTGTTGTGAGGCTTACTGGTTTGGAGTTTGATATTTGACTTTGGAGTTAGCAATCAAAACTCTTGTGATTTTTGTAAGGCAAGGAAATATGGATAAGTAGAACGTCTTGCTTTTGTATTCATTTCTCCCCATCAAAAGGCGGTTGGTGGTGGGATGATAAAATATAAGGCAACCAATTATGGCTGGTCCTGCCGAAATCTCAGCCGTCTTGGTTATGAAAGCTAGTTTTCTGCTGTGGCAGGTACTGGGAGCCTATGCGTATTTCTCTGATAAAGCAGAGGATCTGCAGTCTTGAAGTGCTAAACTGGTTTATTTTAACGTTTTTATTCAGTTTAGATTTTTGTTGGCTTGGTGTGGCTTTTCTCTTTTTTTTTTTAAATAATAAAGATAACCCTGGAGAAGTGTAGAAGTATTTTGAAAATCACTGCACTGGGAAGTGGTAGATGTCACTGTCCATGAGTAAAAAACTATTTCCCACTAACAGTTTAAGAAAAAAGTCAGAAGAATAGGCTATCAAGAAAATGAAAAATAATCCTTGAATCTCTGTATTTTTCAGTCAGACATTGAGCTACAACATGAGCTATATAATATGACTTCTCATTTTTTCAGCTAGCTGATAAATTCAGTTCTGGCATTTTTCCTTGTGCTGAAGTAAATCTTAATGAGAAGATGGAAAGAGGGGGTTTATACTGAAGTCGCATCTAGCTGTAAAACAAGTGTGATGTTAGTGTATCTGGCTTCCAAAATTGTGTTCAAATACAGCTTAAAAACCTGAAGGGCTACAATTGGACATCTCTTTCATGTTTAACCTGATTGCAAGAATTTGTTGAGAAGTCATATTCAAATACTGAGATTATAAATTGTATTGTTACGGTTGTGTGGGAAGAGACTGTTACGACAATAAATAGCATGTCTTGCTGTCTTTTTCCCACTCCCACCTTGTATGGGAAGGATGTGGATATAAAGGATAGATAAAGTGATCAAATAAAGCTGGCAGAAAGCATATGTAACACAATCGTGTTAGAGATCTATCTGCTAAAAGGGATGTGTGTGTGTGGATGAAGACTTTAGGCTTCAGCCGTCTAACCCAGAAACTCAAAAAAATCAATACTTTCATGAAAATAAAACCCAGTGCTCTGGAAATTAAACACTTCAAAAATGTGAGCAAAACGAAAATAAATGACTTGACAAAGGAGCTAAAGACACACAGGTCGGCTATCGGGGAGATTGCTGTTTGATGTGGGAGCCATGGCTTAATTTTCTGAGGAACTGAAGATGCGATTCGGAATCCCCTTGCCCAGTACCTGACCTGCAGGGTAGGAATGGGGATCTGAACGGCCATCCCATGTATACTCATAAGTGTTCACTGCAGCAGAAGTAGAGCTTGCATGTGTGAACTCCTAGGAAAGCATCTCAACTCCCAGAAGTCGTCATTTTCATACAGAAACGACACGTCAACCAGAAAGACTTAGAGGGTTGTGGCTTTGTGTGATTTTCTGGTCTCGCAGCTGGACTTGCTACTGTGATGTGCTAGTATTGCTCCAGCCAGCTGAAGAAAATGAACCTGAGCATCTGAAACACCCCCAAGAGCTGAGGGAGAAATTAAAGTGCAGGGTTTTGCGTATTTCGTGGTTGGTATTCTTTGTAATGGGCCTGTAAAAAAAAAAAAAAAAAAAGGTGGTTTGTGGGGTTTTTTGCCTGTTTCTTTGGGGTTTTTTTTCTTTCACGTAGCAAACCAAGCAAATTTGGCTGGGGAGGCAAGGGGAATGTTTACTTCCAGAATCGGCAGCTTCACAATGAGTTATCGAAGCATGAAAGAGTTGCTGCCTAGCCATAGCTCCTCTCTTCTAAACCCTTCTCTGTGTGCTAACACACATACTGTTCTTATTTCTAAGTTGTGGATTATGGCTGTGGTGTGCAGCACGCTTACATGAATGTGACGTGAGAAAAGAGATTACTGCTGGAAGGCAAGATCCTTGGAGTCATGAGCCCTATGTCTTGATTGATTTTTGTTTTTTATTTTTTTATTGCTTTTCTGTACGAAGAGAAAAGCATGATCCTTTGCTCACTGCCCTGACAATACAATGTGGAGGATTTTTTGCTCTAGGAAAGCCTAAGGACCCTGCAAGTTCCCATATGGAAATGCAGTCTGGCCTAAAAAATGAACCATTTGTTGTAGCCGGTATTAGATTAACGATTGCTGTGATTTTCTTATCTATTCGTTCAGTATCAGTTAATACTCTTGGCTGTGCCTTATAAAAAAAAAAAGCTTTTGGAAGTCTAGCCCACAACTGTATTGAAAGAAACCCCTGTTCACTTAATTTTTTTCTAATCTCTTCTCAGTGGGTAGGCAAAGACTAATTTTTGGATGCTGTTACAAACCAGTGCAGGAACGGGAGGATTCCTTCCCTGCCATCTGAAAGTTGCAGAAAAAGTTTTTCCTAAAATTAAAAAAAACACTAAAGTCTTAATTAATTGACAGCTATCTCTATTAGTGAGCAGAGAAGGCAGAAATTAGATAAAGCTATTTTCTTACTGCTAGGGATTATTTTTTTTCTTGGCAGACTTCAAATTCAGGAGTTGCTCAGATTACTTTTAAAAAGTCCAAAGATGTAATCTTTAGAATACAGGTTTGCTTTTTTTTCACACAGTTGAGTAGCAGGAAGAATTCTGTTGTATAAAGATGATGTCAGGATCCGAAGTGTTAGACTTTTTTTTTATCTGAAGTGTGAAGTTTTAATAGCCATTTCAAAAGCTATTGTGAAGCACTATTCATATCCTACAAAGGTTAAGTTTTATAGCTTTTTAAAAATGTTGTAGGCTTAGGTTAAAAATGTTTTTTGAATTCTCTAGTACCATCTAAAATGTTGCTGTGGTGAAAGATAGTGTAACTGAATGGATCTCTTCTGACCAAAACAGTGAAATGTGATTTTTTTTCTCAGTAGATATATTTTATATTTTTAGTAAAAAAGGAAAAACTATATTTTTGAATAGAGAAACTTGTATGCAAATATAAAGTATGCTGTGTGCTATGAATAGAAGTTCTTTAAGCCTTCAAAGTTAGGTTAATGAAAAATCATGAGGGAGGAGATTACAGGTGTACACTTGCAGCCTTCTGAAGGACAGGTGGTCTGACCCCTCAACATCTATATCAGACTGACCAGGGATTGCATTGTCCAGTTCTGCCTGACTAAATGACTTTAGAATTAGCAAGACATGAAAGAAAGCACATAACATCTGGCTAGAGAGGAGATATTTGTGTATCTCAGCAATTCCTTCTGAAGATGCATCTTTGTGTATTCTTGCAGGGGAGGTTTCCTTAGGGATGAGCTGTGACCTTGCATGAAGACGAGGAATTCTGGCTTGTGTCATTTAAGCTGCTTATATTAAGAAATGCACGACTTTGGCTATAGCTGGGGTTTGTTTGGTTTTTAACTACATACCTGTGAAAAGTCAGGCTGATGCTAGTTATTGGTGTTCCAGTATTTTTCTTGGCATAAGAGAAACAGAAGAAACTGAGATTGATAAATATTTGAAGAGCCTACTGGCTTTCTTGGGCAGAATGTGCTGAAAGCCACAACAATTCTGTTTAAAAATAAAATAAAAAGTGAGTGAGAATGCAAATAGGTGGGTCCTGACAACCCTGCAGAACATTTGAGAAGCTGTGACTTAACATATTTTATGTCACTAGTCTTCTAGCGTTCCCCAGTAACTACAAGTGGCTTCGCTTCTCTAAGGCTGTGCAAAAAATTCGGTTTCTTGAATGCAAATGGTTAAAACTGATTAAAATCTCATCTACGTGCACAATGCCTAATTTGATTAGTGAAGTTCTTTTTGGAAGTGTTACCCTCAGAATTTCCTCAGTCTTCACTTATTGTTCAGTGTTGTTGTCTGCCTTGCATAGTGTATAGCTATGTGGCTGATGGTGACTGCAGAAGTGACTAGCCCTTTCAAAGGGCAGGGCAGTGATAAAACATGGTGATATTCCTCCCCCACCCCCCAAAAAATGAGCACATCTAGAATCCAGTGAACTTTGTGACAGAGACCAACAGAGAAACACTTTATCTTAGAAGTTGCTTTTGTAGCATGAAAGCGTGACAGTTTTTGTGTCCTCTATTGGTCTGAGTCAGATGGGTTGGAACAAAGTCTTTGCTTGGAGAGGGATGTCACTTGTGACGTAGAAATAGGGGAGCAAACTCTCAAATGCTGTTGCTGGGCTTCGAGCACAATAAAATGCTGCTCTTGGTCCCTCTAACTTTGCTGTCCCAAGCTGCTTTTTGTTAAATTTACAGGCTGTCAATAAATCTTGGATTTAAACTATCCCACCGCATGCTAAGAACACTCCACCAAAAAAAAAAGCAAATCCACGATTTAAACTGGGGCTGACTTTCTTAAAAGGAACTATATATAGTGTAGCTACAAATGACTCTGAATAACCATCCATTTGAACACATTCTGAACAGTAGAACAGTTTTTGATGGTAACTGTAGTAAAATGCTGTTCAACTTCACTTGACTTCAGAAGCAGCTTGGCAGAGACCTCTATCTGGCTAAACCATTTGTTTAACATAATTAGAATTCCCATTTAGCAGTATATTTTGTGGTGCAAATCATACTTCAGGATAGATTCTTTACGTGCTCCTTGATGATTGGCTTCACATCAACTAGCATGGTAAAACTTTAAATACCTATCTTTGTTGTTGCTCTAAACAGATTATGAGTGCCTTTCTATATACTATCTGAAATGAGCGTCATGGCATAATGGCATGGGCTAGTCCAAGCACTGAGAGGGAGCATTCCTAGTCTGGCATTTTCAAATGTCTGTGTTTAGTCATTATAATTCTGTGTGTTATAGCAATTGGCTAATTACAAGTATATGAAAGCGCTCGGTTTATTAAGAAAGATAGATTGGTAATAAGCAGACTTGTTTTTTTTCCTGTACAATTCAAATTAAAGTAGGTCTGAGAGTTCTTACTGTTTGATAAAGCTGTGAATGTATTTTTGCGGTTCCCTTGTTAAAAAGTGTACAGTAATTAGTATGGCTACAAAGAGAAGCGCTCAAGCAACATAACATTTAATTGGAGTTGTTAAACTTTTAAAGGTAATAATATGTGAACTGAGTGTTGGAACGTGATGGCAATTTTATTTAATTCTAGAAAATGTTAGATTACAGGTTAAATTTTTGGGTTACTTAGCTCTTCTGATACTACTGAGATTTTAATCTCAGCCCAGTGAAGTATTTTGTGTTTCCTTTTTTTTTTTAAATTGTGTTGTAAAAGAAATGTAAATAATAATGTCATGTTCTAAAAAATGAAGTGCAATTACTATCAAGTCTGTAAAAACTGGGGGGGAAAAAAAAATCTCTTAAGCCTGTAAATCTTCTCCATATTAATTTATGCCAAGTCTAGAAGTTTGATAAGCCCCACTTATGGGAATACACAAAGGATAAAGTGGTCCTGCTAAGAAGTTCTTACTGTTGTACTTACGAAGCAGTAATTTAAATTGCGAAGTAAATATGCAGGTTTGGCTTATGGTTTATTACAAAAAGTGTAGTTCAATACATCTACATTTCAGAGCTTTGGTTTTTCTTTAACTCCTCACATTCCAAGTCTGAACTAACCAGAACCAAAGCCATTTTGTATTCACTTGAAAATAGAGGGTTGCTGTGGTAGTGTTCTCAAATTGGGTAACACTTTTTTTTTTTCCATTTTAAAACTCAGAAGATCCAGATGGATCACACGACCATGAGTAAAAGTCTGTGAGATTATTCTTTCTTTTTTCTTCTGAAAACTGGATTGAAGCATTAACGCTCAGAGGTGGGGAAGGAGGGGAGGCTGTTAATCATCTTTAATCTCAAAGACTAAAATCTTTGAGCTCTCTTATCTAGCAGTGCCCCTCCTTTCCCCGTCTTTCTTACTCTCCTCCTTTCCCTAGAGATGTGGTGTTTCCCAGCATCTGCCTTTCTGCTTCCTCACACTGTCCCCGTTGTTCCCCTGCGTTAGGGTTGTTGCGGGTGCATGCTCCCTCGCTCTGCTTATCTCACTGGCGTTGGATGTAGCCTGTGTGATGTTACCCCACCCCATCCTTACTTATCATCAGGGTGTCACAGCCAGGGAGCAAATGGAGGAGTACGTCTCTCCGTTAAGCTGTTCTGAAATAGAAGCCTTTAGTGTTCAAAAGATCTAACTAGAAATTCATTTTTACCTTTGCAGACCCAGTGTTTTTAGACTATCTAGTTAGGATGTCGCTTTGTGACCCCATTCAAGTATTTAACCTCATACACAGACCTGAAGCTACTCTTCAGAAAAAACATTTTGCTAAAAAGCAGGGGGAGATTCTGAGTTTTCAGCGTGACCCCTGAATAGAGGTATGTGAGCTTTCTGGTGTTTGCTTGCAATAGTGACATTGTTGTAGAACGCTTTTTTTGTTTGTTTGTTCATACAGACCCATCAGTACACAGTCCTGTTACCATAAAAAAGAAAAGGAAAATCTGAGACAAAGTTAAAATATTTCTAAAGATGTAAACACCACAATTTTCTCATAAACGTGCCTCTTAAGGAGGGCATTAAGAGCTTTGCAAAGTTTCCTTGATGAACAGAAGTTTCTCACTCACAAATACTTAGCTCAAAGTTCAGACAGAAGCGTATTCTGTTGGGAATAGCAGGATTTTTGTTATGATTTTTATCCACCATTACAGAAGATGCCATGTTTTTGGGATTTTTCTGCAACTGCTGTTTACGTGTTATTTTGCAAATTGCAAATGCCTTCTAACTTGTAGTGGGAGTCTAGCCACCAGCATTAGAAGAAGGGGAGGGGGGAAAAAGAAGGTGGGGGGAAGCTAGAAAAGGTAGAAGACTTTTTTTTTTTCCCCCCCGCCCTGACAGTAATCTCACTGTTTGGAAGACAACTGCAGACAACAACAGGAAAAGCATCCTTAGCAAATATGCAAACGCTGTATGGTTTTGACATGGTGTTAAATATTTTTACCCACGAGTAATTACCCTAATCATCTTTATACAGGTCAGATAGTTACTTTCTGAGGCATTCATCTTGCAAACCTACAATTAGAGCACTCTAGGCTCTGCACAGGTGGAATTTAGCGATGATACAATAAGGATAACAATGAAGCTAATTTTGTGTACAAAGGGTATTTTAAAGTAACTCAATTTCATAGCAAGACATCTAATTAGATCTGTTATTGTAGGAGGAAGGTTATGAGGGTAGTGCTAGATTACAGTACACGGAATTCAGTAACTTTAGATTTCAGGTCCTTTTTGGTTAATGAAAAACACAAATCTTGAGCTCACCTGTAGCTTTTTCTTAACAACTCTCTGCTCTTTATGATACATAATCCATCAAAAAGCACCCGCAGATACGCCCTTTTGAGATTTCTGTGTGGAAACGTCAAAACTTAAATACTGAGCATAAACAGCCTCGCACAAAATTCTGCCGTTTGATCTATGTGAATGTCATAGTGAATGTTTCTTGGATTTAGTATTTGGGCTTTGCCGCTGGAGACTATTAGGAAGGTATGGCTTTGTTGAAGAACAGTGACAACTCCATTGCTGCCTCTCAAACGAGAATTGTGAAGAGTCTGTGTGTACTGTTAAGATTGTTGAGATTACTTACACTGTGCCTTGTGTTGGTTCTTAAATACCAGGCCATCTTCTTACTACAAGCCCCGAAGCTGGGGATTATTTTACCTGCGTCGGGGTTTTTTTTTCTGTTCATGTGCTACTAGGATAATAACCTTTTCAGGTATTTAGTCAAGAAGCAATGTATATCTTCTTAATGCTTGCTGCACAGTTCTGTCTTCGGCACCGTAAAACGCGTACACAACTTGTTTCTTGTTACAGGTTTGTCCAGACGGGTTTGCTGGGGAAATACAAGGCAAGTCAGTTGAATGGGTTAGCTTAAGAGCTTAGAGTCATTCTGTCCCTGGTATGGAAAAATACATGGAGATTTGCTATTACCCGCATCAAAAGCACCATTCAGTTCTTCCACCAGGAGTGCTGATGCCCCCTAGGAAACAAGCCCTTAAAAAGTGCTTTGAAAGCTCTTGAGTGTCAGTAGGCATTTGAAATAGAAATGAGCTGTTGTCCGACACATTTTCCAGGGGTTGTACTGATAAACAGCTCTGCTCTAAACTTAGTCTCCTGACTGAAGTTGTGCACTTCTGCAGTATCTGGGTATTGTTTGCTGGAGCTGTGAACTCTTACCTGGGTGTTTTGTGATGCTGTTGGTTTGGTATGTACGCTATGAGAACTTTCATCAGCTGTAGGGCATCTTAATACAGGCCTTTTAAAGTGCCTTGGTTGTGTGAACATTTTAAATGATTACCTGAAGCCTATTTGCTTTTAGTTTTTGGAAATACTCTGTGACAAATTAAGTGGAAAGCTACATGGAAGAATTGTGGTGTTGCAACAAAGCATCATGTAAGAAATGGGAAAAGGTGGTAGGGAGCGTTATTAGCCACAGAAATCTGGAAGATAAGTAACAATGTTCTGTTTTTCCTTAGCATGTTTTAAAGAACTGGAATGGAAGTTGCTATGTGATTAAAGGAAGAAGCAAGTGTGTTTGATTACTATAAAATTAATAAAATCGCTAAATTAGTAAGAAAATTAAGGAAACCAGTTAAACTTGCAATCCAACAATAGACACTACGCTAAAAGTGTAAGAGACTAAATACCTATGCTAAATCAATCTGGGAGAAAAAAATAAGGGCAAAAAACACCCCATGTACTCGCTGCATCTGGACTTGAAGCAAACGTACAGTGAGGTGATTTTTAAATGGCAGAGGAATCAGATGTTTCTGTTGCACCAGTGATGGCCACTCAACATCTCTTACAAGTAGCTATTGCCTGCCTTTTTAGTTAATCAAGTTTTCTTTTAGTGAGTGGTAATAGTTGTTGAAGGTAGGCTGCCTGCTTTAGCATGTTGTCTGTCTGTTAGCATGTGCAGAACAGGTGTTCTAGATTCAAGCTTGTACCAAAATTACATGAAAGTACACACACTGGTAACACTTGGAAATTCTGGGTGGCTAAGAGAACTGTGCTCACATGGATCACATAGTTGGTTTGAGAGTTCCTGGTTGGAGAAGTGTTGTTGGTACATGAGCGTAAGGTCCATCTTTCTAGGGTTGGTAAATAGATGAACAAAGCTCAATATTCTTTGGATGTTCCCTCTGTTCTTTTCTGCTGGGTGAAAATTGTTTTCTAAAGGAAACAAGCTATTGCACCCTTAAAGCTTCTTATGAAAATTAGCCTTCCAAAAGACAGTTCTCCAGTGTTATATAATTAACCACTTTTGGAAACAAGGAAAGACAGATTTTTTTGAATGCATAATTTACACTGATGTCACAGAATCCATAATTCAGGAGGTAAGGGATGGGGTTGTTTGTTCTTGATTGATTGTAATTACAATCAGATTTAAAAAAAAAAAAAAGGCAAAGAGAAAATCTTAAGGTAATTTTAACATGGAAAGAAAATAGACCGTGGCACAAGTATGAAATTCATTACTTTTGGCAGTGTAAATTGACCAAATCTTAGCATTTTGTTACATTGTTCAGTGATGACATCAATCAGCCTTTGACCTTCTCTTTTACTTCATGCTGATCCACTCTTCCTGATGCTGTTGTATTTTCAGCCTCCCCGAGCAGCTTCAAATAGCAGTTGTCTGAGGATGGGGGAAGATGAGCATGCCGGAGCTGACGGATCTCATGCACACCAACTCCACAGAAAAAGGGAGATTCATTGTTCACTGTGGATCTTGTTGCAAGCTGTGGAAGATGTGTAATTAGAGGACAGAGCGTTCGCTGCCACACTGTGCTCGAGCCTCTTGTCTTAAACCAGTCTTGTGGTAGGGAGTCCTTTAAAAGTACTGTAATTGAGATGGGAAATGGGTCTACTGAGGTCCAGAGGGAAAGTTTGAACTGTCTTGCTCATAGTTGAGAAGTTGTTTAATGGCACCTCTGATTGTGGTTATATTGGATATACAGTGGCTTATAACAAAAGGGAAGTACAGGACAAGAATAAACATTTGTACTTGGAGTGTTATGCTGATTATATTTAGAGCAGACTGACAAAGGGCTTTGCCCATTAGAATGACTAATAAATCTTTCTGTGTCACAGTGGAAATCCCAGGGAAAGTATTAGGAGATGAGTAAAAGTCATTGGACTTTCTAAGTAATTGTTGCCTTCTGTGAGGTGCAGATTTTCTCATTTCATTTATTTCTTCTGAAGAGAGAAGTAGATGGTGGACAGAAAAGTGGCAGAGTCATCTCATTGACCTTTTTGTATGAATCAGACAGGGCTGGCAGGTCTGGGAGGAGAATTGATGACAGTTCTGCAGACAAACTTCTGTTTTCAGTGACTTGGGGGAAAATAAGAGTGATTCTGGAGTTGCCCCACTTTCAGACTCCTTCCTGAAGGGCTTCTTCAAAAGACCCATCTGAATCATGGTAAGGGTAAATAAATTTGCCTCAGTGCTTACAAGGAAAAGTTTTATTTTGTGGTGTATATGGACAAACACAGGGACTGTGGAGTGGGGGCACATTTTAGTATTCATCTCGTGATGTTGTCAAACAGAGAAATTGGTTATGTGGTGATTTAGAGGAGGCCATGAAAATAGCCTTACCAGATGGAGAAGTGTTGCAGTTTGGGGACTGGGAATTCAAACACTGAAGCAAAGATCCCCAAAATGAGAGATTAACTGTTAGATAGAAGAGCTTGTGAATTAGAGAAAAAGCTGTTGATCATCTCTGGGTATGAATCTTGTCCTCTTATAAGGCTGTAGTGTTGAGAGTAGATTGCTTGCTTTCTCTTAATGAGGGCTAGCAGCTGTTTGCAATACTGAGTTAAGCCCTTGGAGAGATGCATTAGCAAGAAGTAGTACTCAAAAATACATGATAAATGAATGTTGTGTGGCTGCTCATTCAGCATATATGTCTATGTGATGGCTATGCACGAAGAAGGATTTATAATAATATATTTCACTTCAAGGGAAAACAGCCATAATAGCCAGCTGGGAAACACAGTAAGTGATCCTGATCACCCTCTCCCCTTATTTATTCAGGTTGAAGTCTGCTGTGTGGCAAGCAAGCAGTTAAAAGTAAAACTATAAATAATTGGGTTATTCAGTGTATAATTTATCTTTGTATTTGTTTATTGCCTTGGGTACTTGATTAGACAGCTCTAACATACAATTAATCAGTAACCTTCAGTGTTAACTTCTCAGCACTGTTTAATTAATCGGTTGTGTTGCAGAGGCTCTGCTGGCTAGGAAAGCCAGGAACTGTGCCATGTAAACACTTTTGTTAATGTCAAGTGAAGGTTGAGGTACGCTTTATTTTTTTTCTTTATTAGCTTAATTGAACTAATCCGCCTTTCAGGGTCTAGGTGCAAGTTCTAGAGGCAGTTCTAAAAAATAAACATAAAAAATGGAAACAATGTGTTATATAAATGCTGGAAAGGTTTTGTGCCCTAACTATTATCATGAGTCTGTTCAAGTGTACTGATCATCATGTGTTTATTAAGGACCAGTACAAGGTAAAGAGCAAAAGTGAAATTAGTTATGATAGCTGTCTGTTTCATTAGTACTGACAGCGCACGATTAATTTTTACCTTTTCTAGACACAGAAAAACTACTCGCAGATCTAGTAAGCATGGAGGTTTTTCATCTTGGCACTGCAGGTAATTACTGTAAACACAGGTACTGGCACATTTTTGGGTATCAGATCTTTGTATACGTCCTGTGTGAAAGAGATTTTTTTGAAGCTCTTCCACAGGTGTCTAGGAGAGAGTGAAGAGGCGGGTTCTGGGATTTTACAAAGAAGCCATCTGTCAAAGTTAAGTCTTGCACGCCCACGACATTATTCAGACCCTCAAAATACCATGACTGTACCAAACGCTGGTTTCAAAAGCGACAAGTCTTGATTACTTTCTAACAGTTGTGCGATCTTCCTTCCAAGTTCACATATTTCAGTCGTAATACTTTGAATTTAATTAAATTTATGAACACTGACTTAAGTACGAGTGCAAGTGCTGTGTGTACCTGTTTGTCTTTCTATGAAAGCACCAAAAAAAAGAGCAGGACGAGGACTGTAAGAACGGCCTGTTTTGATAATAAGAGGCACAGTTGGAGGATACTGCTCCCAAGACATCATTTCCAGTAGTAAAATTGAAGAATACATGGTTTATATCACAACCAGAGGGCTTCTACTCTGCTAAGACCACAACATAGATGACTACTCAGAACAGTGTCTTCTGCTGCCAACCAGACAATGGCAATGAGGCTGCAGCATATCAACTATGTAGTTTTTCTCTCCTGTTAGCTCATGAGGGAAAACCAAACATATTTCAAACAAATAAGGAGAAATGACCAGTCAACAACAACCTGTCCTAAGACTTATGGAGGCTGAAGTAAGCAACACTTTGAAGCAAAGGACGGTGCTGTAACAAGTATTGACCCCAACTGCTTGCATGAGAAGGATTTGATGGGCAGAATCCTGTATTATCAGGGTTGCACACAAGAGATGCTAGCCAAACCACTTGTGCACGCGTGACTTGGTACTTCTAAGTCCATGATTGCAAGCATATGAGTGAATGAAATCTGTCAGAGAATGAAGCAGGTAAAATCGACTTAGAGACATGATAAATAAATATCACTTTCCCCTTCCGTATGTTCTTCCATAGAGTTCTCTTACCAAAATACTTGTCAAGGGCGGTCTTTCCCAGAAGTTACGACTTGGGACATGCTACTGCACGTCTTGATCATGTTGGTTAGAATATGCTAGTTAACATGTATTTGCATGTTAATATGTTCATCTGCAGGCAGAAGAAATAATGAAGTCTCTTTTCAAACAGCTTTGTATTGTCTATCTCCCAACTCCCTTCTGCCTCCTCAAACTGCTGAAATCCTGAGGTCCTCTCCATGATAACCCTGACCCCCTTCCAGAGAGAATCCACTAGATGTGACTTAATTTCTCCAAAGGGGAACAAATTAAAATGGGTACAGACTTAATATAGTCCTTTTTCCTGTTAAGTGGGGAAAGTGTAATTACTTAAGATCCTTCAGGCTGGTAGCTGTGTATTAACTCTGAGATATTTTCAGGCCAATGTAATTAGGCTCAGCTGATGGATGGACAGGTACAAAGCTCAGTATGATTACGTAGGCTTTGTTTCCATAGGACACCAGGTTCCATATACGACAGTGTTTATTGCAGGTGAGCAACACCTGTTAAGGCTTTCATCCAGTGGAACGACAGATGGGGATTCTTCACAGAAAGAGAATGAGAAGTAAGTCGCAGTACTGACAAAAATGCCAGACCGTGAACTGAAGCAGTGAAATGGTGGTATTGCAAAATCAGTGCCTCTCCCTCACAGAATAATATAGAGGGGCCATCTGTCTTCTTCCTCACAGACAGTCCATCTACGTTAGATACAATCGAATATGTTAAATGGAAGCCCCATCCAAAAAAGTATCAAGGATGGCACGGCTATAAAACACCAATGTTACTCCTACCTGACAGGTTGGGCTGGAGTAGAAAGCTTGCACTCTGTCGCCTGAAAAACAATGCTGTCCAGGGAGGGGTGGGGAACCTGCTTACTAGTAGTAAACCAGTTATAGAATGCTTTAACTGTGAAGGAAATATTCTCCTTTACCCTTCCTCATTCAAAAGTGTGCTATTTAATAAAAAGAAGAATTGCGCACTTTCTGTGTTTGTTCTTTTGGGTTTAGCATGACCTACAAAACTACCTTATATTCAAATGAGGAATTCCCTCTGCCAATATTTAACTTGCGTACTCAAGCGTATATTTTTCTAATACTCGTTGAGATGCTGCAAAGTAGACATTTTTATTTGTTGCACACATCTGGTTGCTTTAGATAAACGAAGTAAAATGAGGTGAAATACTGATGATAGTATTTTTCAGCTTAGTCTTTATTTCCACGTGTTTTGCCTTTAATTTAAGCTTCAATACCAAACTATTTCTTAGCCTGGAAGTTCATACTACTTTATTTTTCTAATAGACGGACTAATCTCAAGACATTGAAAGGCTCATTATTGCTGTAAGTCTGGATACAGTGACCACTGCTACCAAGTGTAGCTCTGCATCTAACTTATGGCCCCAAGTGTATGATTGAGCAAAGTAGCTAAAACAAATCACTCAAATACGAAGAGACTTTGAAGTCTAGAGGCAGCTTAAATGCATTTTTCACAAATCCATCCTTTACACAAGATTTAATACCTTAGAATTATAAAATTGATATTGAAGTTGACTTGGAATTACTTTTTTTTTTTTAATGTGGATGCTAATGGACCAGCTAGGGATAGTATTTTCCTGATCTGTGGCTCATGAACGAGGCTCGAGAAGCTGGTTGGTGATGTAATCAATGGCTGTAGCAACCATGAAATGATGAAGCTCAAGATCTTGAGGGGATCTCAAGTAACCTGGCAAGGCTGACATCCCCCCCCACCTCCTCCAAGCATAAAAACATTTCTGCCTGTTATTCAGGGAAACAAGTGGACAGATCACAAATGTGTTCATTTTGAAAGGGCAGTATCGGGGAGGCGGGAGCAGGGGCAAGCTACAGAGGAGGAATTCAGAAATGTTGCACAGGCACATAGTGATTGTGTTAGGAAAGCCAAAGCTCAGCTGGAGCTGAAAGTGCAAAGGGACATCAAGGGCAACAAGGCAAGCTTTTGCCACTGCATGAGCAGTAAAAGAATAAACAGGAAAAGCGTGCACCTGTTGCTGAACAGGCCAGGTGATTCGGTGACAGTGGACACAGATAAGAAGACCTCAGATACAGTAAGAAGTCCTCAGCATCCCCTTTCGCTCAGTTTTCACCAGCATGCCTCAGATAGACAAGCTGACCACAAGCAAACAGTGTCCTGGGCTGCATTAACAGAATAGCACCAGGTCAAGTGAAGTGGTTATTCCTGTTATTGGTTACACTCTAGGCCACATCTGGAATAGTACATCTGATTTTGGGCCTGCTAATACAAGACAGACATGGATAAACTGGAGCAATTGTGGTGAGGGGCCTGTTGCATGAGGAGGGGCTGAGGGAACGAGGCTGGTACAGCCTGGGGGAGAGGTGGCTTTAGGGGCATCTGGCAGCAGCTTCCTGCCTGTGAGGAGGTTACAGAAGAGATGGCCAGGC
This sequence comes from Chionis minor, assembly GCA_013398295.1. NCBI lineage: Eukaryota > Metazoa > Chordata > Aves > Charadriiformes > Chionidae > Chionis > Chionis minor. Next base: position 695,792 of record VZSF01000860.1, read on the forward strand.
TCGGTACTGAGGTTCAGAGGGGGAGAATAAAAGATAGCAGTCTTAAATTGAAGCAGGACAGCAAAGAAAGCAAATATTTTGAGGGGAGGGTAAGGAAGTTTCACTGTGAAGGAGCAGGTTGCCTGGAGAGGTTGTGCAGACTCCATCCTTGGAGGTTTTAAAGATCTGCCCAAATAAAGCCTCAAGCAGCCTGATGTGATCTCATGGCTGACCCTGCTTTGAGCAGGGAGCTGGCCTGGAGACCTCCCGGGATCCTGTCCAACCTGAACTCTGTAATGAATCTGTGAAATAGGTTAATCTCTGGATTATTGTCCTTCCTTTGCTTCCCTTCTTTGTTCATAGTCTCGATATTGGATATGTATGAAGATTACATGAAATATATTGTAAGAGAAGAAAAAGATCTTTTGAAACCCTGGTTTGGAGGGGCTTGTCTAGTAGTAAGCTGTGTTTGAAATCTGGGTAATGCTGGTGCAACGTGATATGCTTGGAGTTAGTCTGAATTGTGACTTTTTGTTCCTCATGGCAGCCTGTTAGCAATATGCAATCCCAGCACAATTCGGTGATTTCCCTATGTATTTGGGAAATGTATTGTGTTCCCCCTTTGACTTTTCTCTCCTCCCATACTTCACTACAAAGGCCTGTGTCACAGCATACATATCTTGTTGACATAAAATGGCAGGAATCTAATACTGCGTACTTGGTAGGCTGTGTATCGTAAGTGTTGGATAGCAGACACACTGGTGCCAAACTAACTAACAAAATCATTTATCAGATCACTTCAGGGGTTTTCCTGCATTTGCTTTACCTCTCTTTGAAGAGTGATGTAATGGGCTCTGACTGACTTCTTGTCAGCAGGGAATATACAATACGATGTCTGGCTTTTGAAATCAAACCTCCAAGGGTATGCTCTATGCAGAGAGCTGTAATGTGACTCTTGAATTCTCCAAATAGACAAGTCCACTTTCATAAAAAAGGCAGTTTAGTATGAATGACAGTGCTAGGCACTAGACCTGTACGTTCAGCAATTCCCATCCTCCCTCCCTCCCCGTTTATCAGGAGCCATTTCTCAGCTGTGTGTTTTTTCAGAAAAGGAATGACTTAGACCAGGTTACTTGAATCGTTTAAAGCAGACAAGGTGGTGAAGTCATGCATACTCTATGTACTTACTTACCACGTAAGACAGTTGTGTTTTGTCAGGAGAATGCTCGAAATTGTTGATCTTTTTTCAGTGTGGCCTCTATTTTACATATGAATATATAGTCATAAGGTTGTGGCTTCCTAGCCAGCCATGACTTCTTTGTACCTCCTTCCAACAACATTGTGTGAAAACATCCAATAAGGAAAACCATACATGCCTTTTGATGTATTTAGTCTGCAGGGATCTTTAAAAGCCCTTGCTTCCACTGACAAATAGATCATCTCAGTAGTTTCACTGAAATAAGCCGTTATCCTGCCAGGTATCATGTGCTTTGCCCTTCTAAAGCGAGGGGGGGGGGGGGGGGGGGGGGAAGTACACTGAATTGCCTATTTCTTTTTCTTTGTGGGTTCGTGACCAGAACTTCTGTTCTTGGACTTCCCTTCTTTGGGCAAAAATCAGTTAGAGAGTAGAGTTTGAAAGTCTTTATGCTAGAAAGCTTGACAGGTTTTACTTGCAAATATGTAATTTTTCATTTGTTTGATTCCCACTCCTGAAAAGTCTGTTGTTTCAGGATCTGCCTAAGAAGTTGTTGGCAATTGCAGTAAGAAATATCATCACTAAAGACAGTAGTACTTGATGTTCTCTAAATGGGCCGGTAGTTTTTACCTTATTGTTCAGGGGTATTATTTTGAAGACATCATGTATTTCAGTTGCTACATCCCACTCTCATCTGGAATCAACCTCAAAATAAGGTACCAAGTGTTGTACTTCATTGGTAAACACCTGCCAAAGCTGAATCATGAGGATTTTGGGTAACTGGAGCAAGATTTTCCTGAGGGCTCAGCAGTGTAAGTTGGAAAACTAATTTGGCACTGTAAATGGATTTATCACCACATGGACACATATAGTTCAGAGAGTCTTATACCAGCCTTGCTTTTAGAGATCTGTAGTTTATCATAAATATGTAAGCCTGCGTTCTCAAATTCTTGGGCTTTAATCTAGGGATTATGTGATCTGGATAGGTTACCTAAGTATTCTGGATTGTCATTTTGTTTCTCAGTTTTGAAATGAGGTTTCACATACTGTCAGTCTATTAAGTAACATCATTAACACTTAGCTTTTGGTAATTACAGACATAAAGAATCACCATTTGCATTCCTCTTCCAGCTGCTTTGGAAATGGGAAGAGCTGGGTCTACTCAGGCTGCCAAGAGATGCTGCCTCCTTGCGGTGTGTAGCCTGGCACTTCAGAGGTCCATCAGTTCCACCTCCCTTTCCTGCTTGCTGGTCCCAGTGATGTCAGGCCAGTGACCTGAGATACTTGCAGAAATGTTTGATTGTCTGTCATGCTGGTGACCCTGTACATAAGCACCCTGAACTGTGGGCTGATATGACCTTTAACGTCCCATGTTTGGCTGCAAGTCCATTACTCTGGTGGATATGAAGTCCAGACTCTCTAAGATCAAACCTCTTTTTAACAGTTGATTTTTCTCTTTTAGTTTTTTCAGCTTCTGTGCCTGAAATACAGAAATGGTGATACTGTGCTTTCTAGGTAGCTTATATATATGTGTAGCAAAAATGCCTGTAAACTAGTTCATTCAAAAAAATCTTTGTTATTTAAAAAAAAAATGGGATGAAATATGTATCAAATACACGGGGGTCCTTACATTTGCCATTTTTATATTGACTTCAGCATTTTTACAGTACACTGGTACACATTTCGCAATTAATTTCAAATGGAAAAGGGATGAGAAGGCGTTTTTTCCCCTTTGTCAGCTAATTCCTTTTCTCCAGCATTGTCGAAACCAGCGTAACACGTCATGTTTTCTGCTGGATTTATAAAGCAGGATGTAATTAATTAAGATGAATATCTCCAGAGCTAGTTTCTAGATCAGGTTAAACCTCTGGCCTTGTCCTCTGCTTTGAATGTGTGTATCTGCTTTTGGTGGGTGTAACGGAGACATCTACAGAAAACTTAGCAGCTTTCATTTTGTTCGGAGAATCTAGTTTATTGCTTGGGGAGGGCAAAGGGCAAGAGGAAGAGGGAATGTGGCCAGATGAGCTGTTTGGTTTTGCTTGCCTTTTCCACTCTAGTTTTGGAAACTTTATGGTGAGCATGGCCTGGGCTCATCTGCAGAGAAGAGAAGCAGCAGCAGGTAGATCAATACGACATAAAGAGTTGGAAAGCAGGACTGGGAACAAAGGATCCTCACTGAAGCTCTTGACGCTTCCGTGACCTAATGCTTTTCCTCTGTGTGATCCCAGATAGAGCTAGGTGGGTAAGTGTCTCCTGACCAGAAACAGAGCCAGGATTAGTTATGCCTTTGAAGTTCAGCAGCGGGAGACCATTAGGGGCTTTTGGACAGCTGTCTGTTGGAGGATTGATCACTCAAGTAGTCCCCACTGCATGAGAAAATTAATTCTGACCAGATCACATATCAGTGAGCCAGTAAGTATGCAGTGTCTTTTCTTAATTTGATTTTTGGCATCTCTCAGGGAGCAACCAATGCGCTTAAAATTGCCCCAAAACATATTTTTTAAAATTGCCACATAAAGTTAGACTTCTTTTAGTCCGGAGTTCTTATGATAAGGAACTATCATTAATGATTAAGGGAAGACAAGCATGTCCTCAGTCTCTGTAGTGACTGTCTCTTCTCTCCTCTGACTTCCTTAAGCATTTCCTACGGTACTAGAATTGAAGGACAGGGGAGTGTCAGAGTTACCCTCCGGTCTGCTTGATCTCATTTCATGTTCAAGATCATATGTCTTGATTTTGAAATAAAGTGTTTAATTTTAATGACCATAAAGAATTGACTACCAAACAGTTACGTACCCAATAAAAAATAAAAGCCCATGCAAGCCCACTGTATCCCAGTCTGTCAGCCTTTGTGACTGTCTTTTGTCATGCACTCAAAAGATTTGTCCAAAAGACAGAAGAAAGAGCCAACTCCTCTTGATGCACCTAATCCTTCTGGGAGGAACTGCTTTTATGCTGCACCTCAGCTACCAAATTTAAAGTCTGAATGTGCTGGTGGAAGACAGCCAAGGTAAAGTCACACCTCGAAATCTTTACAGTCTGTTGTCACGTACCTTACAGAGCCAGCTTTCATACTGCAGAAGGGATGTAAAATACAAGGGTCATAACAAGGATTTGTTTGCTCTTGGCTTACACACAGTTCTTGCAAAATGACTGCAAAGGTATAGGGCAGACGAAAATAAAACTTGAGAGAGTACGTGTCCAGCCAGCTTAATAACAGTACGTTGATATAATCTGTACCAGCTCTGCTTTTTTCCAGCCTTGCTTCTTGGATGGTAGTAAAACTTATGCTTAAATAATCTTATTCAATTGTTACTTCTTTTGCTGTAGGAAGAAAATGCAGACATAGGTCACGACATGTAAAAAAAATCCACATTCATCCCAGCAGTATTATTCTCTACCATCTGGTTAAACAGAGTTGACGACACATGGTACCACATAAGTTATTCTTGTTGGTACGGAAGGGAAAGACAGTAATTTCTGTGTGTTACTTTTGTGATCTCCCCAAAGAAAAAAGAATGGCAGCATTTATCCTTCCCTGTGAAAAGTCACATATTGGTTAATAAGGTTCATCAAGTCACTGGTATCAGTGATGGTAGTCAGACAGTGCAGATATGTGAGAAAATTAAATTCCTGTAAGTGTCCCCCAAATCAGTAGTTATCAGCTAATTTCCCTGTTCAGTAGAGCAGAGAGATATCCATCCACATATCTGATCTTGGTATTCTGAAGAGGTAAAATAGCTGGGTGGTAAATAATGCAGATCCTTTTTTTCCCCCCCTCTCAAAGGGCAAAGGACACTGATTCAAGAAATACTGATTCACTAGCAAAACAAATGTGTGCTCAGGTGTTGTGTTAGCATACAACAAGGATCTGCAAAAAAGGATCTGTTACAATCAGACATGAGTCTGAGAGAAACGATAGTGCATTTAAACATTGAATCTGGAAGTTTCCTGTCTGTGTCTCAGAGCAAGTTCCCTCAGCTCTTTACCACTTTGGGAGATAGTGTTCAGTCATAATCAGTTAGGGTGATCTTTTCTTGAAGAAATGCTAGGAAATTTTAAAAATCGTGAGCATTGGAAAGAGAATTTAGATCATGAGACCAACAGCTTTGTAAAAGATAAGGAGTAGCAGATTACAGTGCTTAAGGGAGAGCGCGTGGAGGAGGATGACTACGTTGCTTGGGATGGTAGATAGAAACAGATAAATATTAAACTATTTTGTTGAAATGGCTAGTCTCACCGAAACATTCCTAGATAAACGTTGGCTGAGAACAAGTAAGAAAAATTTGGGATTCTTCCTTTGGAACAGAAACTGTCTCTTTTCTGTGAGTTATAGACAAAAAGATACTGTCTTTTTTCCTGTGTTGGAGAGCAGTGAACAGGCGAAAGGACTTGTTTCGTTAATCCCACCTTTCTCATAGGAACAGACTTTCTTTTGAAAAATCAGCTGTTCACAAGTTCTTAATTGTTGCACTCAGCAGATTTTTTTCTCATTTACTTTACAAAATTTATTTACTTATTGTAAGGCCAAGTCTGCAGTGTCACACAAGTTCACTACGAAATTTCTTTGGTATTTGCTAACAGCAAAATTGTGTTACTAGTTCTAATTATTATTGAAGGTATTAAATTAATTTGAAGAAGTAACATAAACTATTGCACATTTTTTTGGCCTTGGTGACATAGTAATAATGATAATCTTTCAACTGAGAAGGTTTCAAGGTTTTTAACTGAGATATCTAGAGAATCTTTATATATAGATTGCTAAATATGGATGTCTCAATGACAGAAAGTTTTTATATGTTGGTGTTATTGTTACATCTTCTAAAAACTTTGAATGTTTTAATACCGCAGACCAGATGAAATGCCTGTGTAGTGTTGTCTTCTGTATTCAATGTCTGTGAAATATCTGCTGCTCTTTGGGGAAAGAAATCCATCACTTGTGTTATCTGTGAAAAGTAATACTCTCGACGCTGATCTATTACATGATTTTGCAAATGTGTATTTTTTTTTTCCTAGTTGTGTAACTTTAAAGATACTGGTAGCACTTGCAGCAAGTTAATGTCAGCATTTTTACTAGAAACCCTTACTTTTTGTCTGCAAAAATTGTGAATACTGAAACTGTGTATTCAGCATTTCCAAAAAAAAAAAAAGACTTTACAAAATCAGCATGAGATTTGTACTGGTGTGATAGAAATGAGGATGCTTTTTTTACAAGCATGTGAACTAAAGCTTGATAAATATGCGAACAGTCTTTCAGGCTCCATAGTAGTGTGTTGTTATCTTGTGTATGTGGACCTCCTTGGGCACCCAAAGTCCCTTGATTGCACAGCTAAGGGAGGAGATCTGCTGCTCGGGTAGACCTGGAGCAGTGACGTGACGTGGAGCGTGGCAATTTGCTGGGTAGCCCTGCTTTCCAGGGAGGACTTTTGGTAGCTTCAGGTGTGTAAATTGTACTGTCCAATTCAGGGCTGGGAACATTTACAGGCTTACGCACAGTATATTTAACTCTTAGCTTCTGTTGAGAACTTCTTTATAATGACTGTTGTCTGTTTGGGGGGGTTTGTTGCTTTTTTTTAGAAATAATTTGAGTACAGTTGTCACAGGGATTTATCTGACCTCTTGGGGACATGTACATCTGAGCCAGCTCTCTAAACAGAATTTGTTCACTGAAAGGTGTGGGTGACTCACTATAAGTAACACTATTCATTATTAGTTCCCTGTAAGTGCCTTTTTCTGTTATCTGAGCATAAAGGTGATGTTAGAATGGTATAAAAGCCCATATTGAAGGTAATTACAGTTAGGTGAGATTAGTTGTACCTGAGATTACGGCTCTATTAATTTTCTTAGAGTAAGAAAATGGCTGTAGATGGTTCTGTTGGAGGTTACAAAAATGCAGTGTGATAAATATCCTGAGTTTGAGTTCTGTGTTTTAATAACAAATTAGTTGGTAGGCTTTAAATCAGCATACAAAAAGTGAAATTTTTGAAATGCATACTTAGCCCTGATAATACTTACCTTTTAAAGTGAGAAAAGTGGGGGTGTAGCTTAAAGCAGTTCTTGAAGAACTGAAATGGCAATTTTACAGCATGAATAAAAAAGGCAAGAGTGGTAGTGTCTTCAGCTGTGTTTTTGTTGTAGATTTTATGTATGCTTCAGGTACTGGTAGAAACAACTTGTATAGCTCAGGAAGGACTGTTCATGTTTGGTATTGAATGACATTCAATTCAGTTAAAAATTCATCAGTTAAAATTTTTAGCCATCTAACCTGAATAGCAAGTTATTCAGTTGCTTTTACTTGCTCACCTTTTTTACTGATTATTTTTCTTGCCAACGCTATGTTTGTATCTGCTTCTTTCGGTGATATTTGAGAGGAACCTTGAGTAACAAGAACAGCAAATTTCAGATTGCTCTAGAGTGATGTTATGTAAATAGTAAATCAGCATTTTTTTTCCTCATAATTATTTTGGAGATGTGTTTCATTTGATTTGTTGCAGATCATGTTACAAGAAATGATACTTCTTAGCATAATAGATGCTATAGCTAGCAATAGGTTATGACACCAGAGAAGTGAGGCATTTCTTCATACACACGCGATGGTATAGATTGTGTCCTGTCTACCTATGTGCTAGAGAACAATTTCTTCCATGATCAAGTGTTAGGTTCTTGACTTCATCTTTTGGCTGCAGAGTCTATTTCTCTTGCTTCCCAGTGTCAAGTTCAGAATAGTGAATCACAGCCCCAACAGACGAAGTGCTCTCCCAGCTGCTGCTCACGTGTTTTGGAGACTGTCGGTCCAGACATCTCTTACGCTAATGGCGTAATTCTTCATAACAAGTAGATGGTGATCCTGGTTTCCCACTAAAAGTCTTTGATAAAATCTGTAGAGGTAGCTACTTAAAGTGTAAATAGCACCTATTTTAGCAATCAGGTGCAGAGTTTAGGGGAAAAAAGAGCCTTCTTTCACAACTTGAAGTCGCATTTCTTTCTTGTCTCTTCTTTTTTTTCTTAAAATACTCCTTTTAAAGAAACTGACATTCAGGAGATCTTTCTTCCCTGTGGTCTTAATCTGACACTGAGTTTCTTAATGGAACCACCCTTTGAGCCTTCCAGTCTTGATTGGTTGTAATTCTTCTCTTTCCAAATGCCTTTCCTGTAGTTATTTGTTCTGCTCAGACAGTTAGTGTTTCAGATCTTGTCTTACTCTTCAGGAGACAAATTTTCCTACTTCTCCCAGATGTTCTTTTTCTAGTGTCCCAGGATTCAGATGAAAAGTTAATTTGCCCTTCAGTTAATCAAGGCTGTGTTCTGCTTCCGTTCTCATCACTATCCGGCGCATCTTAGCTGATTAGGAAATTGTTAAAACAGATTAACCTTAACTGTGGCTTAAGGACCTAAAATGTTTGTTCTGGTCCTGGAGGGAGAGCCTTACAAGTTTAAAAGAACAACCTGTCTTCTTCAGTTAATGGCCAGCTGCTTCTTGAACAAACTTTGAAATTGACAAAGCCTTAATTAAATTGCTTAAATTCTCAGGTGTGGATCTGATCCAACACTCATTGAAGTTGATTGATGTCAGCAAGCTTTAGACAGACCCAAGTCTAACACAAAGAGATGTTTGGGTACTGTCTCCACTGTCTCACAATAATTATAAAACAGCTCAGCAACTTCTCTCTGTCTCCAGTGGCAAAATGATGTGGTGGCTTGGGTTTTACACCAAATGGCACCTGGAGTACAGGGTCTCTAGGATGCTTCGTTCAAGTCTGGGGACCTGTGTCTTTACTGGTGATGTTATCTCCATGTTATTATAAAACTCTAGAGCAGGAGGATATTGGATGGTTTTGAAGCAACTTTTAACCTCGCTTTTACTTCCGGTTCTAAAATTATATTAGAAGTTGTTGTTCCTTAAGTAAAAAGGCTTAAGAAATGAAAATCAGTCAAAATGAAAGACCTCCATTAAAGTCAACACCCATCTGTCATTTATGTGTTCTTTGTACATTTGTTACGTAATTTGAAGAGGAGAATTAGGTAAAAACATAGTATTTCACTGTAAATATTTAAGAATTGGCTTGACAGAGCTGAGAATAACCTGATCTGTGCCTTTCTTTGAACAGAAGGTTGGGCTAGATGATCTCCAAAGCCCCTTTCAACCCAGACTTTTCTATGAGTCTGTGATTCTGCAGTATCTTCAGGTGTACGGTGGGTACGTATCAACCCAGAACTGGCTAATCCTAAAGATGTAGGTTTAACTGACTGTCTGCTCATGCTTCTTTGTATTTCCACCTCTTCCAAAAACATTAGTTTAAGATTGTTAGAAGTGATGCACACCAGAAGAACTGGGAGTGCTGCTTCTGTACTTGGCAAGAGCTAGCTTTTCGGAGCACATTACTGTTAGCATTTTAGGCCTGCAAGCAACAAGTGGAAAACCAAAGGAGCACTGGGAGCATTAATGGAGCTCCTGGCAGATGTGACAACAAATACAGCTAAGTGGAGTAAAGAAATAATGTCTTACTTTGTTCCTTTTAACGATTGTGTGATGGGCCTTAGACTGTAAGACTCTTTAATATGACATGGAGAACTTCAGGCATATTTAACAGCAAAAATAAAAATGTATTTATGCAGCTTACCTTTGTAATTCTTCATTTTAGGAGCAGTGAGTTTATGTGGGGAGACTGATGTTAGTGAAAAAGCACACGGATTTGGTCTATAATGAGTCCCCTGTGAGTATTTTTTCCCCCTGTAGTGTCCTGTCACGTGTTCCTTCCAGATGGAGATGAGTCCAATTCAGGTTAGTTTTCAGCTGGGGAAAAACAACCCGAGTTAGATCCTGAACTTTTATTTTATGTACACGAAGAGGGAACACTTGGCACTCTACAATTTTCTGGAACTGGGCAGGAAAAAAGAGAACAGTGAGGGAAGTGTGGGGATTGTAGCTATCAACAACCTATCTTGTGCATCCATGCGGTGGATGGGGAGTTGCTGGATGGCATCTTTCAAAAGCTAGGGAAAATGCTTTTAATTTACAGCACATATGTCCGTTTGACATACACGGAAGGCCTGTGCTCTTCAGCTGTCTCTCTTTGGCTTGTTTTCTAAGGTGACAGGCCTAAATTTCTGAAGCAAGCTGAACAAATACACAACTAAGATTAAACTATATTTAAAATACCTTATTACAAATCCTTTTTCAAAAGTTTTGATTCAGAAAATGTTAATTTCTAAATGTGTAGAAGGGTTTTGTTTTCTGTCCTTCTGGGAACCTGAGATATCTTCAGATAGTTTAAAAAAAAAATTGTTTATTTGTTTACTTTGACAACTTGCAGCTTTGAATTTGCTGAGTTGGGGTGGATTCTGGTTTGGGGTTGGTTTTTTTTTTTTCCTATCTCTAAATATATTAATTGCAATTTTAATGTAAGTAATAGAGGATTCTGTGGGTTCGCACCAGGTTGCAGAATTTCACTTAACCATGACAACGGAATTTTTGGCAATGTTACATTGTATGGCAATATAATAATCATAAGTATCTGTGCAATTGGTTGTGCTTAACCTTGGGATGCTGATCTGGATATCTTCTCGGAGTGTGATGGAGGGGTAACTTCAGGAAATCAGATTTCCCCATTATATGTCACTTTGATCACCCGAAAAAGCAATACTGACTCTCTAAATTTATGTTAATGGTTGTGCTGTCATGCTTGTACAGAAATATATCTCTGATTGAATTAATGCTTTTGAGAAGGAGTCTGATTTATAAATGTTCTTTGTTAATGATTAACTGAACATATATCTGTGGCTCATTAAGGCTTAGTGTTCTGCAGTTTCTGCTGCTTTTAGTTATTCCTCTCTGTTGAAAAATAATAAAGTTATTGTCTAGGAAGAGCTTTACCAACTCCAACTGTGCTTCCTGTTTTGCACACTTCAGATTGAAAGCATAAAGATGAGGTGAATGTGACCTGAAAATAGTGTAGATAGCTGTGGAAAGTGTTCAGACCTGCAGAGCCGAACAGTATATCACTGGGTATTCTGTTGAATCTCTTGCTTATGGTTGATCATCCTGCACCAAAGGATGCAGATTGTGCATTCTTCCTAATGCTTTGTGTTTCAGCGGCCCTTGGTGGTGGCATCCATGGGGGTTTGCTAGCACGAGACCTTACAGGGAGGTGTCGCTTGTGTAAGCCAGACCTAGAGAGGCATGGAGTAGCTACTGCTCTTGGCGTCCTTCTTGTCTGACTGGACTCCTCCAGAGCCAGCCCCTGCCCTGTCGCAGAGCTCTGAACGTAACGGGTTTTCTCTTGAAATGGTGTGAAATGTGCTGCCCCTAGGCAGAAAGCTGTCCTGGCCTTTTACCCCTTCCCATCTCCCTCAAGATGCCTTTTCACTGCGTAAAACAAACCAACCAAGGTACCACAGAAACGGCGTATTTAGAACTGAATTCCTGGGTCAGTCTTGTCGGGAGAAGGTGATTTCAGTCTCCGGCCCCTTGGAACAGGCGGGTCTGCCCCTTTCCGCAGTTTTCGTGCCTCGACTTGAGGAAGACCATCTTAAAGAATGAGGTTTCCAGCTTCCCGTCTGCAGGAGAGACTGTTCTGCAACAGCGTGCGTGTGAGCAATGCGAGGTCTCTTGGCAAACCCAAGAGCCCGGTGGCGGTGGCCCACGGCATGCCTGTCCCAGGTCCACGGCACAGCTCCGCGCTTGGAAAGCGGATGGGTGTCTGCTCGCTGGATCCTGCTTTCCATGGCTACTTTAAGGGCAGGGAGGGTGTGGGGAGGAGAGATGGAAGAAGAAAAAGTTTAGCTTTTGTCTTTTCCCTCTGCTGTTTGCTTCTTTCACGAGGTGTTGGTGGCAGTCTGCCTTCAGAGATGTGGTACGGTGGAGGCTGAGCCTTCCAGGTGCTTCATGCCGCTACAATAAAAGTCCCAACAATGCCAGCATTTGAAATGCAGCGAGAAATTGTGGTATCTTTTATCTGAGCAGTATGAAAAATTGCAAATCTGTAATAACAGATAAAAAATATGCTGACATCTCTACAAAATCAAGTAGATTATATGTGCGTTTTAATGCTTACTATGCTGGCTGCTTTTTGCTCTCACATAATTTTTGAATGGAAAATGTAAGAGCAACCGAAGAGGAGTAATTCTGATATTTGCACATGGTGATTTTATATATAAGTGGAATAGCAATAAGTTGTTAGAAGAACTGATCAATGTGCTGTAGTGGAAAAGTTACAAAATCTTGTTTTCTGTAGTTTTGTGACAGGCAGCCCAGTCAAATTAAATTGTGTTTAGTACATGAGGTTAATACCTAGGAGACCTAGAATTGCGTTTGTAATATAATGTATTATGGGTTTAATTTTCTAAGTAGCCGTGCCTCCAAGTGACACTTAACAAGCAGCAGCTTAAAGCTGCTTCTTCCCACCTTTTATTTCATGAAGAATAAGCTGAAAGCAAAATCTGTTTTGTTTTTCCAAAACAGAAAATGGCTTTTTCTTTGCACAGTTGGGCGCCAAATTATAACAATTTTTTTGTTACTGATTGTGATTAAAGCTAGAGGTTAGAATTTCAGAAGCAGTGTAGAAATTCATATTTCGACTTATAATACACATACAATGACTGAATCACTTGGAAAATTATTATTGTGTTTGTTCAGTTTATTTATTCCCCAGATATATAATGCTGACATGTCATAAACCCCCAAAAAAGTCTTGCAGAGTTGTCATTATCAGACCAATTTCAGATTTTTCTGTGGAAATTTGTGAATTTTTGTACTAACTGTGCACTGACAGGAGGTTATTTTACAATGCCCATTAGAAGCTGAATTTAAATAGCATGTTTCGTGGTTACTTCAGAGGCAGCTACTCCTGTAGTATATATTCCTAGAGTGGAAAAACAAATCAGCCCAAGGAGCACTTATAATCCAGTAACAAAGGATTGGGTAAAATTCGCTGTGCCTTGGTGGACCTGGGCCTCTGACATTGCTTCCTGCATTGTTCCATCTTAAACCTGAATGTATTGGCCTGTTTTGGCAGAAGTCAACAAAATCACTTATATCTCTTTTAATTTGTTGTGAAACATTTGGATTCATTAATCTGAAAGGGGCTGAATGGAGAGTGTCGTGTGATTTGCTTGGTGGAGGCTGAAGGCAAGAGAAACCTTTGGGCAAAGATGCATTTGTTTGTCGAGACTTATTTTTTTCCCAAAGCGTGTGGGTATTAGCAAGTTATTTATTGTGTACATTTAGGTAGTTGTTATGTTTTAAGACCAGCCTGGTTTAGGGTTCATTTTGTGATATTCAAGGATGTTACCGGACAGGTCCAACCTTGCTTCACAATCTGTAAGAAAGAATTGGTTGTGTCTTGGTTCACCTGAATTTCTTACCGTAAAATATTTAGGACTGGGAGGTTTGAGGATTTTTAATTTTCCTTATATGGCTTAGTACTCTTTTAATGCCATATGTTGTTTGGGTAACTAAAACCCCTGTAGGTAGGAAGAGCTGTGAGCATAGCAGGCAAGCTGTGAGCATAGTAGACAAGCTGTGAGGGAAGATCTTGAGTCTTAACCATTGAGCTACAAGCCTAGAGGGCTGCGTAAAGAGCTGTTCTCCTGGCTGGAAGCTTTCCCAGATGACACGCACGGGATCTGAAGTGTGCACAGTCAAAAGGAGACAGACCTAAGGCAGAGGTGACTACATTAGGTAGATGTACTGAGCTGTAGCAAACTCTTCATGGATAGCAATTAAAAAGTTATTTTCTTAAAAGTAGTGAAGAGATTCCCTGTGGAGGAGCTTCACCATTTTCCTAACCCTATTAGAACATGACTTGTCTCACACAAGATTATTTTATTTTTATTTTGTTATTTCTCCGTTTTTGTGGTTCCCCACGGTTGTCACCATTCTGCTACTGCTGCTAAGCTTTTAATTTTGGGGATATGTTGTTTTCTGCATGATGACTTGGGACTGCTTTAGGGATGGTTTGTTACGAGTTGGTTTTATCATACGCTTCATTCTGAAACTCTAATGATATAGAAAATACGGTTTTACATTAACGAAATACAAGTATTTGCCTTTATGCCAGAATAGTTTGTCACCATTTATCGAGTATGCAACCTCAGTGTTTAACCTAGCAGAGCTTAAAACTAGACATTTCATGAAAACCTGAACTGCATGCATATCAGTAATCAAGTGTTAGATCATTTTACTGTACTAACAGAATAACGATTTTTTTAATAGACTGTATTATTTTTTAATCACAAAATACTACAGAGTTGGCTAAAAAAAAAAGATTTGAAAGCATTTTGCCCCAAGTGCTGCCTGCAAAACGATTTAGTTTTTGGTGTCAGAACAAGAATATGTGTCCTTGTTCCTTGTTCAGATCTGTACCCAGAAGACCCTCCTTTCTGTAATATTCACAGATAGGTTGTGGCTTTCTGTTGATACTCTGTTTGTTAGTCTAGATATAGAACATAAAATTTTCCTGGCAAGAAATGTTTCAAATTAAGGTATTGGGCTTACATAAAGTCTTTCTCCCCGCTTTACGTGAAAACTGAGTGGTGCTTAAGAGAATTCGTTTAGAAACAGCATGGAAGACAACGCTGCGAGGGGTTCACTGGCTTGAGCAGGGAGGGAGGCAAGGACATACGGATTTGAAATGGTTGGCTTTTAATGTTTCGTTTTGGTGGCTGTAATGAAATTTTCTACTACAATTTTAAAAACGTACATGATGACATTCAAAATGTAGAGTCGGTTGCTCTTGTATGGATCTGGAATAACTCTTAAATTTCAACAATTTATGCAGCTGCAACTGGGATCAGAACCCAAAGCCACAACTGTTGTGTTCCGTCTTCTCTTCATGCATTTAAAGAGGGGGAACTTTAAGGCTGAAATCCCAAGAAATTGTAATGAGTTCACTAACCTGTTCTTTTTTTTTTTTTTAAATTGTATTTGAAGCTTCAGTAATATGAGTGTCAGATAGAAAAGGAAATTTTCCAGTGAAATCATGTTGTAGTGTGATTGTACATACACATAAATAGGTGTGTAGATAAATACATACCCTACGTTTAACCCACTTTCCAGAAAGCCTAAATATAAAATCTCAATCTACTTTTTTTTTTTTAGTTGAGTGCATACAACAGCTTCTTAATATTTTGATGAGTCCCATCTTCATCTTCTGGTTTGAATATTTCATATTATTTTATTCCTCCTTCCATGATGTCTTACTGGAATTTGTAGCTGAAAGAATAATGACTGAATCCTAGTAGATCAAAGATTTGACATCTTTATAGGCCTCTGCTTAGTTATGTGTAGGGTTCTGCAGAATTGCATAAAGTTCTTCGTAAATCAGAAAATTCACTTGCAAGACTGATTGCCCTGGAGCAGCTGAATTGGATCCCTTCTCTTGTTTTACACTGGTGGCAGGGAGGTGAAAGTCACAACCTGGTCACAAATGTGGTTTTTCAACAGTAACAAAAGCAAGTTACAGAATACACGTAAGTGCTGTTAGGTTTCCAGCCCATAAGTACTGAATTATGCCAAAATTTTAACTTTTAAGTCTTTGCAACACCTTTTTTTTCAGGATAGTAAGCTTATAAAATTTTGTAACCACTGAAGGAAGAGTACATTTAATGGCATGTGTATTTAAATCACTCAAAATCTGGGGATATATCATATATATCCGTGAAATATTGGACCTATTATTTGCAGTGTAACTTTATTTTAAAATCATACATTTTTGACTCCCGCTCATACGAGATACAAATTTTAAAGGTATCCCTCCAGAAAGATGATAGCTAGAACTTCAATGTTGAAAAAGATTGCACATGCATCTGTTTTAAAACTGAATGTGTAAATCTGATAATTAAACATATTTTTCTTTATGCAATAATCAACTATCAAAGATCTAATATTTGGCCTAAAATATTCAATGTAATGCTAATATGTTCTGCTTGAATTTTCTTTTTTTTTTTACCTTTTTTTTTTAAATTCTCTTTTTCCTGCTAGGAGTAATGAGTGCTTTAATATAATTTCACATGTATACAGCTCCTTTCATGTGGATTTTTTTTTAACCATCAAAACAAGTTATAAATGGAAATAATTTGATCCACTTGTTTACAAGCAACTGTTATCACAGGAGAATGCAAACTCTGTTTAAGGCGGCATATCCTCTGTAAATAATGAAGATAAGAAATGATGCATTCTGTAGTTGGTGAAAGACAAAACTAGAAGTTAAGGTGAAGAACTATAATTCTCAGGAAATAATTATTTAGAAGTCTTTTTTTGATAGATTCAGGTTTTAATGCATAAATATGTAAACATTTTAAAAAAAATAATTTACCTAGGATTAAAAAGCCACAGGACTGAAGATACCTATTTAAATGTGTTCTTCATTAAAATTACAATGTGAAGTTAGGAGGGAAAGAAAATTTGTACAAGTGTTACCCTTAGCATATTGCTCTTTTGAATATGAGAGAGCCAAAAGGCTGCTTGATAATATATACTTTACTCCTCTCCAGTGGCTGTATCCAGAAGACAAGAGTGGGGTTGTTTCTTTGATAGATGAATAGAAGAAATAAGGAAGAGGCAGGAAAACATGTCAAGTGTCCTTCCACAGAGAAAACAGCTCTGCCCATAGTTTATCTTATCATTAGCTTTTATGCTTTGAATTAATCTGCAAAGTAATAGCTGGTGAAAAGTACAGAGTGAGGGTTTTTTTTAGTAATTATTCCTAGGCATGTGTTTCTGTTACGATAAGTGACTACGCATAGCAGTTGTGGCTGTGATGGAAAACGGGGAAAAGACTGTCCTTGGTTTGCACCGACTACAGCAGCTAGCATAGGTGTATCCCGCTAGATAAGCTAAAACCAGCGGGGATAGCTATTATTTCACTCAATAGATGCCCTTTATCTCTCAGCGTTTTATTGGTTACCAAAAGGTTTGATGTTTTTTCTCTTTAGAAGATAACTTTAGCAAGCTTAATGATTGTCAAAAAATAAACGTGGGAATTAAAGGATGCATTCATCAGCTGCAAGACTGTGCAGCTTTCCAACTGTCAGAGGGGCTCGTACGGGCTGAGGTTCTTAAGCCATGTAGGTGCGCATTCCGATTATTTTTTTTTCTTGTTTGCGTGGTAGATTTGTGTTTAAGATGAGATGATAGAGTATCTCATGAGGTGTCTTCAATGCCCTTAGAAATAGCATTTGAACCAGTTTTCTTGTCCTGCTCCGATAGTGTGATTTATGGAAGCTCTCTTAGGATAGATAGTATGTTTTTTTCAAGATTTTGAATGCATCGAGTATTTACTTCCAGATGAAACGTGATTTTTAAAAGACGCAGGTGTGATAGTATGTTTTTTTCAAGATTTTTGAATGCATTGAGTATTTACCTCCAGTTGAAATACGTGATTTTTAAAAGACGCAGGTGTGAAGACCGAGAGGAGAAAGTGAAGTGCTGACACTCGAGAGAGCTTTTCTGTCCTTGCCGTCTCCCCTCTGCTGGAAGGGGAAACCAAGGTTGAGTGATCCACACTGAATTCCATGAACTTGGTTTATATCTTTGGAGGGTGACATGAACAAATTCAGCATTCAAATCCATATCTGGAGAACATCTAATCCTACTGGGACGCAAGGGAGAGGTGATGGGTGGGCAAAAGACACTTAGACACTAGTATACTAGCACTGTTAGTAGTTAATACAGCCTATTTTATCTTCTAGTGCCACCACTTCCACCTTAACTGGCATCACACCCATGATTTTGGAGAGTGTTTCTTTTGCCACAGTTATGTGCTGTTGTTTCATGAAAGGTGGACCTATTCAGGATGTTGCAAATCTTCTGTGTTGCATGTCTGCATAGTCTTCAACCCTCCAAGGCCGTGGTACCCAACAAATCAACCAGCAGCTGTGTTCTTCTATTAACCTCTTGGAGCTGCAAGTAGATAACTTCAATTATCTAGAGTCCCACTAGTGCATACATTATGTAGCCTGGCCCTCAGAAAATTATCTCCCCAGCAAATACGCAAAACTGGGTAGATGAAGCTCCTAGTTGTAAAGCAGAAGAAATTCTGCATTGCTACTTGCGCTGTACTTTAAATTTAATCTGACATGTTTATGCTGAAGGCCAACAATCTAGAGTTTTTGTTAAATCTTCCTCATTTACCCGCTGTAGCTTGGGGTTTTTTTCTTCTGAATGTTCCTTCTGGATTGACTGTTCTTATCACTTGTGTGCTTTCAAGTGGTGTTTTAAAAAGTCCTTCTTTTCTTTCATGTGTCAAAAGGAAAACAAAAAAAAGGCAAAAAAGGAGAATCACTGCATCTGTCTTGGTTAGCAGATTGCCACTTTCTGATTTGGGTTCCCATAGTTTGTAAGGAAAAGTACCACAAAGTTATCCTAACATTTCAAATTCAAATTCAAATGTAAATCTTTTCTTATTCAAAAAACAGTAAAAGGGTAAAAATTATCCTCAGAGATTGCTGAGGTAGAATATGGCTGAGCAAATCAAACATACTTAATCTTTTTTTTTTTTTTTTTGGGGGGGGGGCAGAGGGCAGAGAGGGAGGGATGATTATAAGTTTTGTTCAGGTTTGCTTTGGCTGGGAATGATTTGGGACGGGCTCCATCCCCAGCTTTCTGTCAAAGCTTTGCAGAGCTAAGGGGAGTAGGGAAAGGCGCTTAAGACATTGACATGGAAATAAGCAGCTCTGAGTCCGCTGCTTTGAATGCCTACCCAGGGAAGGGCTAATGAATAAAGCCTCACCGTTTTTTTCATTGCTCATTTTTAGCGGAGCCTTAACACTCTGGTGAAGATTTAAATAGCAGCTCACAAGGATTAAGAGTTGATATTTTTCATCAGGAACTTCTCCCTAACACAACCAGTCAGAAGTCTATATACAATTAAAATGTGGTATTCTTGGGCTACAAAATTTGTGCACTTTTGTCTTGTATTTTGCTCATGTAACTGCGTGTATGGTTCACAGAGTTTTATATGGAGGAGTTTGCCTTGGTGTGTGTTGGTACAAAATGAGTGTTTTCTAATAACTTTTGTCTCTGGCAAGGCTCTAAACGAAGAAGAAAAAAGGGAAACAATATTGAAGGAAATCCTAATGCACTGGTACACTGGTAATGCTTGCGTGTATCAGATATAATGTGTCTTATCAGCCCCCTCTCTTGAAACATCCCTTAAATCATTTTAATGTCTCTTTTTTCATTCTTATTAATACATTTTGTTGTTCCCTGCACCACTGCCACATTGTATTATGAGTACCTACACATGAAATCCACTCTGCTTTTCTGTCACCTCCAGGTCTTTTCCAGCACAAGTACTGTCCGTACAAATCCTCTTCCTTTCTACTGACACTTGCTTTGGATTATTTTTCCCCACGATACATTATGAAGCTATTTTTTTCTGTGTAGTATCTAGTCAGGATTCCTATCTCATATTCAGAGTATTCTGAATAGTTTAGCATTGTGATCCCAACACCAACGCTTTCCTCATTTATTTATTTTTTTTTATTAACAGAGGCCACAGTAGTATCTCGACAGCTTTTTACCTTTTTCTTAAGAGAGTGCTGAGCAGTATCAGGTTTCATACTGTTGATAGGTGTCCCTAAATAACGTAATGCATTACCTTTTAACAAAATTTAATGGTCTTTTCCACAAATAGATCGAAGTCTATGACGTTGCAATTTTGGGGTATTTTACCTATTAGTATCAGAAGACGTTTCAGCAGAAATCCTTTATTTATCAAGGCCTAGATTTATTACAATCTCTAAATAATTTACAATGTGTTTCATGTGTGAGCTTTCAAATTTGAATGATCTTTAAAAGTGAAGCTTTTTAACTCTGTTAAAAAATCAGTTAGCTCAAGCTTTGTAGTCAAAAATCATCAATGTTGAGTGAGAATAAAATTTTTAATCCATTTTAACATAAAGTGTGTGCTTTTTACAATTCCCCACATTATCTTAACAAAATGAATGAGCTTTCATTAGGAAAAAAGTAAAAAGTGCAAGATTAAAGTTGATGAGCTAAATCAAGGTGTCCTGCTTGGTTGATTTAAATCCATGATTAAAATCAGTGATTTGATTTAAATCAATCCACTGTTCTTTCAGCCAGCCTGAAAGGAACTGTTCTTCATTTCCTGCCTAATTAGAATTGCTTCTGTAAAATTAGTTAGGATTCTGCCTTGATACAACAAATCTGCTGCACCCTCTGAATTCCCTGAGCATCATTTTTGGCGTGGAAGACCTTTTTTCCTGTTGTTTTCCTGCTTTTCAAATAGTAGCATTCGTCAAATGATACTTCTGCCAGCACAGTATACTGCTATCTTGTCCATTAATAGCTGGGAATGGAAAATCAGGTCTACAATTGTAGCTCGCCTTATCTGTTAAGGATCATTTCAGCTGGATGACTTCTTCAAATCCCAGGGAGGAGGTTGATGCTCCCTTGTATCTTCCTGCTGCCTGTCCATTACACTGGGGGTGACATTCCTGGGTGCCTGTCTCCCCAAGAGCTACGTCTGTGCAAGCTCACAGCTGGTGCCAGGTTACCCTTCTCCGCAGAAAACAGAGGTACAGAGAGGTAGCTAAGCAAATGAGAGGCAGTAGAGCTAATAATGGCTGTTTTTTCCATAACTTCATGCCCATCAGTGTGTCCTCTGGAGGAGAAGCTGGTGGAGGTTCCCGTGGAAGCTTGTTTCTTCTTGGAAGTCTTCCAAACTTCTCCGCAAGGTGTGTGTTCTGCTAGCCTGTCAATTTAAGCTTGTTTTTCAGCCTTTTTTTCAACTGGCCACTAACTTTTTTTTTCTTTATTTTCTTTCTTTTTTTGTCCTCCTCCTCCCCAGCTTCACAACACTGCTGGATATGAAATATTTCCTATTTCGCTGTGAACCTGTGATGGAAATTGGCAAATTCTTAATCCATTGGCTTCCTGTAGGGGTATCTGTGAGCAGCACAATCACTCAAGCTTCTTTTTGCTTAGGTGGAAAGAAAAGCCTCTAACACAACTCTAAAGGTGGTGTATTGTACTAACTGTATTACAGTTAATTTTAGGAGTACAGAAGCATCCTGTGATGACCAACTACTTTGTTCTCTGAAGTGTAACTAAATAGCAATTTCTGTTGTAGCTGTTGTATCCATCCTGAGAAATAAAGAAGTCATTTCAGCCTCGTGCGAAATCCAGGACAAAACCAGAATATTTTACTGCATTGTATTTGGGCCGACAAGCCGATTTCTTCAGAAAAGCCTTTAGTTGTTGATTTTCTTGCTTTGGTTGGTCTGTGAGACAAGTCCTAGGAAGGATGGTCTTCTATAGCAGAACTGTGGAGAACCCAACCCAAAGTAGTCATCTTGCCAAATGTTGGGTGCCTGGTTTCTGTAGAAGAAAAGGGTTTTCAGCTTTGCTTTGCTTTGCTTTGCTTTCTTACTTAAGACTGCGTGGATGTTTAAGAAAGAGATTACCACGTACTCCGGATCTTTGGAGTGCCTTGTATTGTGAGATATAGGGGAGGCATGGGGGCACATATAAAGTATTAGTACTTTATTAATAAAGTGCAGAGAGGCTATGTTTGGGAATAATACTACTGCCAGTTCTAAAAGCTGAGGAATTTACTTTTATGATGAAAACGAAAAATGAGTAAAAGCTTGCTTGTACTTACAACAAGGAAACAATGTTTTGTTAGATAGAATATAATTTAAAATATGTTATGGGAATTCACATTTTCTAAAGAAGGAGTTGCCAAATCAAATTAGTGTTGAATTCAGGAAACCTCTTGTTGAGGGGATTCAGACAAGCCATATGGTGCTCTCTTGAAAACATCGAGGCAAGGGAAGCATTGTGTGGGCTTTTATCACATTTTAGTCATTTTGAGAAGAAGATAGGTTTCAATATTTTTATATGTACAAAATAGCTCATATTACAATTTAATGTGAATGAAACGATGTATACCTAAGATAAATCTAGGTAATTAAAACCTACTCAGATGCATTCAGCATGATTTAAGGTGTCTTGTTTTGATTGTAGAGTACTTAATATATTAAGGGTTTTTTTTTAAATAGCTGTGATGGATATTAATTTCATGTTGGACTCATTTCAATACTGCAGCAGCCAATTTCAGATACTTATATGGACTGTCTAGAGAGGAAAAATATTTCTTGGAACAGCTGTTGGTGCGCAAGAGGCAGGTGTAGGTGTGAAGCGACTTTTAGGGCCTTGTTGGTATTTCAGTCTCAAAGCAGAGGCATGATGCTTACTAAATGGTGTTTTAGGATGATGCCAAGGGTATAACATAAATGCTGCTGCAGAAACCCTCTTACAGCTCTGCAGCCTGGTGGTCTGTCACCCAACTCAAAGCTTTGTGCCAACTGTCCATGTCTTCTTCCTACCTGTCCCGGCTCTGCTGCCGCTGGCAGCCCTCCTCCCCCGTGGTGGGCAAGGTGCTGTGTGTCTGCTGACCTTGACTTTGCTGTTTTAAAACAAGCATAACAGCACCTGCATGGGAAACTGCGTTCAGGTCCATTGGTGAAAACAGTGATCCGCAAGTGGGAAGTTTGACATGTTTAGGCTCGTACTGGCTTCTTTTAAAAGGATACTTTTGAGCGCTGTTTGTGAAGGTGCCGCTTCGTGGCCCGTGTGCGCAGAAGCTGCGGGTCCCTGTTGGAAGGTCCCCATCCTGCTCTGGCAGGAAGGGACAGCTGGGGACCGGCTGGTGAGCAGGGGGTGCGCTGAAGCCCGGCTCCAGGGCGGCTGCACTCAGCGCCTGCGTGGGGTCTCAAAACCCGGCCTCTTCACTGCTGTCACTTAGTTCTGAGGATTTGGTTTAGGCTGTGAACATCTACCTTTCAGACTAAGTTAGCATATCTAATGTATTTAAGGGAGAGGGGGGGAAAGCATATAAAAATGTTTAAAAAAGCAAATCGGCCAAAGAAGCTGTTTTTACCTGTGAGAAACTAAAAGTAGCAGCTGCTTTGCTGGAGGGTGGCTTGGTTTATTCTGGTGGGTTGGTTTGTTTTGTGTTGGGGGGTTTTGGGGTGGGTTTTGTTTTGGCGAGACCTGATTAAGACCAACCTAAAATTAGATACATTATCCCAAATGCTATTGATTTCCCCCTCATGCACGCGCAACCCATACTGTGCACGTGTCTTGAGCACACACGTGTGCCATGGCATCCCCTTGTTCTGTCAGACAAGCTGATACTGACATTTCTGCAAGGACCCTGGTCTCTTAAAAAAGGCAACTTCTAAAGAATTAAACTTTGCAAAGTCACTTTTATCTTCACCGTGTGACATTTGTTTCCCATTAATTTAGAGTAAAAAGGCTTGTTGTCAGTATCAGGGCATTAAAAACATACATCATTCCCAGAGCTGTTCAGACATGGTCAAAGCTCACATAAATAATTCTCTAGCCTTGATATTTTAGGGAGGGCACCATCTGGCTCCAAAAAGGGAAAAGGAAAGAAAAAAAAAAAAGAAATAATTAGTTTTCAGGATTTCTTCAGAATAATTAGGTATAGGACCATTTTTTTAAATATGTGTGCTAATTAGTGGATGTTTTTACAGAAGCTGGAGACTATTAAAAAATCATTCTGCCTCCTCACAAAAGACAGAATAACAAGTTTTTGTCTCTGGGGGCCAGATCCTTTGCCCCACTGAGCCATCGCAGCACCCCTCCTGACACTAAGAGATGCCTTAAAGCAGCTGTGAGATTGTTTTGTCCTTCCAGAAGTGTTTTCTGCCAGGTATCCAGCACAGTCATACTCCTTTTGATTGCAGAGCAGTGGTTAGGAAGGTTTGTAGGCAGGCGGTGCTCCAGGAGACCCCTTGGGCATGATGGCTTTGAGAGCCACAGCACAGCAGGGTGACTTGTGACTGGCTCAGGGATGCTTCTAACTTACCAAAAGCTGAAGCAGTCCCTCGCCAGGCCCTGTGTGAATGATGTTTCTCTGCAGGAAACACAAGTTGTCCCTTAGGAAAGAAGTAAGGTACTTCTCATGTACTTTGCAGTAAACTGTGGTATAAAGATGCGCACAAAGGCTCTGTCCTTCAGTAGGTGATCTGCTTCAGCCTGGCACTGCAGTAGCTTGTGTGCTTGATCAGCATAAGGGCTACATAGCAAACATCTTGTTTTCGATAGTTGTTGCAAAATGGTCAATGCTTTGAATACATGGTTAGTGTCAAAAAATGGATCGCTAGCAGTGTACAGGTAAAAGCTGCTGACAAAAATCAAAATAATGACTTGGGAGACCTATCTTCTGTGTTCCTGCTCAGGCAGAAGTGGTGATATGGGTGACAGCACCACCTAGATAAGAAAATTGGTAATTATGGCCCAAATACGAAGGTCAAAACAGCATGTGGAACCATACTTAAAAGTGCAGTTGGGCATTAATGCAGTTTACAAGAGCATAATGCGCTGCAGAAGGTGTCATGCTAACTAAAACACAATTGCCTTCTCTGCAAAGGCTTTCTGACAGGTCTTTAGAGAAAGCGGCTGACTTTCACACCAAGGTATGTGTTTACAGAGAGTCTCAATGACAGCGTAAGTGTGGCCACTGCACTGGAAACCATGCATCTAACTGAGGCGGGCTACTCTGAAGGAATTGCTGTTTACTCAACCATTCACATCAAAATCTAAAATCACAAGCCTGTGCAGCTGCTATCATTTCTGATACTGCTCTTCAGGACTACGTCAAAACAAGCAGTGTGTAGCAAACACATTCCCTAAAGCCAGCGTAGTGTGTTACCCAGGTAGTCAAAATTTCTCTGTTCCTGCAAACCGCGTACCAGGTTTTATTTGTGGCAGGGGTGCGTGCTGCATGCCTGGAGTTGGGGGACTCCTTGGGCAGAGGTAACACCCTGGAAGTAACAGTGGCTCCACAGTGGTCCTGAAGTGCTCCACTGAGGGTGGTCTAGGCTGGGTTCCTGAGCAAGTGGTCGATTGTGTCTCTTTATTATCTTATAAACGCGGTCATGGACTTTCAGGAAGCTACCACAATACGTATAATAATAGGGAAGGAATCCTAGTCAGCATTAAGTGTTTTCTAGTAGTAGTGCTGATGTTTTGTGCCCTTGTCCTCGTGCTGTGGGACTAGTTGTTCCTGAAGATAAATTTCTGCATAAATATTTAAAAGATTGAACTTCTGTATTGCTTCTGCTTGCACATGCTTACAGTAACTCTTTGGAACCCTTTTTGGAACCTCAGATAGGTTACAAGGGATGCTGCCGATTTTAAGCTTTATAGCGATGCTGTATTTGCAGGAAGAAATGCCCACAGTTTAAAATTCTAGAAAGTAACTTATATTAATTACAAAAATTATAGGAACCATGCTTTGCGTTTTCTAACCCTTCATGGTTTTCTTCAGAGGGCAGCTGAGACTTAAAGCAATTTGTTCAATAACTGGACAGTACCTATACGTTCTAATGTTATATTGGAAAATCATCGTAAGCTGTGAGCCTATCCACCAGATTTCCACTGTGATCCTTTCCAGCATTGTTTTATATATGCAGCATTATTTTAAGCAATGAGGGGTTTTTTTGTAAAAACAATAAAGAATTCATGCAAAGAAGAAAAGTAACAGCACATCAGATGCTAGCTTTATATATGCATGTACATGTATAAATACATATGAGGTGGAAACAGACTTTGTATTTGGCAGTGTTTCATACCATCGCACATGTCAGTAATATCCCCGAGTAGAAATGATGGGCACTGAAATCACACCAGCCTTACGTATTTCCATATCCGTGTGTCTAAGTGTCACCATTGAATAAGAGTCTGTGTAATGTTAATTCTTTCTTTTTATATATAGTTTGCAGTTTGTGCTGCTGACACGCCTGTTAGTTTTCAGCATACTGGTTAAGAAAGGCAGGCAAAGACAAAACTTCCAGAAAGGAAGGTGATACTGATTTCTCCCGTTGGTGAAAGCGCACATCTGCTGCAACTCATCCTACAGCAGGAGACAGTTGCCAGTACCAGGGCTGGCTACAGGCATCTGTGAAATTTAAAAAGCCGTGTCTGTGAGGAGCCTATTAAATCTAGAGGGCCTCACAGGACCTGTCAGTCACTTACTTTAGCATAAATCTTAAGGATTTATAGCATTATACTTTCAATGAGCTTTCCCCCCCTCACACCTATGTTATTGTGCTATCAGTGAAATGATAGGTCTTGTCTGCAGGTAACAAAGACCTGTTGATGATTCGGGGAGGCTATATTCATCTCATCTGTGTCTCTTTGTCCTCTCCCTTATCAGTAGGGAAAGCAGTTGGAAAACAGATGGAGCGGCCTATCCTCAGCCGGGGGAGGGAGGGTGGGGTGGGGTGCGTCCATCCAGCCAGAGCCACCTGATGGCACATAAAGGTGACACTTTCCATTTACCAATCTACTTCCCTAACTCGGAAGGGCTGGACATTTTCAGATGAAAGCATGTACAGCTTTTTCCACCCACTCAGCGTTACGGAAGGATAAATCTGTCCTTCATCTATGCCCTTTAGAGATGTGATTTCTGTAAGGCTTTTTTCTTTTCTTTTTTTCTTTTTTTTGAGTGATTAGCGCATGTTTTTCACCACAAGTAAATGAAGCTCATTCACTGAAAATAATATTCTGTATACATTACAGTCGCAGATTATGGTTTGCTCTGTTGGTGAAATCTGGCTGGTGTCTTTGGGAACAAACACTGCTAAAACCAGCATCAGCAGGTCTGGTAAGTGTGACTGTGGTATGGAAGTGTGGCAGGACACTACTGCCTGTTAATTAGCTGTAGACCCTGCAGCCTTGATGAAGGGCAGGTAGGAAGAACATGTTTCTGTGTTAGACGGGATTGGTTAGGATTTAGGTGCACTATTTCAGGTGCCCATCTGGCAGGGTGTCGGTGGAAGCTGCATTGTGCGCTTCTGCAAGCTGCCAATCAAACTTGCATTCACCAAGTATTTTTATTTCTTACTTATTGGGCTGGATGGGATTATTGCAGGAATACATCTGGAGCTTCTGCAGATGTTTCAGAGCACTGATGAAAAAAGAGAAGCAAAAATTATGCCTTCTCCACACATATTCTTCTCTGCTTGCTGGAAACCCCGTTTGCTGCAGAGGGGAATGCTGCTAGTGGATAGCAAGCCCTCAGCAGAAGCCAGGGTGCTGAACCTTAGGGATGCCTTTGCATGAGTAAGCAAATGCTCAGGTGAATGTGCAAGCAATGGCGAGGGTGAGGTTTGCAGATCTGGAACATACTGAATAGTAGAGATCTGGCATTTTTCTTTGTTTTAGGATTGCTTGACAGAGGAAATCATGATTTGAAGTAGAGGAACAATAGGCATGGTTAAAAAAATTACATTATGGGAAATCATGATTTGAAGTAGAGGAACAATAGGCATGGTTAAAAAAATTACATTATGGGAAATCATGATTTGAAGTAGAGGAACAACAGGCATGGTTAAAAATATTACATTATTGAAAACTGTCAGGCACTAGTTTTCAACTTGGAAGGATCTAGTCAGGCAGAAAAGAAGTGCCTCTTCCTATAAAGAGGACTGTAGGCAGAATGCAGACAGTTCAGAAGAGGAAAGTGGTTAGAACAGTGTCTGCTGTTGGGATTCCTTTTCATAGGAGGACCGTGGTAGCATTAATTTAACTACATTAGTTTTCCTAGACTTTGTGTAACCTTGTTTTTTTTTAATTCCTATTTTTTTTCCATTGCATTTATTTGGTTTTAACTAGAGTGAGAAGTTGGGTTTTTTGCTTTCCTTTCTTGCTCATACTTTGCAAAATGATCCTCTGATTTGCTTTCTGGTACCTTGATTTTTCTCTCGAGCCTCCTTCACGCTTAAAGAAATGGAAGAAATCTATACATGGTTTGGGAAGTACATATTGTGCAAAATATGTACATGTTACTGAGTTTTCACTTATCAAAAAATTTGGTATTTTTTTTATTTACCTTTAACGTGGAAGATACAGATAATTCCTATCTGTTACTGCACTGCCAAACCTTAGGTGCGTGAACCACACAATTTTTACTAAGTGGAAGTAGCAAAGGTGCAGAAAGCAAGCGAGGAAAACCAAGCAGCTTTAATGCTGCTGTTGGCTCTGCCAGCGTGGCCATGGAGCCCTTCCATGTGTTTGATTGGCAGTAGGTGGATTCAAGGTTAGACTTTCCTACAATGCTTCGTGTGCTTCCTTGCATCTGGTCAGCGCCAGGGGCAAGAAAATGCTGCTTACTGGTTGCTTTTCCAAAGCTAGGGGCTTGCTTGAACTATTTTTCCTCTGTTTTGATGCAGGAGTTGGAGCTTACATCAATAAGGCACATATTTCTTAGATGGAAACCTAATTCCTAAATCAACTGTATGTGGAAGATCCATCTGCTTTTTGTGCTCTTATCTGCTTATGGATCCTCAGACCAAAATCTAAAGGGATGTTCTTACAAGGGATATTTGTAAACTAGCGTATACTTTACTAGCATATGTGGACCATAATGTGTGTGAAAGAAGACTTTTTTTCCCCCTCTGTGTTTTTCATAGTTGAAGAGGAGCTCCCGGGGTCGGGGACCCAGGTGCAGTACTGTTTTTTGTTAAATGGTGGTGACAGAGAAGCCTTGACGTGGTGCTGTGAATGCACCCTTCCAGAGACAGCAGTTAACCAGGTGGGATGCAGTGACCACCTCCATGTCATCTTGCAGTTGCTGCTTCTCGTTGGCGTAATCCCATGCAGGCTGATGGGAAGAGGTTAATGCCCACGATAGGAAGGGAACCCAAGTGTCTCCGTGTAAGAAACAGTTTGTTCACTCCTAGGTGCCCCTGGAAGGAGCCAGCAGCTTTGTGCCCTCTTTGCCATCTCCGCTCTGGTGCCACCATGACTGCAGCCCCATTTCCCAGACCTCTCGCTGCAGGGAAGCGGCAGCACGCCCAAGGGGAAGGATACGCACAGCTCAAGTCCAGCCTCCTTTTTCAGAAGGTCTTCTCCCTTGGTGTGCTGCCAACTTGACATTGACTTAAAATCTAGGATGACAGGGCAATATACTCTCAGTTAGTGTACCAAAACAAAATCTCTCATAGTTCTGATATGAAAAACATACACTGTTTAACCTTTTATTCAGCATTTATGTATAAATTATGTGTTTTTTCTGCACTATTAGCCTGTGGGGTATATTGATCCACGCTGTCAATATCAAGTTATGAAAAAGCAAGAGGGCCAGCTCTTTTTTTAGTATGCTGTCTATTGACTTTCTTTAAAAAAGGAAAAAAGGATTCATAGCAAAACGTAATGGGGGATTTTAGATAATTATTTTTGAGCTATAGGTTTTATTTGACTTAATAGAAACTTTTAAGTCCCTTTAAGCTATTGGATACACAGCAGCATTGCTGACTGGCATAATAAGAACATAAAAACCAATTGGAGTAGTTTTAGCAAACGAAAAGTGCTTTGGAAGGGCAACTGAGAAGCGTAACAGAAGTATGCTGCAGGAGCAGCCAGAGGCTAACCTCAGGAGGAGTGAGAAGTTTCACCAAGCTACAAAGGCTTTCTGGATCATTATTATATTAATTAGGTATACACTTTAAATTTGAAACTCATTGCAGTATTGACTCAGAAACTGTTTTCCCACATTTGCTGCTCATCTCTTGCAGACAGCTTGTATCATCAAATTTTAGCAAGCTACAACTCACTTCCCTGGCAGATGTGCTGGACCATTTGTAAAAAAATCACACCATATGTTGGTTACTACTTTAATAAATTATTTTCATTTTTCCGGTATGTTAAAAAAAAATAGTCATAGTTCCTTTAGTCACGGCTACATCTTGAACAGAAGTACTTACACGAAGATATGTTGGCCATCTTATCTCTTCCTCTGAATTATGAGAACTATCCTAAGCAATGTTTTGTAAAAATTTGCATCAAAGTAAACCATTGTGGGTGGCCTTTCAGCTGCAGCATCCACTGTGGGAAAGATAGCTTTTTTTTTTCCACAGTATGGTGCCTGTAAAAAACACAGCTGGGTTTTCTGATGTTGACCACAACTTGCCAATGTTGGACATGTCTTTTGACCTGTGGTTCCACCCAGATCTTCTGGAAACATTATTTCTACTAGTCTTAAATGAATTCATAGAAGCATTTAGGTTGAGAAAGACTTCTAAGATCATCTAGTCCAATTCAAGCATTTTTAAGTAGGTATATATGGTTTTTTCCTAGGTCTTATTTGTAAATATTTGCTTGGAATTACACTACACTTTTTGCTACTTACATCAGCACCACTATACATGTAACTTTTTTTAAACTGTAAGATTTACTCAAAGGACTTGAAACTTTAAACCCATAAATCGGCCTGCAAAACAAATCTGACCAGTTGTGAATTAGCACTGAATACAGAAAGAGTTGTGTAATTCTGAGCCAAAAGCTGGAGTTGCCATAAAATAGTGTGATTAGAAGGCTGTTGAAAACACAGGTGATGTTTTGGGGTGATGATTTGTGGAAAGAAGCTTAGGACTTTCCCTTTGAAAGGAAAATTTTGCTATAACAAAGCCCATACTGTACCAAGGTACCGGTGCCTTTCATGGATTTTCCTTCCAGTTCTTTAGTAGATTTTGTAGCCTTCCTGATTTAAAAGGGACTGGATTAAAAAGCAGAGATGCACTTACTGCTGCCAAGCAAACCAGAGCTTTGCTGGTCCCGTTTCAGAGCTATTGGTCTTAGCAGTTTCCTTTGTCTTCCTGGAGCCGGGCATCGGAACAGAGGCTGAGGTGGGAAGGTAGGAAGGTTGCTGTGCTGACATAAGTAATTCATTTTGCAGTAGCATTTTGCATCAGTTACCGAGCTTTGAACTGCTCATTTCATCTCAAACTTTGCAGAAGCTAATGCTAGGAACAGCTTTTTTATGTAGTTTGAAAGCTTTGTTGACTGGGAAAGCAGTATCTGATTTACTTTAAGTGACAATGATAATGCATTTAATGATGGACATTTGAATTTTAAAGGAGTATGACTATGTACAAATTTCTTTTGCATACCTATCAAAAATTCTAGAAACTTCTGATGATTATGATTACTGTCATGATTATTGCTTTATATATATCATTTGAAGTTCCTAAGCTGACAAAAGGTTATTAGTCATCGTTATTTAGATGCAATCTAGGTGTTTTGGTACATTCAGAATGAAGCAGCTTTTCTTCTGTATGTTCTGCAGTGTACTCCTTTAGCAGTGACGATGATAGAAAATGTTCAGAGAAACACTCAGTGTGACCCTCCCTAGGGTAAAGCTTGCAGTAATGATAACCCCTGTAAACTACACACTGTAGCAGCTATTAGAAAACCATCTGCTCTTGGAAGGACATAACTTTCTAAGATCTCTGCCTTGCAGATTGAAATTTCCCTCAATTTTTTCAAAAGCTTGTGCTAAAATTGTTCTAAATCAAGCTACAAGCAAAGCTGACAGGAAGGGACTGTACCGATATGAAAGCTGTATTCTGCTGTGGGAAGCGGGGAAAATAGCCACTGAAATACTGACATGGCTGGATGTTTTGAAATCTTAGAACAGAAATAGCCCTCAGTGAAATAAACAGCGTTGAGTAGTCTAGTTGTGAACAGGCACGCAGCACCCAGAGTTCTCTTTGGTCATGTTGTAGGACTTTGAAAACTGTGGTTCAAGTGATCCATGAGGTTTTGGACCTACACTCCTGGAGGTCCCGGCCTTGAGCTCACACTTAGGGTTACACAGAAAGCCAAGCTATATCCATGTGTAGGAAAACCGTGCATCCGGTGCAGCGCATGACCGGCTCAACTGTAGAGCACAACGCCAGTGAGAAGTGTGCATTCACCTCTGTCCTCTTGAAGGAGGGGGCTGAAGATTTATTTATTGATAAGGTGATAGAGCCCGTGGAGCCTTGGTCAGATGAGACAGGTTACCTCAGCTGGTTTCTATTTATAGGTCGTTTCTTTGTACTGGTAAGGAAAACATTTGATTTATCCGTAATTAGGAAGGAGTAGGAGCGTATTAGTTGTTACCATTCACAGGAGAGGGGATTTCTGAAATGCTGACGTGTCTGCTTCGGGATTTTTTCCTCATTCATAAGGAAAACTGTGTTTTAAACAAGCATAAAGCTTCTTTTAGGGTAATGATAGCTGAATTCTGCTGGCATTTAATGCCTGCTCTCTGGTGTTTTCAGTATCTCTTTAGCTTTAAATACCCTGCCCCTTTCCTGTGCCCATCAGGCGTGCTGCCTGATGCCTTGATGTTGCTGGGTGCCAAGCCCCATCTCCCAAATCTGCCTGAGTACTTACCGAAATCGGTGTTAAGCACATAAGTGCTCCTGTTTGAGTGGATTTGGCTACTTGTGTCTTTGGAGTTAAGTAGGTGTTTCTTTGACCAGGTTCTGAAAAGACAGTCAACATCTTCCAGAGTCAGAACCATGTTTTGAGTTGGGTCTTCAAAAAAACAAAACAAAAAACCCAACAAAACCAAAATACCGAACCAACCCCTAATGTGCATTTCCCATTCAGTTACTTCCCATCTTCTAAGAACTCATGTTAGCAGTGATGATTCCAAAGGGTAATTGCTGTCCATTGCATCAGTGTTTATAAGATGATAATGATTTTTTCCTTTGGTGTTAAAATTGCCTATGCTCTAATATTATACAAGGTTTAAAACTCATGAAGGAATACTGTGATAAAGTATAAGAAACCCTTCAGCAAGTTATGCTGTTTTACAAGTGTATGTTACATTAAATACTGTTGGATGTGCTGATCTGCAGATAGTTTTCCTCTTGGATAATATTGATGGTTCTCTTGTAACTAATAGTCCTTTAGAAGTCCTACTCACCCACATGTGGATTTGTTTCACTATTTAAACAGGTAGAGATAGGAAACGATATACTGTTTATGTAACCTGTATCAGATAACATATCCACAAACTCACACTCATTTGTTTTTAATCATATTTGTACAATGAAGATAATCAGTGTTTGAATTTTCTTGGAAGTGTTTGCTCTGGTTCCCTATTTTGATGTCCGGCATATGAAACAAGGAGTGATCGTAGCTACCAAACTGAAATGGAGGCTGTCATATGCATGACACAAGACTTTTTTTTGCTTGCTGTAACCAGTCTCTTGACATCCTGAGGTGCATCTTGTGTTTTCTGTGCTATGTCAGAAGACTAATGACTAAGGGCATGCCTGCCTGGCACCTCGGTCTCTGTTGCAGAGGTCTACAAGCTCAAGGCTGAGCGGTGCTTGGCTGCCAGGCTGTTGTGGCTCGGCAAAAAGGATGATTAAAGTCCCGTTGTATCCATACAGGACTTACCTTTTTTTCAACTGACTTCATCAGGCCCAGGTAGGGAAACACAAGGTATGACATGTTTGCTGTATTTTCTCTTCTCTGCTTTCATGATCAGTATTGTGAATGTCATGAAAGTTTACTAAATGTCTTACTGGAAAAGCTACTTTTTGCCAGGCAAGGAAAGAAGTGGGAGAAAAAGTAGTTAAAAGTTGAGTCCTGTCTGAAAAGTCCAACTTCCATGCAGCATGGAAGGCGGCCAACCTGCTGGAAAGCAGCTTTGCAGAAAAGGTCCAGGGGGTCCTGGTGGACACCAAGTTGAACGTGAGCCAGCAGTGTGCCCTTGCAGCAGAGAAGGCTAATGGTATCCTGGGCTGCATTGGGAAAAGTATTGCCATCAGGTCAAGGGACATACGCCTTCCCCTCTAGTCAGCGCTGGTGAGGACACATCTGGAGCAGTATGTCCATTTCTGGGCTCCTTCAGTACAAGAGAGACATGAACATTCTGGAGAAAGTCCAGTGAAGGACCATGGAGATGTTGAAGGGACTGGAGTATCTCTCCTGTGAGGAAGGGCTGAGAGAACTGGGACTGTTCATCCCGGAGAATAGAAGGCTTATGGGACAACTCATCAGGGTGTACAAATACCTGAAGGGAGGATGCAAAGACAATGGAGCCAGTCTTTTTTCAGTGGTGCCCAGTGATAGGAACAGAGGCAATGGGCACAAATGAGAACACAGAAATTTCCCTCTGTACATCAGGAAACACTTTTTTCCTGTGAGGGTGACTGAGCACTGGCACAGGTTGCACAGAGAGGTGTTGGAGTCTCCCTCCTTAGAAGGCAACTGGCTCTAAGTGGCCCTGCTTGAGCAGGGTCGAACAAGATGACCTCCAGAGGTCCCTTCCAACCTCAACCAATCTGTGATTCTGTGAACTCTCTTAACTTTTTTCTCTAAATAGTGCTTTTAATTAAATGGAAAATACTTTCCAGTGTTAAATCTACTTTAAGGCATTATCAGTATCAGCAGTTGGGACAGTAAATACCTGCTGTCAAGTCTTGTGTCATTAATTCAAAGCTGGACACTTTTTTCCCTAACATGTTTTGCATTGGACTAGCTGTTATTTATATACTGCTCTGCCCTTTAAAAAAAAAAAGGCAAACCAGTACTGTTAATAAAAGCTGACTTCTTGATCTTAAGAACACACAGTTATTGTTTTTGTGAAATGTTGATGTTTCCTGGCTGGTACCTAAATGAATGCTCAAGAAGACCTGTGTGTATGCCTATATAGCTGAAATCCCTTTAGGAAGTGGTGAGGAAGGCAGAAAGAAGAATCCACCTGATGCTACTTCAGGGCTGATAACAAGCAACTTAATAAAATATTTCTTTGATTAGGCAGAGCTTTTTAGCCTCCCACAACGTATTGTGTACGAGCTAATCTGGGCTACCTGAAGATGGGAGGGTAGTTATCTACAGTTTCTGAAGTAGGCCCTAAATAGACATAATAGCTCTTGGGTTTGGACACTTACATTCCAGAAGCTGCTAATTGACCTCCCCTGCCCGCTGCTGCTGATTGCTGCAAAGAACCATAGTGGCCAACGTGTCCTGCTGTTCTCTAGTAATGAAAACTTGCTCCTTGGGTCCAGAAAACGTAATAGAAAGCATCATTGTGGAACCTGCCAGGTCAGGAGGATCAGCAGTAAAAAATTAGGACAACTTTGTGGATGTAAAACATCGTTTAAATTGGTGGACTCTGGGGTACTGAGAGTACCCAGAGTACACTGGATGCTCAACTGCCGCGTTTTCCATTGCTTTAGTAACTGAAAGTAAGCTGTGCTATGAGGCAGCTGAGCAGGCAGGTGAAGATGGGTTTTGGGCAGTACTTCTGCTAATCATAGTTTTCATATACAGGTTCATAGTCTCCAGTGGACCTTGCATCTAAAGGGTGTTTCAACAGCCCTTCATCTGTTGAACATTTATCACAAAATATTACTCCTAAGCACTTAAAAAATGTGTATGTGGCAAGAAAAATACACAGTATTTCAAAAGGAAGGTAGAGGTGGAAAACACGTCTACTTTCCACACACTTCCTGCAGCTTTTCTTGTTTCCTTGGAAAAACACCAGCATCCTAATTTTTAGATACTCACCTTCTACCCATTCCTCTTTTATGACCCCATTGATTTAAAAATAATTAGACTAAAATTATGACCTGCATTATATACTCTTGGTGAGGATCTAAAATGACAACAGCACTTCCTCTGCCTTTAAGCCCAGCGGTCAGATATTCTGCTTTGTCACACAAACATGTGGAGGTACTGTTTGGGTTTTGCCCTGTAATATACGGGCAGAGAGGGGGGCAAAGAAGGATACCAGTTAGCACTGCCATGCAGACATTGAAAGGACTGTAATTAACAGCATCAACAGCAAATGCCATCCCAATTTAGCAGTGTCCTGCTTGGATCTTACTTTGAGTCATAATACCTCCTGATGCGGCTGCTTTCTTCTGTGTCTGAACCTACATGGAGAGGGTTAATCTGGCTCCAAGTAGAGTTTCTTCATCACTGGATCAATGAGGGAGAAAGGAGTTAAACCTCAGTGTGCTCAAACCTGTAGGTAAAGACGCGGAAGGACCATGAGCTGGATTAACCTGATGTGTAGGTGTAGTTCACGGCTAGTTCAAGTGGACCTTCTCCCAGCATGCATGGGATGAGATCCTGCCTCGGAATTCGTGTTGTTATTAACAGCACTGGCTCAGTTTTAGAAGGCAACATCTGAAGGTCATGCAGGGGAGCTGGCTGGACTCTTAATTAGCTACAGAAAGGTGCATTGGGAATACAGCAAGGCAGGGCGTGACGTCTGGTGACTTCTTGCAGCGTTATTCCCTGCAGTGGCTTTTGTGCCCTCCTGCAGTTAATGAGATATGAGGGCCTTGACATTGACCCTGTGTAGTGTTAGGGCACGGAGCAATTTGTTATGTATTTGTAGATACCGCTTTCATTTTCTTCACCTTAAAGTGAGCTGGAAACTACGTAAAGGGCTGTCAGAAAATGATGGTTGATGGTAAGCACTGCTATATAGTTAAGCAATCCTTTTCTTCTGTTTTCTTCTTCATCCCACCATTTTACAAACATCTAATAGCAACAGAGAGAGGAATTTCCAAGTTCGCTGAGGTAGTTTATTGTTTATTTCTTAAATGTATAGGTTTGCAAAGTTATTTGTGGACATTACTGTACATCCTGCAGTGAAGGTTTGCACTTATTCAACTAGTTTGCACTCTTTTAATGTCCTAGATTTGTTGCTACAGGAGTGGGAGGGGAAAATTTTGCAGCAGGGCCTCCTGTATTCTTGTAAGAACCGTTTCCCTGTATTTAAAGTAAAACCTCTGTCTTTCTGGTTGTATGCTAACAAATTCCTAGAAAACTGTATGATTTTAATTTAGGCAGAATGTATGGCAAGGCATGATTTGGGGAGGTGTCCATCTTGAGGAATGCCTTTCAGATGAAAGAGTTCTGCTAAAATCAGATGCCAGTTTCCTTTTATTAGGTCATTCATCGATTACCTGCTCCGAAAGCTATAAACATAAATCCTTTCCAGAAAACGGTTTCATTCACCCTGGTGAGGCTGTCTGTCAAGTTGTTGGTAGTGTATAATTTTTACCTTAGAAACTTCCAGGTGTTAAGTGAGTCTCTAGGAGAGAACAACATTACGGGTCCTACAGGGCCATTTTATTTTCCTCTAATGATGGGGAATATCTCTTAGCAGGAGGAGCAGTTTCTGGTTTTCCATGCGATGCAAAATACCATTACAGAACTTCAGATTACTAAATGACACTTGACTGGAATTTGGGTACTAACCAGCTTACTAACTGAATATATGTTTGCAAGTCTCTTGTAATTTTGCACCCATGGGAGAGAGGAACCAAAAAGGACTTTTTTTTCTAGCTCTAGCAGAAATGAAAATTAGGATTCAACTTGCAAAGACAAAGTTGCATCATCCCCCTCCTGCAGATCAGAATGAGGATGAGTGCAAGAGAAGGCCAAGAGAAGAATTTGTTCCGGTTTTGAATTTTAGTTCCATTTATAGTTTCATTTTTGTAAAATATCAGTCCTATTTCCATAAAATTGAAGTTAGATGATTTCTTCCAAAAAAATTTGTTCGTTTTTAAAGATTGCACTTACTCAGCACCATCTAGTGGACCGACTGCTATTGTCATTTAGAAAACAGATGGTCTTCATAAACCATATAGCAAATTAGAGCATGCAGTCCTTGCAGTCTGAATGGTGTACCTAAAGTATGTTTGTGACTAATTATACACCAGAGTCAGAAGATGAGCAGTTGTTTAGTTGAAAAGGAGTGGTGTAAAGGAAAGAAAGTTTAAGGTACATGTGGGTGGTGGTGCCTGTTACCTCCTGCATTCCTTCAGTCCATCGAACTCCAGCCTGCTTCTCTGCCTTTATGTTGTGGTGCTATCCAGGTTCTAAGCATCTCTCAGGAAGGGTTTTGGAGTACTATTTGTTTGTGCAGTACCACCCGGCACAAATCACAGCCTCATTTGTCACTGTGATACAAATGATAAATACAAGCTGGTGCTAACAGTAAGCTCTGAAGTCCTCACCAGAGGAAATTGCTCTGAAGTCTTTCTAATTTAAATTTTAGGCAAGGAATTCAGTGTTTGGCTCTTTGGAAAGGCATTATTTTGTTCAAAGAAAAAAAGTCCCTTGGGAAAACCTCTTTATAGAGTGCACGTATGCATTGTATAGAATT
This sequence comes from Chionis minor, assembly GCA_013398295.1. Lineage (NCBI taxonomy): Eukaryota > Metazoa > Chordata > Aves > Charadriiformes > Chionidae > Chionis > Chionis minor. The sequence continues at coordinate 733,934 of VZSF01000860.1, forward strand.
GCTGGGTTGTCCCAGCATCTGCCTCAGAACTTGGGAAAAAGGTAAGTGGTCTGAGCTCAGGTCTTTGGAGGCACATGGGAACAGGTTTGCTTTTTCCAGCTCTAGCAAGAAGGGCTGAATCTCTGGAAAAAAATAATATTTCTAGAAGGACTGGGTGTTTCTGTGGCCCTGGCTGCATCAGCAGCATCCGACTGCCCTCTCTTAAATAAGGTTTCTTTGGCAGCAAGCCCTTAATTTTGCAGCTCCGGTTGCAAATGAAGAGAGAGCAAAGTGGGGGAGACCCTGAGTCTCTGGGCAGGAGACCCTGAGAAAAGCCACAGGCGCGGGGGAGAGAGCAGACAGGCAGCGCTCTCGCTCAGTGACACCAGCCGAGCACCAGAGGCAGAACCTCCCTGCAGTGTCAGGAGCAGCAGGCGTCACTGGGAACAGAGGGAACGACAGAAAATAGGGGCAAAGCAAAGTTGCATTGTAGCATATGCACCAAGTTGTAATACCTTCCCCTTTAAACTTCCGTATGTTTTTAACATTTCATCACTTCAGGAGCAGTTGTTTTTGTTCAGTTCACATGTTTTGGACAATGAAAATAAGTGGGTCAGTTTTATTCTGTATTTTGATACGCATTAGCACAATAACATTGTGCTGAGGTTTCCAAAAAAGCTGTTCTTAAATAATTCATGGAAGCATTTCACTTCATTTTTCCAAAATCTAAATGTGCAGACTGGTTTGTTGCCCAGGTTTAAGGGAACCTAGCATTTAAATAACATTCGCCTTTCTTCCCTTTTTAAGTTTTTTATGTAGTGCAGCAGTCAGAATATCACTTGTCTGCCGGCCTCTTCATAACATTGCGTTGAAACATAATCTCTCCAGGCAGAAGTGGCTGGTTTTTCAGATGAAAAAAATAAAGGTTTAGGGATTTTCCTTTTCAGCTTTTAAGTTTGAGACAATAGCTACGGATACTGATTGTAGTGTATTTGTTCATCCAGTTGAGGAGGTGCAATCCTGTTTGGAAATCCACTTGTCTCCCAGTGACACCAGCAGGAAACTTGGATCTGAAAAAGTTACAATGTTTAAGTAAACAAATTTAGCGACAGGAATCCTGTTTTGTTAGAGGCTTGGGAATAAATCTAACATGCTGGAAAATAACTACTTGCAAAGGAGGTGGCTCTGATTTTGTAGTAGCTATGAACCAAACATTAGCTAGCATATGGGAATTCAAGAAAACACTTAAAATTGTTTCCTCTCTTTCTGTTTCTCCTCTAGCTCTGGGATTGTACACAGTAAATGCAGTATATGGAGATACTATTACTATGCCTTGTCGTCTAGAAGTACCAGATGGTCTCATGTTTGGGAAATGGAAATATGTAAGTATATCTTATCTTTACATTCATTAGAGCTGGTATAAGAAGATGTGTATTTTTTGAGTGTGAGATTACAAGACTCCAGTCGACAGGATTTCTGTGTTGGCTACGAAGACGTTTATTCCTGTGTTTGTAAGACTGCAAGATTCCAATCTGCGTAACTTCTGCCAAGCGTAGATTAGAGGTTTGAGGAACTAATCTCATTGTTCAAGAGAAATAATTATTCGGGAGTTCTCTGCCAACCTGTATTAGAGATCTGGCGTGTTACCCAGCGGTGTCACGCTCGCTTGGCAGAGCCATCGTACGTCTGAATACTTCTGAAGCAGGCTGCCTGAAGCAGGGTGTGCTTCCTGCCTGGAAAAGCACTGTCCCCAGGTCTGGTTGATCTGACAGTCACTCAGTACTGTTGCAGGCTTCAGTGCGTTTTACGCACAGCAAAAAAGAGGGCAGAGCCGACCTCAATAGAGTCGCTGGTGGTTTCACTCTGCTGTTTCTGGGGCGCAGAGAACAGAGGCGCACGGCAAAAACACTCGTGCAGTCTTGGTCGTCTTGGTCAGCCGGCGGTAGAAGCAACACAGGATGCGCTGCTTCTATATGTGATCTGTGTCCTGAGCCAAAAGAAGAATAAGCCTATCAAGGTCAATTGAAAGTTGGAATCGTAAGTGGAAAAAAGTACCAGGAGAACAAAACCCTTCTGCCTCTCAGACTGACATCTGAACAACTGTTTTTCCTGCTTCTCTGAAGTTCATCTAAATCTCCTCTCATGCACGAACCGAAAGGTTACCAGCAATAACAGGTGATTTCTACTCTTGATGGTGGATTTAAAATTATGTAGTTCTCTCTCTCCCTTCTTAAACAACATCCACCAACCTGTTTTACAGCCGGCTGGTCTGCCACTGGGGTTGTTTCGTAATCCCCTTGGCTCCTTCCCTTGTAGCTGGAAGTTTGCAGCATTTACAGCCCTCGTCCACTCAAGTGTTCCTGCTCTGCAAACACGTTTGGGGAAATGAAGTCAGAAGTCTGTGGAGAATGTGTCCCTAAAACGGACAGTGAAACTCGTTCATATAAATCCATCTGTATGAAGATGCAAGGCTATTTGGAGGAAAAGAAATGCATTATCTCTCCAGTGCATTGGCATTGCTCATCTAAGACAAGTACCCGGCAGCAAATGGAGATGTTATAGCTTCTTCGGAACGGAACGGGACATGAAACCCAACGTGCAAAAAAGCCCATCCAGTTGCAAGTTTATGAAATTGTTGACAGAGCCCATGTCACCAGGTGAAAGTGATACCCATTCCACCAGGGCAGCTCCCAGCATGGCAATACTTGTTCTTAATGGGGAAGGCAGGGGGAGGAGGGGTTTGGTTTAGGTTTTTTTCCATCTGGTTATGATTTCATTGGAAGAAGGAGGAACTCTGTTTTCTGCTCTGCCGCCTTAGGAGCAGAGGTTCAGGTTGGTGGTGAGAGCCTGGGGGCGCAGAGAGACTTGCACGGTGGCAGGAGCAGGTGTTGCTCCCTTCAGCATCTCCCTGTGCATGCTGGCACGCTGGGTCGGATAACGGAGTTAAGAGCATGTTTGCACTTGGCAGCCAACTTTGCGTGTATCAACTCAAGGCAGAGCTTTCTTTCCTGCCTGACAGACATCTGTAGTAATCCGAGAGTTAGAAGTGGGAGAGGGAGAAAGACTATAAGGGAATTTAAACTTCACATTAGCTGTTGCCTCCTGCTTCCTGCCCGGCCCTGACACCACTCATCTCTTGTCACAGCATCGTCATGTTTTTGTGGGCTCTGCAGTCGAGCTCAGGTATTGTGCTGGGAATGCTGCTCGCAGCAGTGCTGCAAGGTGCAAGGGATAAAAGGGAATGAAAACCTCTTCCGGCCCCCAGCACAGTACTGAACGTAACAGACGGAGTCAACCTTTCACCTCACTCTATTTAAAGGCAGACAGCGTCTGTCCCTGCTCGGGGCCAGGGTGGGCGGCGGGGAATGAATCCTGCAGAACTATGCCTGTAACTTTGTGTCTCATAAAAATAAATTTTTGATATGGCAGGTTTGTGCAAGGCTGTCAACTTTGTATTCCTTCTTAGGATGGCAACTGCATACTTATTAGTATAAGCAGGATGTCTGGAAAATGATATTTTGCAGATTATCCTGAGATGCATAAATAACAATATTTGATTATATGTATATTCCCATGCCACAAGCTCTTGGATCCTTTAAAAAACAAAGAAGAAAAAAGTGCTAAAAACTAATTTAGAATAAAATAGGCAGTTATGCCTGATTAAATCCTGCATTTGGAATGAAGCCTGAATATCCCAGACAAACAATATGAATATGTAAAACAAACATGAAAAAAAAAGGCAACTGAAGCTTTTGAGCCTAGCTCACGGATGCTTCTATTTCAAATACTTTTTCATACACACAGAGGCAGGTGGTGCCAGAACCACCAGCCTTCATCAGAGAAAGCCCTGTGCTATGCTGAGATTGAGCCAAAGGATTGAAATTATTTCTATTGGTGATACTCTTAATGTGTACCATGGCAATCTTAAACTAGCTCTTGTATTACACTGTATCTCTTGCTTGTACAGCAGAAATTAATCAGGAAAAAAGCCATCTGATGTAGTTTTCAGATTTTTTTTAAATTACGGGTTTGTACCAATTGCAGATCTAAATGAGTGTTTATGCAAAATGGAGGTGTTTATCCTTTTATTACAGGAAATGCCAAACGGATCTCCAGTATTTATTGCCTTCAGATCATCAACAAAAAAAAACGTACAGTATGATGATGTACCAGACTACAAAGACAGGTTGAGTCTCTCAGAAAACTATACATTATCCATCAAGAATGCAAGAATCAGTGATGAAAAGAGATTTGTATGTATGCTAGTTACAGAAGATGATGTTTCTGAAGAGCCAACGATAGTCAAAGTCTTCAGTAAGTAAATCTAGTTGTTACTACTGTTAACATTCATCAGCATCTGAATTGTAAATTATGGAAACTTTTGTTTAAGGGAAAGATTAAAGACAAGAAAGTAAGTTTGGCTGAGTAAATTACTAAGACTAGCAAATTTCTGCAGCTTTTAAAAATGTAATCTACTGGTGGCATTTACGTAACAGGACTGCCTGCACTTGCAGTTTATTCATGATAAGTGCTGGCTCAAAGAGAATTTTAGGCTTTGATAATGACTCACTCATCTGATGTCATTTGGCCTTGGAAATGAAAAATGTAAAATTAGCACCGACTATTTTCCATTTGTTCTCGGAGCAAGGTTTTCTGCAGGAGGGAGGCATTAACTGTGTGCGGTCTGCAGGATTAGATCAGTGGAGAGGTTTAAACCGGCTCCAAGCGACTGGTATGCAACAGTATGAACTGTGAGTGAGCGAGGGAGAGGCTGGAAAACGAGTTGCTAGTCCCAGATCCTTGGTTTTGTCTCCTGCTGAACTATCAGGAGGAAGACCAGTCCGCAGTTCTGTGTTAGAGCCACAGCAAAGTTTATTCATGTTTGATACAGCTGCAAACGGATCGCAAGGCTGATCCGCAGTGCGAACCCTGGTGCTCTGGGGCGCAGTCCTGCTCCGAGCTTGCACAAGAGTGTGGGCAAGCCTGGGCTTCTTCCCCATCCTTATTCAGGGCAGACAGGTAATCAATCACTCAAGCCCTGAGTCAGCTTGCAGAGGCATCCATTACTCCTTTTGAGGGGCGCAGGTCTGCCAAGGCTAAGGTTAGTGTTCGTAAATGCTGCCCTGTGACTGCAGTGGGCATCTCCCTCAGCTTCATGTTTTGATAGGGCTTTGTTTGGCCTTTGTTGCTCTTCAGATGAAGGTTTACACAACCAAAGCAAGTCTCCCCTGTGGGAACGCATTGCTTGCAGGCACGGGCGATTTCCAACAGATCACACTTCTGCTTGAAAAGCATGAATTCATACCTCGGAAGGGCACCCTTACTCTTCTCTTCAGGAGAAGGTGTCAGGGAGTCATCGGTGTTGTCTGGGCAGAAGTTTGTCAGTGGCATAAATGAGTTTGAAGCTAGGAGTCAACAGTAATTCCTTTCTCTCGTTTCACTTTCAACTTGACTGCAAGAACAATCGAATTAATGACAACAGGGAGGAGTGTGCTCAGCACACATAGTAAACACAGCACTTCAAAGGAAATGATAAAGAATTATCATGTTTACTTACTGCACAGCAGTAAATATGTAGATGAGACAGTAGTATATGGTGAAACAAAATGCTAACCGCTTGAATTACTGTGTACTGTACTAAATATTAACACAATGCTAACTCAGGCATGGAGCACAGCTTGTATGTTTTATTGTATGCATTAATACTAATAGAGAAAGCTTCTGTTTACTAAGGAAGATAAGAATAGAGGATACCACACATGTAATATGGCCGGCTTAGCACTGCAAGAAGAAATTACCTTTGCAGTTTTTCATTTTGAGTTCACAACTGCATTTAGGGTTCTCTTAACATTTCTTTGCGTTTTAACTTTCTTGAGTCTGGTTTGGGGGGGGGTTTCATTTTTTGTTCTTCCTTGCTTGTTGTAATTACGAAGGGCTTAAGAGTAGCCTGCAAGCTTCATTTATTAAACCAGTAGAGTTTCTAACTCGTTGAGTCACAGATACAGAGCTAGGCTGCAGCAGTGTGAACCCTCGTGAGCCGAAAGTCTTTTGTACCTGAAACTCAGCCGTATCTCACAAGTCGTGACTGAAGCTGGGTTTCACTGCAGCTTGTCACATCCACAGCCGTGCTACCTGAGTAACTCGAGACTAACCAGCTGTAATGGCTCATTGCGCAGGTACCACCTGCTGGTCTCACTCGCCGGACTACTCAAACAAGCCCTACCCGCTTTCCAGATGGATCCTGTCAGCGTCTTTTTTTCTGGAATTAAATGGCCAGTTTACAGAGAGGCCCAGCCCAGCAGACGTGAGCTGCTGTCCTGCTGCACCGACGCTTGGCTTTTGCAGGCAGTGAGCTCTTTTCCCCTCTATTATAGGGCTCGTATAGAGTTGGAATTACTCTGGCAAGCTCTGAAGCCGAGAGATAAGCAGCGTGCTGAAGTTGCAAACCCACCAAAGTGGGCTCTGTTGCTGCCAACTTTAAAATTTCTTCTTGCTTCAGACGCTGAGCTAGTAAATGCCAAATAGCTGTTCTGTAGTGAATTACCTTGGTGCAGGTGCTGCGGCTGTGGGGGTCTGGCAGCAGGCGTTCCCTTTGGAGGCTGCTCTGAGGGAGCAGGTGGTGGCTGCTCAAGGGGAGCACCTGCTCGGTCATCGGAGCACTCAAAATAAGGGAGAGCCACACAGTGGCCACCAAGCGGCAGGAGGTCCTCGCCTTCCCTCTTGCAGGAATGGGGGGGTCCAAAGCACACAGGAGGTCTTCTCACACTGGTCCTGGGGGAGGTGAGAGATCAAAGGAAGCCCAGCCGAGGTGGGGGACGGCGTTGCGGTTTGGTCAGCTGGTGACTCTGACAGGCAGCCAACTATATGCCTCTTTATGAGACCCGAAAATCTGAACCAGAAGGCCTGTCAATGGTCTTGTAAAAACCTCGTTCGCTTGTATTGACACACGAAAATATTTTGCCCTTGTCGGGTTCTTACAGAAAATAGGTTAACCTTTTTCCATGAAAACTAACAAAAGGGACATAAACATGCACGTATCTTTTAAAAAAAAAATAATAAATCTTTATTAGCCCTTTGAAGAAATTGTGATGGTTTTGGTGTATAGCTTTGGCTGTTTCTTTTGTTTTTGGTTTTTACCACAAGCAAAGGCATTTGAAGAAGTCAAATGAATAGCTTCTTCTATTGCCTTTCATTTTCCCGTTTGAGCTGTCCTTGTTCTGTCCTGGTGTAGTCCTCCAGGTGCAGAATGTTGGTGCATTTGTGTGTGCACAAACACGCGTGCGCGCACACACGCATGCACACACACACGAGCGAATGGATTGTTGTGGAAATGTGCAAGCCTGCTGTCTTTGCCACAGCGGGAGCCGTACGCCTGCACACTAGTGACTTCATCAACATGTAGAGATTTTGGCAAGGTGGTGTGAAGTTCACTTTGGGCTGGGACTACTGACATACAGACGTAATTTCTTAGGGAACTTGGTTTGGGACAAAGGGTCTGTAAGCTGACATGGTTAAGGATGTTTCAGTCAGTAAAAGCAGGTAATATGTATGCTTATTTAAGCAGTATAGCTAGGGTGTAGAGGCTTCCTTCGGCTGTATAAAGATTGATTTATTTCCCCACCCCCCTCTCTTCCCCTCCTCTTTTAAAATTGTGGGGAAAACTGTCTCTTTTGGAGATAAAAATTTGCATTCCAGGCTTCAAGCCAAACTATTCTAACAGACAAGTTATATAGTCTCTAGAAAGTAGTTTTTTATGATGGAAACACTGATAGATCCTCCACTTTGGCAAGCTAAGAGGTCCATCTACCATAATAAAAGTAAATAAGAAGACATACTGGCACTGAAGAAAAAGTTTATTTTTTTTAAGAGAGTCATGACTAACTCAGAATCAGTTAAAGTAATTACACTCATCTCTATCATCTGAATTTCTTAAATGTAACAATCCCAGTTAGGAAAAATAAACATTAGAAGAATGATTAGGTTGAATTTGTTCCTTTATAACGTGATAGCTCAGCTACAGTAATATCCACAGTAAAGCTGCTTTTCTGTTGCTGTAGTTTCTGTACCTTCTCCAGCATGTGTATCATATAAATCAGCTAGATCAGATGAGATTCTCTCCTCCCGGGTGCTGAACTAGTCTGCTGGCTAAAATATATATTATCAGAATGCATGAAATTCATTATGGGAAGGTATGACACATTTTAAGGTGATGGTTTTTCCTTTTTGTTTTTTTCCCGTTTGCTAATATTGGGGCAGAAGTGTCACGCTTTTTCTTCTTTTAATGGCAAAGCATAGGTGAGACTATATCGGGGCAGATTGTTCTATTTAGTCTCAAAGTCCATGTATCTTTTAATAACTTCTTGTTTTTCTAACAGCTGTTTGTGCTCCCTTCACTAGTATTTTATCCTATTTATGTTTTAGAACAACCCTCTCAACCAGAAATCTTACATCAAGCAGACTTCTTAGAAACAGAGAAGCTACAAATGGTAAGAGCAGCATTCTCCCTCAGAGTTACGTGCCTGACGGCTGCCTGAAGTCCCTTTACAGTCACGACGGAGAGAGGTGATGGATTGAGGCTCAGAGAGGGTGCGTGCGTGCACATCTGCCTGTGAGAGATCGTGGTCCTGTAGCCAGGCTGAGCGCAGAGCGATTCCCTTGCCACTACCGTATCAGCCCTGCCTGATCCTGCAAATAGGGACCCATCCTGATCTAGACCCACCACCGAACCCTCTTCCAAATTGTACTTATGCCTCACTGATGAGATTTATCCTACTTTGAAAAAAAAAAAAAAAATGGTTGGGGCTAAGCATTTGAACTTTCTAGAAATCTTTACCAAAGCAGCATAAGCAAAAACAGAATTATGTTAAAACATTGCGGAGGAAAAATTAATTCCTGTCTGTTTTGCAGCTTGGGGAGTGTGTTGCGAGAGATAGCTATCCCGAAGGCAATGTTACGTGGTACAAAAACGGCAGAGTCCTGCAGCCTGTGGAAGAAGGTACGTTTCAGTAATGGCCAGTATCACTGAATCCACAGACAGGTGTATGCATGAAGAGCTTACAAGAGTTGCTGTGCTTTAGTCTAATGTACTGTTCCTTTGAGGAGGACTGCTCATATGGAAAGATGAAACTGGAAGGAAACTTCTAGGCCTTCCAGAGCACCCAAGCTGCGCCGTATAATATCTGTCTTTCAGTTCCACCTTTAAAACCACATCACGGGGAGGAGGGTTGCCTTTGTTAATGCTATTGCAAAGCTAGTCTTGAGTTTCACACCTGTCTAATATTGTGTTTTGGACCATGTAGATCATCATCTCCTTATACAGATATTTGTTTTCCAGAATATTTAGGAATAACTTTTTTTTCCCCCTCGCTTTCAACTTTGATTTTGACAGGCTGATCAGACCACAACATTTTACCTTCCATAAAATAGAGAATGCTTACAAAATCAAGTTATAAATATGATCCTAAAAATTGGTTTTGCCAGCTTTTTTGAGGCCTTCTTTCTGTAACACCGGTTTGCAATTAGGGATTTTTTTTTTATTTGATTTTAAATGTATGGTATGTTAGGAGTATGTCGTTGATGAAACATTCCTGGTATATGTTAGTGGCAATACTAGAGGAAAACCATTTGTACAGTCTCTTGGGTAATTTGTCATGTTGCTTGCATCTTTGCAGCCTGATAACAAATGCAGAGCAGGCAACAAAATGTAGGAAAAAGGTTATAAATTCTGTCTGTGTGACACTGAAACAGTATTTTCTTTTCAGCTGTGGTTATAAATTTGCAAAAGATGGTGAACAAATCAACTGGACTCTTCACTATGACATCATCTCTTCAGTACATGCCAACAAAGGAAGATGCAAATGCCAAGTTTTCTTGTGTTGTGACATATTATGGACCATCTGGCCAGAAAACAATACAGTCTGAACTAGTTGTCTTCGATGTTCACTGTAAGTTATTAAAAAGCATCTATTGCTGTACAAAGTCTACCTCAGGGGAAAAAGCAAAATCAGAAGCAGTTTACAAGATTACAGAGACATTGCTGCTTGGCTGTTGAGATAGTTTCTCCAAAGCTGGTGTGCGGCAAGAAGGTCCGAGTACATTGTCTGTGTAATTTTTACTTATCTTCAGATTTACCTGAGATTTATTTCTTTCTAACAGTAGAATGCTGAATATCAAGATTGCATTGACGAAAGGAAAGTTGCAACCACAAAAAGTTGCAGTGAAATGGGCTTTTCAGAACTTTAACAGAAGTTAGAGTGGTTGATCAGAGTGACTCTCTGTGCCTCCTGAACTATGCAATACACAGTTTAGTTTTTAGTGTACTCAAATGTTTTTCATTTTTGCAAAGTCAGCGTCAAACAGCTAATGCTGGCAGACTACCTTGCACAAAATATAGTCACTTCTCCACAGCTGTAAGATGCTGATTTTTGCATTTAAAATGTAGCGTTTGAATATTGGATATGTTGGTAGTACAGAATTCGTGTAAATAATTAGTTCCAGCTGGCTGAAGTCCTAGAGCAGTTCCCTTACTGTGTTACTGACCAGCATGGAAATTGTAATTCTCCTTTGAGTGAAGAAAACAGACAGTTGGCAAGGGAAGGTCAGAGAGGGTGGTAGCAGTTAGAGACGGTGAAAGGGACATTTCAAAGTCTTGTGAAATGACACTTCTGAAGGACTGTAGGAGGCAGCAGGCCACAACAGAATGAAGAGGAATAGGAGATACACAAGGTGCCCAGTCAGGTGTTATATTTCTGTACGTTTCAGGTAATACCTCAGCTTATAAAAGAAAATTCCCGGTTTTGGGAATGATGGGGTCTAAGTATACAGTCCAGACCTCTAATAGCGCCATAGTATACACCGTGTAACAACTCTAATCCCATTAAATATAAAGGGAATTAGTAATGTAGATTAGATTTCTGCAGCCAGCAGGCGTGCTCCGTTACCTTGAAAACAAAGTGGTAGGGTATGTTCTACCTGCATGATTAGTTGCTTCTCCTTCATGCGTAAAGTTTGTTGAGCAGCAGCAAAGGGGATCAGTTTTGACCTTGGCCAAATCAAATCAGATGTGGGAGCAGTTGCTTCTTGGTTTCACCTGGAGAAACCGGAGTGAATTAAGGTCACTTTTTCACCAGCTGTTTCTCCAGAATGACAACTTGGCAGAACTAATGGAGAAGAACACCTCTGGGATAGTAACCGTCATCCTTTGAAATAACAGAGATTTCAAGCCTGCAGACACCAATCCCATCACTTTAAAGCTTGACATTTCTTTCAGGTTTTGTTTTTGTTTTAAAGTCGGGCACCAAATTTCACTGGGGTTTCTTTCTGTCATCTGTGCAGCCCTGTGACCATGAATAAGTCATGCTGTGAATGACAGATGTTCACAGAATTGTAATGACCAGAAAGCACTTGTTGCTGTTACTTGCCGAGAGATGCTCTGCTGTCCCCACTTCCCCACCACTGCAGTGCGTTAGGCTACTTCATCTGTTGAGGCTGAGGCTCTCGCAGATTTCTGTGATGATGTTCTATGTGCACTTGCAATTAGGAAGGTAACGTGAAGGAAAAAGAAGGCTGCGCAGCCCTGCAGAATAGTCACTGCGCCAGATACCACATGCACTCCATATTAAAGATTTCGCATTTGCTAGACTAGGCGAGCTCTTTTAATCCAGGTCTAGTAACACACAATTTAATTAAGGGTTCTCCCGTGAGAGATGGGTAGTATCATTGTACTACTAATTAGCCAACAATGAGAGGCAGGTGTACCCTTCGGTACCCCTTCAGTACTGAAGGGGCCTCAAGTATCAACTTTGTTTGGCTTTAGAGTGTGGGGTTACCCAGTTTCCTTTCTCAGTATTTTGAATTGCTGTAACTTCAGTTCCTTACTCTGCTCAGATGCATCTCCAAATGAATGTTAGAAACTGTTTATTAACAGATGTCCAGAGCTTCGACGGATGGATTTCTTGACTGATGTTAGTTGATGATAATGACGTGTCTGATTTGTTTTTGTTTTTTAATTTGGTTCAGTGATCCTAATTAGTTTCTTTCTCAATAAATGTGATTTTTATGAGTCAAATGTAATACAGATGAAAAACAATAGCAGAGTCCAACTCTAAGAAATAGAATAAGAAATGGAAGTCTTTCTTTCAGCCTTTTTTTTCAGATTGACTGTCAAAACTATCATGTTTTGCATCTCTGAAGCAAGTAGAAAGAAGTCATATGGAAGACCTGCTGTTCATTCTGGTATCTTGTGAGAGATTCCTTGCAACTTACCCATTTATCATAAAGCAGTGGGGAGAGCATGCTTTAGAACTATGCCTGCAAAAGGTTTTCTTAAAGACCTGTTCAATCAGGATTTAAGAAATTTTTTACTGTTATTTTTAGCTCTGTGTTAGTGCAGTCTCTACGACTCAGGTGTTTAATAGCCGGTTGACATCCTGAAAGCAGACAGCCACTGTAACCTAGTATAAGAAGAAGAGTGAATTAGCTCCTGCCGAGCTGTGTGCTAGTTGGAAACGGGTAACTTAGTTCAGCTAGCAGCAGTTATCAGTACTTAACCATGAGCTCTGATTTGCAGCTGTAGCAAGCAAGCTACCAAAAGTAACACGAGTAATACAAGAGAACTCCTGGACCCAGACGGTTAGATGGTATCTCAGATATCTAAATTATCTAGACTCCAGTGGTGTTGAGCGCTGCTCAGCATTAATCAGTGTAAAAAGATAGCGTTTGTCAGGCAAGCTTTCCAATCATACCCTGTTGTTAAGTGTCTGTCTTGTTACGGATAAACTCCTTTACATAACAGATGAGACTCAAAGACGCTTTATATTCATGCTGCTTCCAGCATTGGTGTTTTTTTTGAAATTATGCAGAATGATGTCAGTTGTGGCCGTGGCAGGTCTGGGGTAGCAGCATTCGTTTACTAAATAACTGCCTTTTGGTGCTGGCTCCCAGAATTTTGCTCTTGCAGAAGGCAGATACAAAGCCTCAGGTTTACAAAAGCACAAGGTAAGATGGGCCAGGCCAGGGATATGTGCCACCAAGAGGCAATGTATACCTTCAGCAGGCTGTTCCTATTTATTAGTGAAAGCAGGGGAGCACATTACTCATGCTAAGCAGCACTCAGCATTGCACTGAACACTGTGTCTTCCTGTCATCAGGTTGTGTCTTCCTCAGGAGGGAGGAGAACAACTTATTTACTCTTTTGCTATTTACTTCTATGGATTTATTTTTCTTCTCCAGTTTAGAGAATGAAATTAAAAATATGGTCCTGGTTGACTGCAGTAGATACAAGGGTAAGATATTCCTCCAGGAAAGACTGGTGGTTTGCAAGAATGTCATTCTTGTTTAACTGCGTCCATTTTTGACCCACTTCTCTTCATCTCTGTTGGGAAACCTGTTCCAAATTAAAGTCCTAAAGTCTTTCTCATTATAATTCATCCCTTTTCAGTCTTGAGACAAGCCTAAGCAATTCCAGGGTATATCTAGATGTCCTTTATGATAACTTTTTCACATAAACTCGGCAGAAGGAGAGACAAGTTTCTGCAGGAGGCTAGCTTGCCAGACAGCCCCTGAAACTGGGGTTTTTGAGCCAGCAGCCACCACCAAGAAGCATGCATGTTGATTCCTGGCCTGCTGCTTCAGCGCATCCGTCACAGTCCGCACCACCAGCGATGCTGGACTTCCCTTTCCTAAGCAGGCAAAGCTGAGCTTCAGCATGGAAGATACTGAGATCGAAGCTGTTTGGACATGGAAGAGAGCCGAGGCTGTGGCATCTGAAGGAGGGAGGATGTGGCTTGTTGAAGCCCGGTACCCCTCCTCCTGTGACAAGGAGTGAGATGCTCCCAGTCATCGAGAGGCCACAGCAGAATGCAGCTCCCATTATTGAGAAATCCCATGGCAGAAGACAGACATGATTAATGCCTTAAGGGTCCGAAGGGCTGTAGAGCACACGCTTCACTAAACACCCAAAATCAACTGTCAGGCAAGGGTTTCTCTGCCTTGTAGCTTTTTTTAGTGTCTTATAAGGTGCGCTGTACTGTGTCTTAATGCAAGACTAGCATTTTTGGTAGAATTTTATTTATTCATCGAAAGGAAAACAGAGTTATCTGCCCATACTATTTCCTTTAATTTTGTTCATTTTACTTTGTTTTTGAAAAATTATGTTTAGGCTTCTACTTAGAAAGAATAGTGTCTATTAAAGTATGCTCTGTCTTTGCATTAAAAAATTACCAAAGTAAAATGTAAGTTATAGTTCAACTTCACTGAACATGACAGAAGTATGTTACATTTACCATTCTGTTGACTATGTTAAGGGTTCTATTATGTTCACTAAATTCATCTTTCTGAAAGCCTGTTGTGATCAGCATATAGAATAGGCTGAACATAGTTGCTTCTTTCATATTTCTTTCTTTTTAATGTAAGAAGGCTATTATCTAGTACTAACACAAGGCGTTGAGAGCTTCAGTTGTTTTTCTGATTGCTGTAGTCCTCCAAACAGCGAGCTTCACAGAGGACAAGTTAATCCCTCATAATGAAATCACACCATGAAACTGTTCATACTGATCAAGGGTTTTTTTCCTTTTAAGCACATGACATGGTTGTAATCGTTGTGGTTTCAGTTACAGGTATTTTGCTGAAGAAAAATGAATTTTATATCATAGGGCTTCTTTGCACTTCATTGGCAAAAATACAGAAAGTGTGATTAACTTCATTTTTTTTTTTATAAGATGATCTATGTATGCAAATACTTTCACCTGCTTGACGATAAAATGGCATGCTCTTCAGCCATGAATATCATATGCGTAGTGTTACTGTGTGGTTTTTTGCAGCAGCTATTAAATGCGTACATTATTTTCACAGATCCAACAGAGAAGGTGACTATTCAAGTGCTGCCACAAAGTAGTACCATTAAAGAAGGCGATAACATCACTCTGAAGTGCTCAGGAAACGGCAACCCTCCTCCACAGGAGTTCCTGTTTTACATTCCGGTAAGTCCTGCCTCACTGTCACTGCATAGTGAAATATTCTGTATCATCCCTTCCTACAGCCATTGCTGCATGTCAGAGTATACGTGATTTTTGAACAAATGAAGGAAGGAATTCAATGCGACTAAAATGGAAGATAGACATCGACCACTCTATCAGACTCTGAGAATGCCTCACCTGAGTTGGCAAAATATTTGGAAAAAAAAGCTCTCCTTCCCTCCACCCCACCTGAATTTTTGGGGGATTTGGAGCTACTAGCAATTGCTAGGCTTCCTTTCCCGTCATCACATATTTTGATAAGAAGCAGTTTTGGCAAAAGGGTTTAGCACCTTGAGTAACATCACCTCATCTGTTGTCATAAGAGCCAAGGATCCAGTGAAAGTACAGGAAATTAATTCATCTCTTTTTTGGGACTTTCACAGATGAATCTCTGTGCCATTTCTTTTCTTTAGTTAATTAATTGTTTGGTGGCATAATAGCACAAGGAAGAACAAGTGTGACAGCATAGGAGAAGGTGTAGAACAAATCTGTCAAATGCATAAGATGCAGATTGGGAAAAAAAAGGCTTTCATACAATTAGTATTGGTGAAAACCACAGACAGATGTGGCTTTATGTTGTAAGATTCCTAGTTCTGCTTCCTGTGTCTTGCTTCTCTCTCCTATTTTACATCCCTTTTTTTGTTCCTACTGCGGTAGTGAGCAGAGGTGATCTTGAGAGAGGCCAAAAGCAGTGGCATGCTTTCAGGTATTTCAGAAACTGCATATTGCCCTTGGAACATAATCCTCATCTACTTTGGACTCCTGGCATGTTTGAATTACTGAAGAGCAAAGGAAACGAGGAGCTGAAGTCTTCTTATCTCAGAACAGACATTTAAATTCAGTGAGCCGCCCTGGGAACTCTCTATATGCCAGGGAAAAAGTTTATGGTATCTCTCCTTGCTCCACAATCACAGTGAGTGAGGTAAACACCCCAGTTTGTCTTATCTTCAGCCTCCCTTCTACCTGATACTGGTCCTTTCTCTCAAGGAGAGCTGGAATAGGTGATTTCTTTGGAAGATTGACGGGTATCAAAAATCTTTCTGGATTCAGAAATGCATATTAGGGTTTCATTTTATGCTTGCTTCAAAGCTGATCTAAGCCAGTCGTTTGTAATCAGGTGAAAATTGGGGAACTGCACAGGCAGAAGGCAACGCTGGCTGGCTAATTCAAAACACCGGTTTCTGTAGATAACTGCATACAAGGTAGTGGAGACCCTAACAGGCTCCATACCATGATACTAGAGCAAGGTTTGCTTGTGCTGTTTAAAAATGCAGTACGCTTCATTTCATGATTTTTCCCAAACCTAACATACCACTTCAGATACAGAGTTAGAGATACTGTTTTTTGCTGTTGTTCTGCAACACTCTTAGACTGTTTGTTCTGTTTGCTTTCTTCCTTTTCTCTTTCTGCTAAACTTTCGAATTTTGTATTTTAATGTCCTCTTAGAATAAGCTGGTTATTCAATTAAAAGAGTAAGCTTTTAATAATTGTAGGTGTTTGTTAAAACTATGGTGTCCTGCAGGAAATAAACCTCAGTGTTATTAGTAGGTAACTACACCTCAGTGATATGGTGTCTATACGTATTTTGGAGTACTTCACCATCCTCATAATAAAAAAATCCTCAACAAAAATTAATGTTTTTAGCAGGCCCGTATACAATAAATGTTTTGTTTTCCATCCACAGGGAGAAACAGAAGGTATAAGAAGCTCAGATACTTACTCAATGACAGATGTGAGACGAAACGCGACAGGAGAATACAAGTGCTCTCTGACTGACAAAAGCATGATGGACTCGACCACCATCACTGTGCACTGTAAGTCATATCATTTTGCACTCCTAGTTGGGATACAAACCTGTCTTGCGCCTTCTAGGATGATAGTGTCTCCCCTCCCCTCCCCTCCCTTCCCCTCTCCTCTCCATTTCTGTTTGAAAACCTTAACTTTCTCAATGCATTGGCTTAGCTACAGATTCACTTTATGTAACTCTTGCACTGTTACATACAGTGAAAACGTGGGTATTTTTTTGTTTCGCTTGTGAACATGTGTATGGCAAATTATTCTGCTCCAGCTGTGCCTTAGAACATACTCAAACACACAAGCTGGCCACAGTCATATCACTGAAGGTCATGCTTCACAGTCACATTAGTCTGATATCCTTTCATATTATCTCAGTGAGGTTAACGTGTAAGGAGTCTAGAGAAGAGACTTAAGAATTCATTATGTTCGCATAGGACCAGTTGCTTTTTTCACCTTTCCCAGAATCGACAGCTACAGAGGTCAGTAAAGTTTCTTTAGCTGGATATACTAGGGTATTTACTCAAACTTTATCAGCACCACTTTTAAAAGCAGCCATTGAACTGGTTGAACCATTGAAGGAATGGTTGTGTTTAATCTGTTCAGGTGAGAAAACAAGAGCAGGAACTCTTTCAAACTGTGCTATCCTATTACAGGCTGTGAAATGAGACTCAAGCCAATGGTAACTAGGTTTCCCCTGGAATAACCAATGGTCTGTAGTCTTCCCAGTAGCATAAAAACCTTTAATAGTTTAGAGGTTTGGAGGGACATCATAGATAATGAAGTTTAGAGACTTTCACAGTAGTTATACTTTACATAAAAAGAAACTTCATGTTTGTATACCTGGGGTTTTTTGGTTTTTGGTTTTGTTTTTTTTTTTTTCTTGGAAGTGGTACGATGCTTGCAGGAAGTATCTGTACATGAATAATTACACTATTGCATTTAATGAATATTTTGTATTTATTAAGGTCATCTCCTGTTTTGCTGCCCACCCCTTCTCTTTGCCAAGTCAGGGTATGTAAGATCTGAAGACAGCGCCCTACTCTTGCCATTAGCTGCCCGATATCAAAGGTAGCTTGCTGGTAGTTTGCTGTGGTGTAACTGACCCTTTTATTTTACTCCAAGTGGATTGTATGTCTGCTTGTACTTCCATAAATAGTTACGCTAAGGAATGACTTCCTCGGCTCCAAGTTATTTATAACAAGGCAGTTTTCCTTTCTCTTGATATTTCTTCTGCATGTCAGAAGAGCTTTGCTACACAAGAGAAGTGTGTATTTTCTTGACAGAAGTCTTTCCAGTGTTGGCAGCTAGTGCAGCTGCTTAGAATTCATAGGTAGAGTGTAGTACCCTGCTGCCTCACTTCACTTTTAGGATTTGCTTTGTTCTGTTTTTCTTAAACACCTCTATCTGCAATAAAGCCTTTGCTTAAGTGAGGCTCAGTGGCCTGGAATAGTTCTGTAATTCCTGAACGCACAGATTGTGCCCTGTCTTTACTTCAGTGTCTTGCCTTACGCTGGTCTAAAACATTTCTGAGGCAAGTTTTCTTGTGAGGAGAACTCCTCTGAAAAAGGCATAGAACTCATAGAGACTTTATAATATCCTCCATCTTTCAATTGCTTACTTGATATTAATTTTCCAGCATAACTCGCTAATTTTTAGTGCTTTCTCCTTCTAATGTATGTCTATATTTTTGATGTTAGAACTTAAGATTTATTTTTTTTTTTAGCCTCCATGGTGTTTTTTGTCCTTCAGATACTACTTATAAACACCCATCAAATCCCTTTTTTCTTCATCTTTTGCTTTGTTACTTACCTTTTCATATATGGATGAATATTCCTGCCTAGGCTGTTGCATTGAAAAAAGCCTTCATTCTGAGTCAGGGCTTTTTCTTCACATCCAATCTTGTCACTTTAGATTTTTTTTGTTTCCATTTAAAAAAAAAAAAAAAAAAACCAAAACAAAACCCCAAACCACACAATAAAAACCAGGCAATATAATAATTTTAGTTTAAACCCATGAATCTGTTTAAAGTAATTTGTTATATTTCAACTGTCGTGCTTTTTCCCCAAACAGATTTTCTTGAGCATTATAATTAGACTGGTTCTTTTCAGTGTCTACGTAGGGAAAGCTTCTTGCTGGTATGAAAAATACATTAGCACATTATAGCCCTTAAATATTTCTGTAGCAAAATATTCTGGCTCAATACCAAGCTCTTTTTTGCCAAGATGAATGTAAATTATGAGATTCATAGACAGCTGAAAATTGACATTAAAGCATCTGACTTACCCATAATGTTTAGGGAGATACTTTATCTATAAAGCAAATTGAGCGGGGAATAAACAGTCTCTCAACCTTAGCTACAGAACGGAAGGGACAAACAGGACAACTTGGGCTCTTGCCCCTCAGAGCAGGTGGGGGATCTGTGGAGCAAGGTCCAGTCTCAAGTCTGGCAGAACCGAGTGCTTGTGGTGGGTGTGACTTGTCCCTCAACAGAGGGAGCAACAGAACAGGATTTACGTTGTGGGGTTGGGTTTTTCACGCTACGTTGTTAATTTTCTGCCAGCTCTGTGCCTTGAGGGAGCTTGCCCGGCATCACACCAGCAAAACTGGCAGAGGCCAGGAAGGGAAAGGGAGGGAGCTGTGGCAGAAGCTGTTTACAACCTCTTAAACTGCTACAGAAGCACAGTCTGTGCGAGGTAAGGAAAGCACGCAGCAATAGAGCACCCACATACCTTCCCTCAGCTGTGAAGAAGCCAGGTGACTTTCCACCCACAGTCATTTTTCTTTCTCTCTTGCTAGGCTTGTTTCTGCACGTGCAACCCAGTACGGAGTAGGGCTCTGGAGCTTCCTCTCAGTGATGCTTTCTTTTCTGCTAAAACGCATCTTCTGAGGAAACAGATTTGCGAACCTTCCAGTAAATTCAAAGATTTTTAGAGATTTACCACTCGTGTTTCTCCATAGGTACTTTTTATCGTCTTCTCTTGCGCTTACAGACACGTTGAAAATACAGGGGAAATCACGTTTTGAATGTCTCACGGAAAAAATCTTCTATTCTCAGTACACTAGGAAAAGTTTCTGGTTGTCTGCTAGTATATTTGGGACGTTCAGACTACAGGCAAGTTCTGTGCATAGTTTTCCCAGCCGTAGCACAGTATTCCATCAGAGGCCTCCTTTAAATGCTGGCAGCCTGTCCTATATGTGTGATAGAGTTTGAAAACTGAAATGTTTGCTCCGGTCTTCCCCACATTAATTCCATACCTCTCTCACATGATGTGAGAGTGCAGAATGCGCTGTTTGCCTCCTCCCTGTGCTATTTGGTATGCAAAGACAGCGCTGAAATCAATGGAAGACTTCAAGTGAGACCACATCAAGAGCTAGCATATATTGAAAATGGTGCCTGATGAGAAGTTTGTTTATGAAGAACATTTCAAAGCCAGATGGAAAAAATGTATGGAAAATTCTTGCAACAAAGTTTTTCTTTCAGTGGCAAGGAAAAATGAATTTTGACTGTCTTCTGTATGCAAGAAATAGTTTCTCCTCATAGTTCTGTACTGAGAGGAGATTATTTACTAATGGAGCATATAAGTTAAGAGGTAGAACTATCTACATCACATTTCTTTGTGGACCCTACAGATAAACTGACAGAATATTAATCCAAATCAAATTGCTCTATGGAGACTTCCTAGAGGGAATCTTGTGCTAAATAGTAGCTTAATTTATACTTGGCTCATAAATCACCTTACAAATACTGCTCTGAGCTATGCAGTTCATCTCGCACACTGTAAATTTTCCTGAACTTCTATAGCAACCAAGACCACTGCGTGAGAGGGATTGTAGTCTCAGTAATACCACAAAAAGGGTGTGGTGGGGGATGCAGGCATGCTACCCTGGAGGAGGACTGGGTAGAAGGATTGCTCTGGCCAAAAAATTAGTAAGTTTCTGCTTCCTGTGGTGTACGTGAGAGGAAACCCTCCTGTCTGGTCTTTGGTGATCCCTTGGGTTTGAGGTACCGTCTTGCTTCAAAGAACAAAAGGTTTAAGTAGGTGTTGAAGGAGAGTCACCCTGAGGAAAAAAAAAAAAAAAAATTAGTTTTTTCTTCAGCCACCCCTCTGCCATGGTAGTACGTGCTCAAGAGTAACAGAGCAAGAAGAAACACATCCCATGCACCATCTGAATCTATATACAAATCCTCACTGGCTGAATCTTGTGGGAGTTTTTTTAATTTCCTCTTTTTTCTTGTGGAAGCAATGGTAAGATCTGGAGAATCTTGTTAGCTCAGCTGCATTTACTAGTTTGGGGAGGCAGGGGGAGAAATCCCCATAGGAGCATGGAAACAAACTTCCATTTTATCTCTTCGGTAACTTCTTTGCTTTACTCATGCACAGGTGAAAGTACAGTTCTTGTGACCTCTCGGACTAGGCATTAGACTCACAGCACAGATAATAAAGCAGTCTAATAGTACTGGACAGAACCTAGTTTTTCCCTGAAGTTCTGCCTTTATTATAATGGTGTTCCCAGGGCAACCACTGAATAAAGCCAGTAGCTAAGTTCACTGTTTTGTTAAGGAAAACTCACTATTTTCCCTTTCTCCTACCAACTGTGATTTTGCCTCAAGCTTTTTCTTAAACTCTGCTTAAAAGCCAAAAAGGATGTCTTGCCGTCCTTTTCCAGCAAGTACTATATTCATGATGAAATCACGCGTGCTTGCCATTTGAGTCGGGGGGTGTGTGTGTGTGCCTGTGATAGTCATTCGACCAGGCAACTTGGCTTACACAAGCAAGGCACTGTGAGAGGGGAAGCAAAATAGAGGTTTAGCTTGGCAAACTCTGCTTTTCTTACAGTGCGGGATTTTTATTTATTTATTTTTTTTTTAAAGAAATCCATATGCTAGGAAAAATCTAGGGTGGCGTTTCCAAACCTTTCTGTTACAGGTTCTGTTTCTGCCTTGTGTCAGAAGCAGCAGTCACTGTCTGCTGTTTCTCTGGAATGAAAACAGGTCAGGCAAAGCTCGGAATCTGAGTTACACAGAAATGGCTTTTAAAGTTACGTATGAAAACAAATAAATCAAAGGGCCTCGTATGTGGCCCCCCAACCCTATCACCCTCAGTCAGTATCGTGTCTCACACACCCTGTATTGACCATCCTCATCCTCTCCTGATGCGGAGGATAAAAATCAACTTGATTTATCAGAGTCAAGGAAGTTGCCCCTTGTCCTCCTACCCTCTTCTGCACACTTACTGTTCAGGTTAATCTGTCCCCACCTGCGCGAGTCCTCCCCGAAGATGCATTCCTACCTGGCCCATAGTAAGCGACCCTCACAGCAGTCTGTGCTGCCCCTTTCAAGAAGTGCATACTGCTATGTGAAGGACTCCTTTAGCTTCGTGTACTCACTCTGTCATTTTTTTCAGCAGTACAAGGTGGGGGGAAAAAAAAATCCATTTGTGTAGTGATTAGTGAGTTTTTGCTTTTCTTTTTAGCCTGTAATTACAGTAAAAACGTGAATGTTCTGCAGTGGCTATTTTCGAATAATTCTCTTTTCTCTCTTGTAAAATGGATTTAGATTTTATTGAAGAACTGAAATCTTGAATTTAATGAGTGTAATTAGTCACATTTTCTTTCCTTGGTAAGCCTCTGAAATCGTCTAGGCATTCTGAGATGAACTTTTGACAAACATTCTTTCTATCCCAGATTTGGATTTGCAGCTTACTCCTAGTGGAGAAGTCACGAAACAGATTGGAGAGGCCCTGCCTGTGTCATGCACTATTTCTTCTAGTAGAAATGCAACTGTGTTTTGGATAAAGGTCAGTAATTAATCTACTTCACACTTCATCTTAGTGCTCACCTCTTCATAGTACTGCTACTACTTCAGTGTTTTGGAAGGAAGGAAGGAATGAGGGAGGGAGGGAAGGAAGGAAGACATTTGTTGGGCTTTTTTAAGAGTATTGTTAAAATGAGTATTACACATATTGCTAAAATAAGAGCTACTGACTCAAGCTGCTGACTGAAAATCAGTTACTGTAATTATCAGCTCAATTTTCAAATGAGAAGAAGCAATGCCTACTGTAAAACAAATACAAATTTTTTGAAATGGTCTATACAAGGCCCTTTGAGAATCAGATCTCCATAAGAAGGAAAGCCCATTTGGAGCAATTTGGATTCATTAATCGTTTTCTCAGAGGCAAGCTTGGTCTTGGTTCCAATAAACATAGTAAAAGGGTAACGCACGTTGGGAGATTGGATGTTCACTGGTGTTCAGTGGCTGGTGAAAAAGGTAGCTATCATAGATGGTGGGTTTAAATTAAACCTATACTGCTGGAAACTGAAAATAATGATACCTGATGGTTGTTTAGTAGCATATGTTGATCTCATAAGCCTGGTTCCTAGAGGTGAGTTGTCTATGTCTCAAGCAGCTTGTACCAATCCTGTTTTTGTCTAGCCCACTAGAAAAGCTCAGAACTAACAATTGATTGAATCTATGCCCTTGATTTGAAAGAGATGTTGTTCGAGAAGGGACGTGGCTTTTATAACCTCCAGTAGTTTCCACTTTTCATGCTGTTACGTTGCTGTCAGCTATTCAAATGTAGTTATTAATGGGGGAACACTTTAAGAGTGAGGCTCTATTCTGCTAAAGCATGTGAAAAATTCTGTTGACGGTATTCACATTTGTAATTTAGAGGTTAATGTATTCTGAGTTGGAATTCAGAGATTAACTCCTTACTTTATCAGGACAACACCAGAATGCAAACAAGTCCATCATTTTCAAGTCTTCAGTATCAAGATGCTGGAAACTACATCTGCGCAACTACTTTACAGGAGGTTGAAGGATTACAGAAAAGAAAGACACTTAAACTTATTGTGGAAGGTAAGGGAGCAGATAGTTAGGATTATTAATTGTCCTTTTCAAACAAAATGGTTAACTGTGATATTGTTCTTGTAGGAAAACCTCAAATCAAAATGACAAAGAAAACCAACACAAACAAAATGTCTAAAACAATTATCTGTCATGTGGAAGGTTTCCCCAAACCAGCAGTGCAATGGACAGTTACCGGTAGTGGAAGCATCATAAATAAAGCAAGTATCTTCTTATTACTTTATTCACCGAAAGATAGTGCATAGGAGATGCGATTTAAAATCAAGTAACATTTTCCAGGCAGTGAGATTGAAGAAACTACATCTATTTCATTTATCTAAGAGAAGGTTAAGTGGTAGCTGTAGCTATGTGGTTCTTACATGGATGATTTCTGATGATAAGGTCTTTTGAATGGAGTACAGGAAGGCACAGAAGATCTACTGGCTACAAGCCAAAGCTGTAAGGAAAAAGAAAAGGGTACAAATGAAATATGCATTTTTAAGTAAGAGCACTTAGTCATTTTATCTGGGCATTGTGGTAATTTTGCCCTTGCATAAAGAATTTACAAATAATGATGGAACTATAGAACTTACATTAGAAAGCAAATGGGTACTTGATGTAGCCATTAACTGAGTGAAATGTAATGAAATGTGGCAAGTACAAGTCAGAAAATACCGTCAATACAGTTCCTTACGGGCTTTGCAGTTTTTATCCTAATATTTATAGTTGGTTTTGTATGGTTATACTTGTTATTTCTCACTGGAAACACAACCATAATGCAGTCATCCTCAGGGAGAAATAAGAAGTACCCATACACAGCAGGAAGAATACCTGGAAAATAAGCAAACTGAAGTATTTTCATATTGATTACCAAATCACATGCAAAGCACTGCCACATTTTGCCTTAGCCGGAAAAATAAATGAGACATCTATACAAGCAGTCAGAGACTGGAAGTACAATGTACGGTGCTCCTCTAGATTTCATTACTCCATTAGGTTTTGCTTTAATCCTACAGAAATTATGTATAGCTGTCAAAATTTGTCCATTTACTTGAAGTTGTAGGGCAGGAATTGTCTTGAAGCCATATAAATGATTGAAAATAATTTTTTCTGGACATTGTATTAGTCTAAGAATGATGTACAGCAAATTTAAGGAACAACTTCACTCACTATTACGGTACAGATACTGCAGGTACTACTAAATACATGTAGCTTGGCAAAATAATGTTTGATGTGGAAACAACTTGGAATGCCAGAAAGTGGAAAACTTCCAGTGATGATTTTCCTTATAAAGATGTAAATGAAAAACAGCAAGATGAGATTGATTTCTCAATAATGAGAACTTGGAAGTCTGGGTTTTGATTCTCTTTAAGAATTTTGTCACTTGGAATATTTTTTAAATAGTTGAAAGAATCAAAAGCAAATGCAGAATGTGGTTAACTTTCTCAAAAATGCCTCTCTATCAGTGGGTTTAACAGTGCACACTATACAAAATGTAGCTATAACTTGATATCTTGGCCAAAGTGTTTTCTAGCAAATATTCGCATTACCATTTAATAAAATAGTGCATTATTTCTATCATTATTGTTTGGGAAACTGAAATGTTAGTTGAAGGTTATTTCCCTCTGAACAATGTGTAATACAGATAATGCATGTGTTGGGTTTTTTGCATTTTTCAAGGATACTAACCTTTATTTTTTACCTTTTCAGACAGAGGAGACCAGATATGTTAATGGAAAGTTTTCCAGTAAAATTGTAATTGCTCCTGAGGAAAACGTGACACTAACTTGCATTGCAGAAAATCAGCTAGAAAGGACTGTGACCTCCCTGAATGTCTCTGCTAGTGAGTGTCTTCTAAAGACCATTTCCTTAAAGCTGTAGTAGTACCCGCACTTCACACTCATATGAAGAATAGGTCTGCATAGTAATGTTGATACTAAGATATGTAACCTTTTTGTCTTAAGCCAGGTAATTGTAAATCCAGTCTGGATCAGTAGTCCATAAAATGTATTGATAGCTTTCTGGATGCAGTCACTTAGACTTTTTGACTTTCTTGGCTAGCTATCTCATGTATGCAATGTATTATTTACTTTTGTAAATAATATTATAAAATAGTACAAATATACTATAAAATAATACATTCTTTACAAAGATGAAAGTCTTTATTTATTACTCAATTAACATGATCTTTTAGTCCCCAAATTCCAGTGTATTGTTACTAGTATGACTTGATTCAGAACACAAATCAGCCTTACCGGGCTTTAATCAGATGTCACTTTTCAATGATGAAAGGTGGTGAGAAGCTACAGTTTGTGTAAGGGTAGCACAGAAATACTCAGAAATATTTCTGAGGTTAATATTGCAAGTTTTGAACAAGATTCTTCAGTTAGATTATCATTACAAAGGAAAGACTTATGCTTAAAGGTAAGATCAATTACCTTGTTTTTTGGCAAACACTGCATTAAAGTTCAGTGTTTCTGTTATTGCTGTAAATAGGCAATTAAAGGTGGTGTTTCGGTATAAGACATTTTGTCTTTAACTTAATTTTAACGTTTTTCATTTCAGTAAGTATTCCAGAATACGATGAACCAGAGGATAGAAATGGTATGTATGATTTTTTTACCTCCGTAACCATTTCTGCTGATTGTCTCTGTTCAAGACCTATGTAATAGTGTCGCTGAACAATTTCCACAGTCCTTCAAAGTTGGTCTTGATTTGTAATAGCTGGTGCCATGATTGACTAAGAATGTGACTTTACTGAAGCTTTAAATGTGTTTTTAAGAACAATTCCTACTTTTTTTTAATTTTTACTTTCTGACCCCTTTTCTTGTTTCTGGTGGAAATTCTTTAGAAATGGTGTAATGTGAACCTTTGTTACAGGTTGCCTTATTAACTTTTCTTCTTTACTTCAGATGACAATAGCGAAAAGGTTAATGACCAGGCAAAACTAATAGTGGGGATTGTAGTCGGTCTTCTGCTGGCTGCGCTGGTTGCGGGTGTTGTCTACTGGCTCTATGTGAAGAAATCAAAGTAAGCATTTACAGAAAACTTGATACTAAATTGAAAAAAAAAAAAATCATGTGGAAATGTATGTCTACCTGTTTTCCTTCCTGCAGCATTCCAGTAGTCTGAGTGGGGAAATGTTGTTACAGTAGGTGCATTTATTAGAGAAAGCAAATCTGGTACCTCTGATCAGCTTGTGCTGATGCTTAACAGGACACATTTCCTGGAGGTGGGACTCCAAGATTTTTCATAAATCGTTACTGTAATGAGCTTCTTTCCTGACAGCCAAGTCTGTGCTGATTCTTGCATTTAAATGTACTACCTGTTACTTAATTGTGGGATGTTACTGCTGTGTGGCTTTACTAGGAAACTGTCTTCATTTAGAAGTTAGATAGCTCGTTTGCTTTAAAAATTGAATAAATTAAAGAATAAGTCCATCTCAGGGAGAAGAGAAATCCTTAATTAGTTTGTTCCTATATACTTTGAGATCTCTGAAGTAAAATTGGTAAAGATAGGCCTTGTGTTGCTGAAAAACTAGAAGCTATCATCCAAATCAATACGTTTTAGCCATCCTAGGCATAGAACAGGATTTGCCAATGAGTCCTGCTTGCTTTCAAGTTTCTTTATTAGCACACGGGCTCATTTTAGAAAATAAACTGGATGATCTCAAAAAGCAGCCATGTTTCTCCATCCTTTTAAAGATGGCCATGACTGTATGCCATTTGGCCTTATCCCTGTGTATTTGTCTCCAGGGAGAACTGAGGGCAGGCTGGCCCTCTGAAGGGTGCCTTAGAGCTGCTTCGTAACAGGGAAGATTAAGGTAGTTGTGCAAAACATGAACAAATCAGTGCAGCCATAGAAGCAATCTTAAAGTTCAGTTGTTCTTTCTATGACCCTTTCATTAAAATTAGATCAAATGAGATCTAAAATATACCAGTGGGATTTTACTATGAACAAATGTGTTTTCATAGACGTGAACGTACAACAAGGAATTCTCCATCTGCTTGCAAATAGTCTTTTTTGGATAATATATAAAGATTTTACTCCAGCCATAACTGAGCAGGTTTTGGAAGTTTATCAAATAAACAATTGCTATAGATTAGCCAAGCACAGAACCACATTTGGATTTTATACAGGGAAAAAAAAAATTTTTTTGTAAAGGTTATGCTTCTCTTGGTAGCAATTAAAAAGTGCTAATAATGTTGAGCTGCTCCTCCCACACTTTTCTACTAGTGTAATAATGTCTAGAATAATTTTCTTTTGTCTTTCCTTTCGAATGTGAGAATGGGGAATCATGGAACTGCGATTCACTGGTTTGGGTTTTTTGGAAGAGGTAGTTTGGGTATAAGGAGGGCAGAGAAGGTGACATATCTCTTCTTGTACCATTCTGTAGTGTGGGGAGACCTAACAAGAATCGTAGAATACATCGTGTCCTTTGCTGAGATGAGTTTATGACTTAAGATAACTTTTTCAGCTTCAAAGATAGGATACAGCATATTCTAAACGGACAACACTTCTTTTCCTCATGCTCAACTTCTATTCTACAAGCTTAGAGTAAAAATTACAGCTAGAATTGATTAGACAGGTTCACCAGGAACAAAATAAAAATCCCTTTATAGGTAAATAATAGTCTTCATATTTGATACGTGGTTGCTGGCCTCTGAAAGCCTTAATTGATGCATCTTCACTGACAATCTCCTGTTCCCAACATATATTTAAGTCGATCTGTTGTTATCCTCCCCGCTTTCTGCCCACCGTACTTGTAAGAGCAAACAGA
Organism: Chionis minor; assembly: GCA_013398295.1. NCBI lineage: Eukaryota > Metazoa > Chordata > Aves > Charadriiformes > Chionidae > Chionis > Chionis minor. The sequence goes on from VZSF01000860.1 coordinate 762,351, forward strand.
GCGTCAGTACCTATCCTGACAAAGTTTTCAGCACAAGTTATAGCCTAGGAATCGAAGTAGACTTTGCAAAAAAGCACCTTACACCTTTAGACGCAACCCCTCCATCTCCATACAGGCCAACAGTGTTAGTAGTTATTTTTTGAACCCACCCTTGAACAGTAACTCACCTCATCTCTATCCCCAAAGTGACGCCAAAGGGAAGTCTGAGAAGGCAGCAGCACAGAACTTTCCAAGTCTGCCGAGGCAAGAAAAACATTACTTTTTTTCATTATCGGTGTTGTGGTTTGTATAATCTTCTATTGTCTTGTCATCCACACTAAGTAGAAATTATACTTGTAGCCTTGGAATATATTCACAATAAATCACTTGTATAGTTATTCACTGCCTCAGCTCCACTTGATGCAAAAGCTGATTATTGCCACATATTCTTTTCACTATGAATATTATCCCATAAATCAGGGACTCATCTGTATTCAACATCCCGCAACCAGCCCCCTCTTGAATAGAGTTGAGGCTCCCTACCCCGGCATGCTATGTTTCTCCTTCATCTGAGCAGAAGGCCAAACACTTGTTTTCTACAGATTTCTCCTTTTTCCAAAAAAGGATATTTTAAACTAATTTGCACCAAACAGAATATAACTCAGCACTTCAGAATCTTTCTAAAATTTTTGTGTCAGACCTCACTCAAGTGATTTCTAGGACACCCGTCTTCAGTAAATCCTTCATATATGGAATTTTCACCTTGACAGAAAGAGCAGAGTACAGCACAAATTAAAGGTTTAGAGAGAAAATAATGCACTCAGAACCTTGTATACCTGTTCTCTAAGCATGAAAGTTTTGTGTATGGATTGGACCTTTGTTCCATTTTTGCTTCTTGGGTTTGGAGATGCACAAATCTCAAGTCCCAGCAGGCTAGATAAGGTTAAAGTGGTTTAAAATGCAGCGAGGGAAAATTCAGCTAGGCAAACTGAAGCACAGCAGCAGTCTTAAGATTGTTCATACTCGGAGCACACCAAACTCTTGAAATTCTTCTTAGAGTAATCAAGAATGTTACTAGTATTTCTGAACACTTGAAGCATAATAGTTCTGCTTTTTGGGTACTTTGTAGGAAATGAGCACGTGAACCCAAACGTGGCAGGCCAGATACATAGGAAGCTTGCTATATGTTTTGAACACAACTCAGCATTTGTATTGTTTTTCATGCAATTCCCTTCCAGAGAAAAGACAAAGTTACAAACATCTCTGCAAGTGTCAGTTCGTGTCGCAAAACTTCTATAAAAGTAGCACAGATTAAAAAATGGTCACTCATTTCTTGATGACTGGAATATTTTTCTAGTATCTCTGCCCTTTTTCCTGCTGATGGACATTTGGAAATAATTGGAGGAAGTGGAAGGCAGGATTGGGGTAGCTAGAAAGAGGTTGCAGATAATCGAGATTTGGATGTATTAGACCATTAGCTCCTAGAAGACCTTTGGCAACAGTGCCAGTCGAACATCTAACACGCCTTTCAAAAGCGATGCGAGGTTTAATGAAATTTGTGGCTCCTGCATCAGCACCCAGAACTAAACTGATGTGTATTCTCTTACCCATCATTATGATCATTACCACAAACTCTGGTAACAAGGACAAAGAGCATTGCAGATTTTCTTCCTGAAACAGTGTTGAGGGTGAGGCCTGGATTTGGGAGGTAAAAGAAATCGGGAATTAAAACTCAACAACAGTTTCTGTGTCATCTATATGCAGTCTGTATTTACAGCAGACGAAACACTTGAGATGGGAAACGGTCTTTGTACTAGAAACAATTCTATGAAAAGTATTTAAACAAAATCCGTGAAAATAACGGCCCCTCAGCACACACACACTCCACAGAAGACGAAACACCTCACTTTGGTACTGCTTACAGAGAGATTTTGATTAGGATTCCCTGAGGATAATTATTTTCTTGAAGAACAAGCGTAGATAAATGTAAAATATGAGTCATAATTTTAGCAAGAGCTCAGAATGATCCATGTTTTACAAATGAATTTTTAAAAAAAAACCCCAGTTGAGAGACATAAGTAAACTCATATTCATACAACTAACTTCTCACTCTTCAGAACACTTTAACCCCAAGCATGCTAAGGTGTGGGCTTTGTTTGTGGAGCTGTAGATAACGTCAAAGTGTGTGAGATGGCCTGAGCAACGTGGGCTGTCTTGCCCGTTTTGGCAGATCCTCGGGAGTATTTCCATCCATCCACACCACGTTGCCCAGCTGCTCAGATCTCATCAGGAAGTTGCTCTTGAGTTGCAAATGCAGCAGCTGACAGGAGTTAATGCACAAAAAGAGTAAGGAGCAACTGTTGTTGACTGTTAAGCTGGCAAAGGACCATTTGTCCTGTGCCTCAAGTCACGGCAGGAAGTGATGGAAACCAGCTTTTGAGCCATTTCTCTGTTACAAACCCAGGCCACGTCTGTCGAGCCCTGAGGATTGGTGCCATGCCAGGGTCGCCTGTTCCTCTGCCGCTGGCAGATCACACTGCTGCAATTCAGTGCAAAATTACTCTTCTGTCTCTTAATAACACGACTTAGATGGCCCTGAAAAAGCCAGCAGCATCGCTTGTGCTGCGGTGGTGAATCTGCTTAGATTCAGTATTTGGGGAATCAAAAAAAAAAAAAAAAAGTAGTCAGCAAGATCACCGAACCACCAGAATTGAACTGCTGTATTTCAGTCTTGGGCACTGAGAATCTAAATCCATCTGATTGTCAGACATGAAAAATTGCTGCTGCTCTCATTTCAAGCAAGCAGTATATATACCATATTCCAGAAGAGTTCTGGATTGCCTGCCTCTTTCAAAGTCAGAGTGCTGCCTTTTAAATCTCCCATTTTCACCCATTTTGGCTTTAGGAGCAGTTTCATTGAATGCAGAACTAAAATAGAACACTTTCAAAATCAAAACCTTATTGCATTGCAGAAGCTCCCAGGTTTAGTCATTGAACAATTTTAACCTAATCAAAGACCAGTAATGCTAGTTACAGCTCCCTCCGCTGTTAAGTGTCAGGTCATGTGAAATCCAGTCCGTTTTGGGCACTGTAAAACTCTCTTGATGAGAGACAAAAAAAAAAAGGAGGATCACAGTGAGCCATGCCAATAGTCTGTCCAGTCCACTCTCTTGTCTCCAAGAGCAGGCGTAGGTGGTTACGGGAGGGCAGACATACATGATTCTGCTTTCTCGCCTCCAGCTCATTTCAGCTCAGGTAATTGCCCAAGTCCAAATTCTTTCAGCTTCTCATCTCTTTCCCTACTGTCTCAGATTTTGTAGGATTTATTTATGGAAGAAGCTCATTAGCCACATGACAAGCCAAATCTCCTGCTGTACCTAAACCAAACATTGTTATTTATTTTTTAATTTAAAAAAGAAAGTTTTCTAATTTTTAAGGGATTTGTTTGTTTGGGGGTTTGTTTCTTTTTTTACGAGGATTAAAGAGATTTGTGAAAGGTTATTAAGACCACAGAAGGTCAATCTCTACCAGGGTGTTGTATTTTCTTTTTCATTGCATCTTCCATCCTTTCCTTCTGTGCACATCATGTGTTTCAGGTTTTGAATACCAGAGGAAAGTAGAAAGTTCCCGCACATCAGCAATTTACCACTGTAGAACAAGTTACTTTGTGATACAGTCACAGTATTTTAAAAATTAAATTTGCCTGCAATAAGCAGAAGTTTGGATCTTTGCAGTAAGTGGGTTTTCAGCACAGACGCCTTCCTGTCAGCCACACAAGCGCAACAGAGGCAGTCTAGAGCCAATAGCGAAAGGTAAATGCAGTTTTGGAGCATTAGAACTTACAGCCACTCAGGAAATAACCTACTCTAAACCCAAAAAGATTTGAGAATGGTCCCACTCAGTGTAATCGGTGGGATGTAGGGCTCAGAATTCCATGTTTCCCCCCTGGCCCTCCACCTGGCACGCTGCTCCCCAGCCCCGAGAGCAGCATTTCAGCGGCGCTCCCAGACCCCTTGGTGAGGTGGGTTTGCGCCCCATCAGAAGCACTTCCGAGACAAGAACTAAACTTACACCCCCTTAAAAATAATGTTGGGGGCGACTTCAGCTCCGGGCACACAGCCAGCGCTTAGCCACAGCCAGCGGCCTTTGCTCAGGTGGAGGATGCGCACAGAAACACGCCACTAGGGAACATTCAGGTAGCGGTTTTGGGAGGCACATACCTGCATGGTGTCAGCGTGACATGTCACACTATCTCGTGCAAACCTGTGTCTTCATTGTATTTTGCAAGTCCGTGTCGCTGCGGGTCTTTACCCTGAAGCAAGGGTGAGCATATGCATGGGTCTGTCACAACAGACGTTACTTTTCTGTAGGGGAAACAAATTATCCAGAGAGAAAAACGCGTATACGATAATCTGCTTTGACACAAGGGATTTACTTTGTCCCACTCAAACACATTTGCCCATTTACATTTTAAAAATTGCGGCCTTCAAAATGTTATCGCAGCACTGCAGGAATCTTTCACCTTGGCAGACAGAGAGGCTTCTCGCACGTTAAATGAATGGCTTAGTGGTTTTATTGTGCTAAGCTAAACTAAGCACTTAACTCATTAATTCATCTCCACTACTTGTATTAAGGAAGACCTGCTATTTTAAATGAGGCANCAATCTCTTCTTTACCTAAAGGTTGTCAGTCATAGCCAGCACAGATCTGGAAGCCAGAGTGGGGTTTTTTTGGTGTTGCTGGAATTTTCATTAATTTCTTCACAGTGAAAGAAAGAGTTTCCGTTTGGCATGGGCTCTGAAAGTCAATTACTACAAGTACACAAGAGATTGCTATGTTGATCAAGATATCTTAGCCACACTCGCAACGTTGTAGTACGCCTTAAAGCAAACTCTTGTTTATTGAAACAAGCTACACAGTTAATTTGCCAGGAAACATGGATCTGCACAACTGGTTTAACCTTACTAAATGTCTGCTAGCTTAGAAAAATTCTGAATTCCTTAAGAAGTAAAAGGCATGTACACGGTCCCACCGGAATACTTCCTGTGGTACTAAAGCCAGTAGGGAACTGGTGCTATTGATCTGTGTGCAGACACATGCAAGCCTATTGCTCAACTCAGAAGAGAACTGTAAGAATTTTACGTAGTACTGAGAGGGGAGGAGACGGTGTCGTTAATGTGAGGATGGGACAAAATGCTGTAGACGTGCAGAAGTGACCTTGTTTTTTCATTATAGGACAGCGTCAAAACACGTAGACAAAGATCTTGGAAATATAGAAGAAAACAAAAAACTAGAAGAAAACAATCATAAATCTGAAACTTAAGATGCAAAATGTGTCAGTCATCATTCCAGGTAAGCAATTTCATATTGGAGCATTTCACATCTCTTTGCCCACCGTTCCTCCCTGGGGATCCATGGCTGGCCGGTCACGTTGGTCGCTTGGAGTCTGTTACTCCGCTTTTAGAGTGGTTTTGAGTGGCGTCCTATTAGGACAGACAGACTCGACCCCTGGCCAGTTAAGAATTCATAGCTGCATATGCAAATATTAAAGAAGCCTGACATTTAGACATAACTTAGTATTCGGCTTTATTTTAATCCACGTACTTGGGGAAATGAAAGTACAAATTTGTGTAATATATCGCTGGTGTGTGTGTATGTATGGGTATGAAGAGTGTGTTTAGGTATAGTTCAGAAGGTTTTGAATTAGATTTTAAATACTCACAGAAACCTTCTCCCCTTACTGAAAGCAACAGTTTCTAAGTCTTTGGTCAGCTTTATTTATCATTGCTGCAAGAGGCATGAAACTTTCCTTAGAACAAAATCATTCTTTTCCTCAAGATTTCACATACATCTATCATCCTGTTATCCATTTTATCTGGGGAAGAGGCACTGTATATTCAGTTAGTAACAGTGCAACAGGTATGAAAATTTGCCCAACCAGGATCCGTATGAAATAAACTCCATGCAAATAACTGTGCAGATGCAGAAGTTCTGTCGGGGAATTACAGGAGCACTACAAAGCACCAACAGCACCACCCGGTGTTCACATATATATACACCACTGCTGCAGACGTACGTGCCACTGCTGCATCTCTCCGTTTAGTACCCAAAATAGGGGTTTAGGCCATTTTTGTGACCAACTGAGGCCATTTTAAATTAACACCGTGGTAGCACAACAGGGTGGAAACCAGCTAACCGTCTTGAGGTTTCTTGTGTTCTTAAAAATGATAGTAGTAAGTGTTCAGTGATGGTGTGTCATGAGTGGAATTATGACATTTCATATTTAGATTTAAAAAGTTTCTTGTTTAAATAAAGACAGCTCTCCTTGTTAATAATGTCAATGTGTTAGTATTGTCTGAAATTTTGAAGTACAAGGCACTGTTTTTGCACTAAATATTCAGAATGCACTAGGTAGAATGATGATGTAGTTATAAAGAGATGGAGCATTGCTGTATACACTTTTCTAGCAGTATCACTGGTTTCCTAGTTTGAAAGAGGGAACTGGGAATAACAAAATTATGCCCTATGAATGATTTAAAAGTGCAGTTTCTACTGCAGTTCTGTGGTAAAATTCTGTTATCTTTTTGGTTAGGGCTTTTTTTTTTTTTTTTTTTTGCCTGGGCCTTGTACCTTCTGCAACATTTCAATCTTGAGGCGATTAGATGGAGCTGAAGTTAGCTGAGGGTATTTATCGAACTTGTGAGTTTAAATAACATCGTGTCCCTTCAGCGCAATCTTTTACTCTAATCATTTTATTTCCTCAGATCAGTAGATCTACATAGAGGAAAGCTTACCCAATAAATCTCTTACTTACCAGATAAACTTAGTGGATTTCCCAGGAAAAATATTGCAATAGCTGTTCTTATTATGAAAGAAAGTCTTCCCATCGTTGAACAGCAAAAGAAAGCGCTATTCCTGTAGCTGTTTATTTGAAAGTTAGATACTGAGTAGTTATGTTGGTTAATATATCTAAAAATGTTTAACTGGATTTCTCTCTCATATTTTCAGAGAATACATATAGACCAATTGAAGCATGAACGTGGATTGTATTTAAACATATACAAAGAAGTGACAGCTATTCATGGTTCAAGTATTAAACAGATCATACTACCAAGTTTTCAAAGGATTTTAGACACAATTATCTCAAGCTAAAAAAAAAAAACAAACCCACAAACTAATTTTGGCAACAGCCATGATAATAGGTCACCATGTTGTGTTCTGTTCGAAATATTTTTTTGTAAATGTCTGCACTGAAGATTTCTTTTTGTTTGCCTTTATGTAAATTTTTTACGTAGCTATTTTTATACACTGTAAGGCTTTGTTCTGGGAGTTGCTGTTAATCTGATGTATAGTGTAATGGTTTTATTTCAGTTGTTTTTATGACACCCTTTGAGCAGGTACATGTCTAATTCTGATTGTTATCAGTGAAGCCTCTGCTTTGTAGCAAGTACCTAGAGTGTAAGATTGTCTTAAAGGAAAATGTCAAACTCCTTTTTCATTCTTTGAAATCACAGTGGAGAGGAAGGGTGACAGCTGTGACAAGAATAAACTAAATTGTTAATAAAAGCAAACATTTAAAAAACCATGCAAAGCTAAGCAGCCAGAAAGGGAATAAAGAGTTTCCACGGAGAAGTCTGGGTATTGAGCAAGGAACACAATGAGAAATTCCTAGCCTACCTACAGACAGTGGCTAATAAACCTTTTCTTCTAGAACGAGACACTCATTTTATTGACACTCATTATCAGTCGACTTTCATGTTAGAATTAGGATAAGGAACTGGAATTCTGGATTAATTTTGATTCCTTTATGTTATCCGCTGCCTTAAAGTACTGTACTTTTTCTTCATTTCAAAAAGATACCGGTCAGAATTGGAAACTTTTTTTAAAAAGTGGTCATATCAAAGTTGCATTTTTTTTCCACAAAAATAGAATATATATATATTTTTTGTGTGTTTTTGTTAACTATGCTACAGATATTGAATGCACCTTGAGATAATTCTAGTGTTTTTAACTGGTACCTAATTTATCAAACAGTACATATAATTGTAACAATGAAATGTCTATGTATCTTTAGTTACATTCAAGTTTGTAACTTTATAAACATGTTTTAAGCTTGAGGGAATTTTTAGAATGGTACTGATAAGAAAACCTTTTAGGATAAATGGCCAATAGGAGGTTGTACTCAAGGGAGAGAAGTTTAATCTTACTTGGAGGGTTAGTTTCTGGAGGAAAGTAAGAGGCAGCTTTGATGGAGAGGAACAGTAGGGTAAGCAGAACATCAGGTTTCCATTTACAAATATCCAGGGAAAAAGTAAGTTTTTATAGACTGGTAGGCAAAAATAAATAAATAAATAAAAGAAAAAGATGGACGTTAGGAAATGTATTTTGCCACTTTTGCATTATTTGGGGGAAGAAAACACTGTTACTTGTAAATTTGTAAAATGTTAAATGTCTGGGCAGTAGTGACTGATGTCTTAATAAAAGCTTCCTGTAGTGCATTGGCATGGATTAAATACATAAGATGTCCTATAAACTCTATGCTGTATAAAATATTAGAGGGAAATCCTGTTATATCCCTCTAAACTTTGATTTGTTACTGTTTTATTTGGCAAAAAGAAAAAAATTATAATCTTGGTCAATATTTAAACCAAAGTAAAATGGGGGAAAAAACCAAAGTAATTTGTTTTGCATGGCTAAGCCATTCTGTTATCTCTGTAAATATTGTGATTTTTTTCTTTTTAGAATTTTGTTAAAAAAATTCTAAAATTTTTAAACACCTGTTTTTTCCAAAATAAAACGTGAACACACAAAAAAAGTTACTTTATATACAAATATATCTTTTTCTTTTGGTGCGAGAACACTGCCAAGTGATACACATTTTTTTTAAAGAAAAACGCAGTGGGCGTGACTCTAAACAGGAAAAATTGTAAGGGAGTCCTGTGAAGGAGTGTGCAAACATCACCTGTCTTTGTTTATAACACTACAAATAGTTCTTAAATACAGAGAAGAAACCTCCAAAGATCATAAGGAAAAGCATAGGGAAGGGCTGAAAATTTTCATACCACTGTCTGCGGAACACAGGGGAGAGGAGGGGGGAAAAAAAAAAGAAAAAAGTCCTTTAACTTCCACAGCTACGGAAAAGGAATAAAAACACCTCCTCGCCTTTTGGGATTCCGCCAGATCTCCTATGCACTTTAAATCGTTGATCCTAGGAGCCAGGTTTTTCACTGCTCCGAGTTCACTGTAGGCACGTCTCAAGAACCAAGAGCGCAAAAGAATTAATGTTTCTATCCATGCCTAAACAACAATAAAACTGAAGTATGTCTTCACTCGCTTGTCTGAAATCTCAGTTTACAAGAGCACGTGTGAACGCGAGGGTGGGCACTCACCTGGAGCTCCTGCTGCTGCCGACCCTCGTCCTGAAAACCAACTTCCCTGGAGTTTGGCCAGGACAAAAAGTCCTGCGAAGCCCGGGGGGGGTGGGCTCGGTGTGGGTGCGGGGGCCTTCTCCTGGGCCAGAGGGTCGGGACCTAGAGAGTGTTAAGCGCTCGCTCTGAGAAAAGCACGTGCAACATTCCAGGAGTTCATCACACATCCACTTGTGACCTGGTTAAAAAAGGAAAAACAAAAGAGACCCTAGCAATGAATGACAGGTACAAAAACCTGGTTTTGTACACTGCTCCGGAGTTCAACTTCGTTCAGTTTAAGGAGGGAAGGAAGGAAAGGAAGGAAAGAAAAACCCCTGCTCATGAATGGTTTAAAAGCACAGCAAGGGGGAGTGGGAGAGAGCTGATCCTCTTGTTTTTAAGGCTGGGAAATTAAGGCAGTCTGTGGTGCCTGTTTAGGGCTGCACAGGAGATTGCCACCAAGCTTGGAAGGAACCAATGGGTTTGCCTGCACGCCGCGAAGGCAGCAATCATGGAAAAGTAAAGTACCCCACAGGTTTCCCAAGCAGCTAAGTCCCCAAAAAAAGCTATAGCTGTACTGCGGTGGATACGAGCCACCATTAAAACACTGGCCAGAAGGTGCGGCCTTCTGGAGAGGGCGGGGGGGGGGAAATTAAAAAAAAAAAAATAGTGGTTAGGGTCAACACAACAAACACCGGGGACGTTCTGTATCGGTTCTGAGTGCCACAGAGCAGCCTCTGTCGTAGGGCTTCACTGCACTTCCCTGCATCTGCCGCGCTGCGGAGGCTGGCGGCTGGTCACAGCCCTAACTGGTGCTAAATGCTTACCAGGCTGCTGGCCAGTGAACCAGCGATCCAGTGAACCTGGCCGTCTGTGGAGTATCCGTGACTTGCCGATGTCAATGCAGCGCTGCAGGTGGTTTAGGCAATACGGTACATCTTCTCTTGGACAGGGAGTATGCGTTCTGTGGCGTTTCAAAATACATATAGAAATAAAATTAATTCTAAGTTCTGTATTGATTGTTGCTTGAACATTATGAGATACTGGCATGAGTTTTATCCATATTGGTATCAGCCCATAGAGACAGACAAAAAGATGAATAAACGTAAATATGTCGTCCTTATTTTCTTAAGGGAACACCCGATATTCACCTAATATCCTCAGCTGCTGGCTGTTGCAGTTAAATCTGATTTGCTTGTTCTAGCACATGTAGCTGGATACCTTCCTGTTGACTTCATGTTTAGACAGCCATATGTACGTAATTATCTCAGCTAAGATTAAGCCAGCAACATATGAAATGAGGTCATGACCTCCTGTGTCAACCACATCTGTGCAAATAGGTTTTCTGGTTTTTTCTTTTGACAAGACCCGCGTTGCCATCCAGGTGTCTCTCTCCAAGAGTTGCCCAATACAGGTTTTTCATAGAGATTTCTCCTCCAGGCAGAGGGCGGCGGAGGGGACACAGGAGGTACGTAACTTCTTCTAGTCGCCTGCGTCTCCTAGTCCCTGAAGGGCTCCCACCCTCTTCTGGAAAAGGGCAGCATCCTCAGGCTGGCACAATTCAGTGCTGAGCAAGGCTGACTTCAGCCTTCCCTCGCAGCAGTCTGCCAGGGGGCGAGCGGGAGGGTGGGAAGGGAGGTGGACAGGTTGCCAACAAACCAACCCACCGCACGGCTCCCCCTTAACTGTGTTTGCTTCATGTGTAACGCAGCACACATGTTTAATAACGACTCGCTACCTTTCAAATTACCAGGCAATCAGAAACTAAGCTTATTACTTATGATCAAATTACGTCAGAGTCAGTTTTTAAAATAAGACTAACTCCATCCACCCAGCCACTCACACTTCTTGAAATGCCCTGTAATTCATACATTCTGCTCATTTACATTCTAAATAGAGACATTTATTCTGTTAGCAGCAAGGCATTAACTTTGATGTAGTAATGACTTTCAGCTTGAAAAGGTAGATCCTGACAAATTGTTAGGAAGTTTTGTCCCTTAGCAAGAAAACAGTAATGTACCTCTCTCATCACCCACCCCACCAAATATTTTTCCTGGTGTCTTGTTCTACCTGATGGTTCAGCTAAGACTTCCCATCAGTCTCTGTTCCCCATCCTAGTCCTCGCTTTTGCATCTGCTTTTCTGTATAGATGGATGCTTTGCTGCCCTCGCTGCCATTTGTTTTATTTGTAGGACACTTAGTTCAGAAATGCCAAAGCACCTGGAGATAAATACCAGCAGTTTAACACAACTGTAAACATAAAATGGGCTGTGGAACAGGAAGAAATTAAAAACATACTCAACGCTTCCCATGCTTGGGCTTCTACATGCTCGTATCCATTTTTCTGGGCTCCCCTGGAGTTTCCCCATTTTGGAAAAAAATCACACAAAATATAATCCCCACTACAAAGTCTCCACTGTAATACTATAACATCCACCTATAGCACTAATGTGCCTAAGCCTTTTACTTTTCAGCTAACCCTTTCCCTGTCACTCACACAACTGGAAATAACGTTAAATAAATAACATTAGGAATCTTTGTACATCAGCACAAGTATTATGTTTAAGGATGTGATCTTTTTGCATGTATTTCAGTCCACGTGATGTAAGGATTTCTTGCATGCTATCCAGCCCAGGACTTGAGAGAGCAGAGGGAAGAAAGCAGTAACATCCTATTGCTCTAATAAATAACAGGTTAAATTCTATTTAAATACAGTCATTTCCACCCCTTCACCTTTTACAGGAAAAAGCAGTCCCTCTTTCACTAAGAACCTACATTCAACCTTGCTCAAAAAAACTCTCTATATAGTAGAGCTTATATTAAAAGAGGCCAACCACAAATCCAGAACAGGAGCAATGCTTTCCTCAGCTGAAACTCATATCATCCTCATCCTTTTTTCCCTTGAGTCTCACCAGAGCAGTCAAGTAATCACCTGCGTGGCTACATCATTGATGACAATTTGTTCTCTCTCCTGCTAGAAAGCAAATACAAATTCAGATTGTGTTGTAAATGTCCAATATTGTCTATGCACCAGACCCGAGATTTCATTAATATTTGCATCCGTCACAAGAAGAGCTAGTCTAGCATGGACAACAGAATACATTTAAAAGGAAGAACATAATTGAATCTAAATTCAGGAAATGAAATGAATTAAAGAATCAAATAAAACCTCATAGACAAAATATTTCCACAAATTCAGTTTCAGTGATGTTGATATAAAAGCTCTCTCTGTTTTTATTACTCCAAATAAAGAAAAATCACACTCATTTCCATGAATTTAAGAAAGTAAGCACACGCAACAAATGCAACTGACCAAAGCGACTGCACTTACTAAACAGAAAGAAACAGGATATGGAAATCAGATCAGGCAGACTTTATGACAAAATTAAAGTTAGCAAGATTACTAGTGTGTGGAATGAGGTAGTTTCAATTCCATGTGCAATGTCTTCCTAACCCCCACTTGCTGTGCCTTGAAGCACTCCATTGTGCAGTGCAGTCTGTCTTCACTCCATGTCTTCTGCACGCTGCTATGTCCCGGATTTTCCTAATCCAAAATATATCAGGAACAACAGTGGAAAAGCAGAGGTTTTTTTCACTTAAGTTTTTATACAAATTCTAGGCTAGGGTAAGAAGTACAGGTTTGGCAACCAAAGCCAGCAGTGGTTAGAAGCTCTTCAGAAAGTAGTATCTGTGGACGAACTGCTTTCACACCGCCTCTGCCTGGAAGATCCATTGTTTGGTCCTTCAAAAAGGGGTGGGGGAGAGAAGGGAAGAGTGAAATTGCCAGTAAACAGAAGCAAGCATAACTCACTAAAAGTTATCTTTAGCGACAGCTATATCTTTTAAAAGTAAAAATCTTTTTTTTTTTAACAAAACAAAAAAAAAAAGGCAAAGAAAAGAAGGGGAGATGGGAATGTTGCTGCGGTCACTGCCCTCCAAGGATGTGGTCTTTAGATGGGTGCAGTACTCCATCCTAATGCTATTTCTACTGCTCTCTCTGGAGTGTTTATTCAAACATTTGCTCTCTCCTCATCATATATATATATGTGTGTGTGTGTATATATATATATGTGTGTGTGTGTGTGCTTTTCTACATTTACACTAGCTAAAAGGTGCTAATAGCTGTCGCCAGGAGTGGATCTGGATCCCAAGGCACAGCTGTCCTTTACAAAGCTGCTACCCTTAGTGGCCATCTTTAGCTCCAACAGAGGAAGCCATCGAATCTCTTTAAATAGCTCCAGAGAAGGTGCAATCTGTAGTACTGGGCAGAGGTAAATGCAAGAAATTAACAAATCCACCTAGTTGTAGTTGCAGCAGGACAGAGATTTAGATACTGAAAAGTAACTTTAAGCATTACAGAAAGTTGGCATTAAACAGGATATATTCGCTTCCCGATTTGTGAGAAAAGTCTAATGGCTGAACCAGCAGAAGCACCTGGAGCGGAACTTGTTGAAGCACCAATCCAGCCTCAACATAGCAGTGGCTACCGAGAGAACTTTTTAAACCTTTGCATTTCTCCAATCAGTACAATTCAACTCAAAGTTCAGAGATAAACTGGGAGAAAAAAAATTTCTTGCGATTTGTGAAAATAATCTGTCTGGACAAGATAAGCGTCTCCAACTCCAAGAGATATGGTGACCAAACCCAAACAGCTCAGCTGCCTAACTAGACGTAATATTGCCTTTATTATAATAATTCAGCTTTCAATGCAAAAAAAATTACGTAAATCTACATGAGGAAAAGTATCCAAGTGCATTTCAAGGTATTATTAACTAATAAACCCTTCTCAAATGATATTTTAATGCACTCACTTCTGTCATCCAACTAGATCTTGACACAAGACATGAGTATAATACATAATCCGGCATAAAAATGCATTACTCACCATCCCTAATAAATCCACTTGAAATACAAGGCATAGCCATTTGTTGCTGGCTAGGCACATGGAAGAGACATGACCAAAGAAACAGCGAACATGGCCACAGTAAACAGCAAATGCAAGAGAATTTCTTAATGAGAAAACAGCCTCTCTATTTCCACCACCCTGAAGAGGATTTTAGTATGAAGACATCACAAATAGCACACCCATTATGTATTGCTGATGCACATCCACATGGGAAAAAAACCACTAAATTTTGGCTAATGCAAAAACTAACACAGCAGGACAGAGAGGGTAGGAGAGAAACTGTCGGGAACCAAGATGGAACAAATAACGAAATTACTCATAAGACATTACAGCTGACCAAGAATCATTAGAAAAGATCCAAAGGACATTTAATCAGGAAGGAGAATTTTCTCAAAAAGAAAACAAAACAACATCTGTAGGTTTCACAGGAATTAAAAAAAACAGGCCAAAAAACAGGCTACACAGAAAAAAACCCCATGCCTGCAATGGCAGCTATAAAGTATCCAAACAGATTTGGAAAGCTGATTATAAAGTTCCAAGTAAAAATTTGCGTGCAAACACACTCCCTTGACTAAACCAGGTACCATAACCTGAAACTAACTGGAATGAAAATACAAGAGACCAAGACAATTTTGACCGTGTAGGAACTAATGAGCTATAACTGGGAATAAAAGAGCTTTTAAATTAAATACATCATCTTTTAGGAGGAATTCAAAAGACTGCAAACTGCTATGGAAGACAGCTTAAGTAGAAGAGGAATCAGGCTGACATATTTAAGGTATGTTTACAGCAGTCCCTTACTGTCTTGGGTTCTACAGAGACCAAGTCATGCAAGGTCCCATTTCAGAAGAATTACCTGCTAGGTTGCTGCCTCAGGTTCTGGCTCTCCTCCTTTACACTGCAGGCTTAAGACATAACTGATAGGGACTATAATGTTAATTGATTAATCAACATATTACTAATAATAAATCAAACTAATTAACTAATAAACAGACTACCATTATAAATTTACACTATTTGGCTTGCTATTACACACAACTGCAAAGCTCCCGTTTATCATTATTAAATCCTATTAACTACACACAGCTACTACTGAAGTACAAATCCGTCACCCTTCTCTCCCCACACCATTTCACATTAAGGTGCTGGTCGTCCCTTTTAGCTCTACCCTCTCACACCAGGCCTTTCCAAAGTGGACCCAACGGGTAGTCCAACGAGTTGTCCCAAGGGTTCCCTCCGGCGTCCTAGTGGCCTTGAGTAGGAGGGGTAGCTACACTACCAGCTGTAGAAGTTCATACTCTTGCTGCGGGTGGATCCACCCTCCTTTGCTCTTTACCTGATCTTTACCTTACTTTCCATTTTGCCATTTCTGAACCCACTTTTTGCCCCTCACCTTGTACCTCCTTTTCTCCAGCCCGTCTCTTTCCAAATGAACAACCCGCTTCTGATTACTTCTCCGTTGCTTCCAGTTCTGATGCATCTGTACCCAAATGCAGTGGTTTCAGTACCAGTACTGAAGCAATCTCAGCTTTATCTGGTATTACTGACACAATTGCCTTGCTGAGGGTGGCCTTGCAAGTCCAACTCCCCTACACTTGCCTGGTTCACCTTCACCTTATATGCCCTCTAAGACCGATCACTCTACTTCAGCCTTGGTAGCACTACCTGGTTCCAGTGAAGTACAAGCACTTTCCTATCTATCTTCTGCATGAAGAGTGTTCACATGGCAGCAACTTGTTTCCGCAGACCGTTTCCGTTCGCACGCACCATCCTGCTCTCTCTTAGCTGATGGGTGGCAAAAGCCTTGCCCTTGGCACGTGCTTCGGACAGTCTGCGAGGCCCCTGCAGAGACCTCAGAATACAAGACCTGGTGTTCCAGCAGGACAGCTTGATCCCTCCCATCGGCTACCTCAAAGTGAGCTGAGAAAGGACAAAATCCACAGAGGTCATGGCCAAATGAATCATTTGTGAAAGAGAGAGAGGCAGCCATAGCACGTAGCGCAGAAAATGAGTTGATTTAAACCCACAACACTAAAATTCGAAGAGGTGGCAGAAATGTTGTGTTGCTCCTTGCCCCCCCCTCCCCCAGCAAAGTTGACAGAGCATCATGAACTATGCCAGGTATTTTTTTGCAGCAAAGCAGAGCGCTGTGTAGAGAGACCAACCAAAGCCAGTCCCACCAGTGCCCGAAGTAACCGGCAGCAGCAGAGCTGACTGCTTTTCAGCAGAGCACCATGGTCACCCTCTCACTCTTCTGCTGCCCGAGCGAGCATGCTCTGAGTCACAAATTGTCCCACTTGAGCATATCTGGGGCAGGGGAAAAGCTTGAGGTACCATGTAAAATATCACGGTTAACATTAATGGGGGTTTGACTGTAGACAGTTACCTTTATTAGCCGCAAAGACCAAGCAATCATCACAAATGTACCCTTCTGATTCCTAATCATTCTTGACAGCAGGTGGAATTTTGTTTTTTGAATTAGCAGTCCGTCTTCCCTCACGTCAGAGATCATTTCCTCCCAGTACCATCTCAGCGCCTGGAGAGCAAGGCAGCGTTAATAGGTTTCTTTTCCCCCTACTGATGCCGAACAGCCTGTGATTAATCACACTGTCACCGGATCCTATTCTGATGAGAAAAGTAAGCTAAGCATTATTTATATTTCTAAATATGTTAGGCATTTACAATATGGTTTTAACAGTTGATACACTGAATTTCTGTGACGCTGGTTTGAATAGCAAAATGACAAGAGTTTAGTATGTGGAGATCTGCTAACCACTTCTAAGCCCTGGCTGAAAGTACCCAGGCGCCACAGAAAAATTACAAGGATTATTTTCTCCTTTTCTTCTAAAAATCTGTTCTCGGTAAAAACCCAAACTCCATTACCATTCCATTGGCAGTTGCTTCTTACACGAAATTAGACTGTTCACAAGGTGCTGCTTGCTTTAATGCTTTCCAATGAAAAAGTTCAACTGCCAGAATTGTTCAAAATTTTTTCAGCACTGAACTGGGCTGCAATCTATGATGGCTCAGCCATTTTTTATATGCCCGTATTCTGCCTTGTACAACAGTAAACATGGGGCCCTCCAGCTGGGCCATCTGCCCTTTTGAGTGGTCACTTCAGGCAAACAACAGAAACCTACCAGATCGTTCCAAACATTCAAGTCTTACCTCGTTCATTAAAGGCAAAGATTTCCCTCCTCCCTTAATATTATTTGTTATTGATAGTCTTCTGCCTGGTTATTGACTAAGTCCCAGTGCACATCCTGTGATATTCAGCAATTGTCTCAAAGCTCTGCATCATGTTCAGAACCTCCCGAGGAAGTCAGACACCATAATTTTATTACCAGTTTCTTATTGAAAGCAGAACGTCAGACTGAAGCTGATCTATCCTGTTGACACAACAAGCCTCAGACTCCCGGCTTACTCTTTCCTAATCAGAATCCTAATCAAATTTTACATGTTAATATGATCTGATTATTAACCTGCCCAGGAAGGAAACATTTTTTTTTCCCCAGTTACTAAAGACAGGACCCTCCTGGGCTCACTGCCTAGACCCAGACACCGGCAAGTGCTGGTACAGACCTGCCACCTTGTTTTGCTGGGGTGGGGTTTTGTCACCTCTTAAATAACGGGTAAAACCAGCCACAAATGAGCAAAAGCCCATCGTCCTTGTGGAAAGGCTTGCGCAAGTGGCGCTCTAGGCCACTTGGCATCTCCAACATCAGACCTGCTGCCTGAGGAGCTCCAGGTCTCCCTCACACGTGTGTCTGCCAGCAAGAGGCATGCGTTGGATTACAGCCCGCTCCTCTAGCCACCCTCCCCTGGGAGGGTCATCTGAAAGACCGGGTAAAGCAGACCGCTGCGTAATGTCCTCAGTCTCTACAGCTGCTATCCCAAAAGCCCACCGATACCCTTTTGGGTCCTTAAAACATCCTCTCCTGAGGAAGTTGATGTCAAGGATGCACGGAGCATCTGAGCCGGTCTCAATGGGGTGTTTCTCCCATTTATTCCCAGCCAGGCTCACTTCAGCCTCCAAGACAGTCAGTTCTTGAGATTTCCACTCCCCCCTGCCGTTGCTTCAGAAACAGTTGCTTCCTCTGTGGCTGGCAGCTCTCACCTACCTGCCAGCTGCGCTCCTCCCGGCCGGCTTTCCTGCCTCTCCCTGCAGGAAAGCGCTGATAAAGCGGCAGTGCATTTGAGGGCAGGCAGGCTGTGGCTTTGCAGGACAGCAGGAGAGCATCCCAGCCTGTGGCACGCAGCTGGCGGAGACGAGGTGACCGGGGACAAGGAGGGGACCTTGTAAAGACAGGCTCGGAAGGGAGGATGGGAGGAGACACTGCCAAGCAACAGCATCAAATGCATCGGGGCGCGAAGGGGTGCAGGCGCCAAAAAGCACACGAGGGGGAAATGCGTTCCAGAAAACAAGGGAGAGATCGAAAACCTACAGAAAAGCTGAGGAGCAGGAAAAGAGAGATCTGAAAGAGCAGATTAAACAGGCAAATTCAGAGGAGGAGGAGAAGGAAGGCTTGTGAAAGAGAAAACACCACCAGACAGGGAAACCGGCTGAGTAAACAGCAGCAACCGTCAGCAAGACAGCGAAACATGACTGAGACAGGATATGCTGCTCTGCAAAGGACAGGCAAGAAATGACACAAGGAGGCCAGAAAAAAGACAGGTATTGGGCAGACGACAGGAGACTAACACCCTCAACGCTTTTTCTTGTTTTGTACAACCACTGTTAATAAATATTCTGCACTGAAAATGTACACTAGATTAATATCTGCAAGGAAGCATTAAAATAAAAAGAAAATGGAGAGGGAAATACGGAACAGAAAAAAAACCACCAAAAAAACAACCCAGTGAATTCTACCTTGTGCTTCAAATTTCCATTGGCAGGCACTGAGAATGGATGAGGTGACTTTTTGCACTCCTGTTGAGGCAACGCTGGTACTTGGAGACCAGGGGAGGGAGGAGAAGGGCTTTGAACTTTTCTGAAAAATGTGCACTTCTTCAGAGCACTATCCCTCAAAAAACGGGTGCAGTGACTAGACTGAGATAAATTATAACATGGCCCCCTCCACCACGTAGCAATAAAGATAAGGTCTCAATACAAATTCCCTGTTTTTTTTTTTTTTTGGAAGGCGAATGAGTAAACAAATCCATGTGATGATACATGGATGTCACCATGCATAGTTCAGGAAACAAAGTATTAGAAAAGTCATTCTAGTTACTGCAAATCTCAGTGGATTTAAAGCATTTGGGGGTCATCTATCAAAATTAAAGCATGCTGTGATTAGAGACCGCACTAGGACAGGCCACATCTTGCATTACAAGGGAGCTTTCCAAATTAAAAACAATATACAGGGAAAAATGTCATTTCTTTGAGCTTTTACTGAAATCTTAGACAACTTGTAATTAATATGCATGCACAATGACTTGTAACTTGGTGGGTAATATCAGTGTCGTGCCTTTTTAAAGCTTGGTAATTTTAGTGCCATATTTATTAATATGATTAATGCAAGCCAGTTTGTGTAGATGGGAAGGAACAGAAGCAAATCAAAGTTAGCTGTCTGCTTCATTTAAATGCAGTTTGGTAGGAATCTCTGGCCTGAGATATCAAATGCAAAGAAAAAAAAAAACCTCAGAGAAATTGAACCATTACTTACTGAAGAGGATTGGAAGTTGTCATCCTTTTAATGGAGCTTGTTCAACCATACTTTGAGACATAATCGTACCTTCTGCAAAATGCCGAGATAATGGATAAGGATTTCAAAGGAATTTTAATAAAAGACAATATTTTACAGGCTGTAAAAGGGTTTTAGATCGACAAACACCCTCCAGTAGCGAGCTAGAAAATTAGATGGACAGTTTAATCCACACTACCTTGATTTAGGCTCACTAGACTCACAAAATATCTGCTGAAATGTAGAGCTGCCATTTACAAGAAATCAAACTTCCTTCTATAATTTGAGAGCCTATTATAAATAAGCACGCAACACTGCAACTCAAGAAAAGAGGAGACAGAAGAGGTTGGCATCTCTGAAAGCCAAACCCATAGTGTCTCAGGTTAAAATCTTCTAGAGGATCATTTCCGCTTGGCCAGAGCCCTGTTGTTACTGAACAGTGATAGAACACAGGCGAGCCAAATACGACCCGCAAGCCTACAGGCAGCTCACTGGGACGATTAATATTCACCCTGCAGCACTGCTCCAAGGAGTCTCTTCTCCTGTAGCTGTGCTCTCTCTCAAGACCTCCAGAGCTCCTCTCCCTTCCCCTCTGCTGCCTGCCGCGGCACAAGCACGGAGCAGATGCCTTGTGCATGCAAGCAATCTTGCATTTCCAAAAGTCCATTTTTCTTGTGTTTGCTACACATTTGAAGAGCACATGCAGTGCCAGTTTTGTGTCAGGGTTTACTACACACAAGCGGTAAATGCTCTACACTCAGGAGGATGTGTCCTTCACGTCTTCTTGTGCGCACACACAGAATGGTGGACTGAACATGCAGGGGAATGGAGTTTTCAGAAGAGTGCTGGGCCGGGCTCTGTATACAAACAGAGCCTGGCCCGTGCAAATGTGTTCAGTTCAGCTTATTGGGAAGGTCCTTCAGAGGAGGACACAGTTATATCCCTTGTTTTATAGGACACGGGCTTTTAGTAAGCCTTTGGTCAAACAGTTCTGAAGTCACGGAGAGAAATAACTATCCATATAGTCAACCAGTTCTAAACTCTGACGGGAAAGTCTTCATAAAGACAAAGCTGAAAGAACAGAACAAAACCAGTGATGAAATGAGAGTCCACATGAGTGCAGGTAAGCGTTACAGATAATGCATCAGTACTGAGTCAGTAACTAAGGCAGACAGTCGAGGTTTGGAAAGAGCATGCCTTTGGATAAGGTTAAGTGCACTATACAGTCCATACTTCGGTGCTAAAACCATCTTCAGAAGAGCTGTACATCCACCTATCAACCAGTTCCTGGACTCTTTTTTGCTTGTTGTTTCTTCTTCTATTAACAAAACCAACCAGCCACGAGCAGGAAGACTCTTTTTACTTTCCCCTTCCTGTGCCTCCTACCTGTTTATCTTTTGTCTCATCTCCATCCTGAAAAGCCTCCCTCCAGCTAGTTTTTCTCTTGATAGGAAGTGAAGCAAAAAGAATCAGTCTTCCAGCAAAAGCCTTTTTCTTCCCGTCATTAAATTCCCTCCAAAGCATTTCAATAGCTACAAATCTCTCCCGCCAGCTTTATATACTTGCCATAATTTTATCCTTTATCTTCACTGCTGCTGTAATTCTACCTCGTTCCCATCTTCAACCTTGCTTTACTTGATCATTGTCTCCCATTTGTTTTTGATTTCATGGCCACAGATTTGGGTAGTGATGTGACTTCCAGTCTTCCGTAAGCATGTGATTGTCACAGGCAATTAGACAAAAGGAGGAAGAAAGTCTCCAAGTTCTTGTTTGACACACACTCTCGAAAAAAGATCCCAGTTACTGAGGGTGCGGATGATAAGAACATTGTGTTGCCAGGAACGACAGCACTCAGGGTGCGTACAGCACCTTCTGCAGACAGAAACCACAGCAGTTACAGAATCGATCTTCCATCAAACCACCTTTATAGCAAATTCATTTCCAGGGTGGAGTCAAGATACCAAGCCCCCTGCAGCCAAAAAATGCACGTGAATATTTTAATAAAGTAAACTAAAATAGTACAGCTATCCCACGAAAGACGTGCTGTATCATTAAACAATCAAACAGCAGTGACCAGCTGGAAACCTTCCCAGTTGAGTAACAAGCAAGGTGTTACAAGGTAGAAACTGGATCATTTCAAAGCACGCAAACATACCACATTTCACTATAAAGCTTAAGATTTGCTAAAAAGCGGACAAAAAAAAAAATTGTAGGAAAAAAAAAGCCAAACCAGAAAAAACTCTTACTTTCCCAGTCTATAAAATTAGTCCCTTCTCTTTTAACATCATTTCTCTGCACTATTGCAACCTGCAAACTCTTACATATTCAAGTTTTTTTTTTTTCATGTGTCTAGTTCAGTGAGCTCCTGTTTAAATTGAAACTACGTGTTATTAATAGTCACTGTGGAGAAAATCACCAAGCCAAGTAGATGAGCTTCTATCATTTGTATCTTTTGACTCACATCAAGAAAATGGCTAGCACCATAGCCTTCCTAGCTATCACACTCTACTACAACCTGCAAAACACGCTAATATCTGCATTTTCATAAAAAAAAAAAAAAGAAAAAAAGGAAAAAAAAGAAACCCTCTTCTTTAATAACAAGGGGCCAAGATTGCCAGCTTAAACCTGATCTCAGAGATGGCACACCACAGTGGCCCTCTACCTGTTTTACTAGAACTTTGGTTCATGCTGGGTAAGAGTAAAGTAAGCAGAGGGTCTGGCATGAGGAATAATGCGGGAATTCTTGCCCAGCAATTCATTCAACTTCATCACCTCCCTTCAAGTGACTGGGAAATAGGACATCTCAGGCTGATAAAAGCAGTCATGCTGGCGTTGCCTCAAACAGCAGCCGTCATCTGGAGTCAACACAGAGCTGTGGTTGCCTGATCTGTTGCCCGCACCCTCAGCAGCTATACCACTGCTCATATCTTACCACAAACCACAGCATGCCTTCTTCCTGCGGCGCTCCAAAGAGTCTGTTTAACTTAATTTGAGACATCCCACATATTTACAACCTAAGACTCCTGCAATCAAGGCATTACGTCTGTAAGTTAGGAGTTACCATTCAGCATCACAGAGAACACCGAAAAGGTGACAGCACCATAGACACGTAAAGACAAGTATGATTCTTCCCACTGCAAAACACTAAAAAAAGGAGACAAGCCACTGACACATTTAGAAGCTTAAGGTTCTCAGCACCGCATTGATATTTGACTGTTCAGACAAGAAATGCACTTAAAGCAACACTTATACAGCTGACCAGGCAGATAAAGGAAACCAGGTACTTCAGGATGGCACAAACAGCTGAGGAACGGATAGACAATTAACAGCTTCCAATGAGATAACAGTTAAACACTGTAGAAGAAAGAAGGGCAAGAAAGAAGCAAAGCATTATTGTGGCTGAATGCTCCTAGGCAGTGCAAATTGTAAAGGAGGAGGAAGATCATAGGGTGACGTGTCAAGATCTTGATGAGAGAGAGGAGAGGGGCACAAGCTCTCATCAGCTGTGGTACTTCGGCTGCTGTAGCCAGCAAGGGAGGGAATACACGATTTCAAAATTTCCTGAGGAAACTCTTAATGACAGAGTAATAGTTTCCTAATGAGCAAAGAAAAGGGATGAGGGAAGCTTAGAGAATACGTAAGAGTATATAAGATGAACCAAGAGAAAAATACGAAGTGTGAGACTGAAGAAGTTGAGGAGAGACAACAAGCAGAACACCATGAGAAGAGAGCTGTAAGAGCGTAATTCAAAAACGTGCATCTGCTTTTACTGAGAATGCGACTAGAAGACAGAATGAAGGTTCTAAGAAAGATCCTAAAGGTTTGTAACGGTAAGAAAAGTTCCTCCACTGCCATATGTCATGTGGCTGCAAATTAAGTCTAACTGCATTTCACAAGTATCTGCAAGGGAAACACCACCATACAAAATTTTTCTTGGTTAAAATTCCTGTGCTACCTTTCAGTTGTTGATACACAAGAAACAGTACCCATCAAGATATTCATTTGCTTGTGCTCCCCTACATGTCTATTTTCTTAAGTTGCCCTTGCCTTATTCCTATTTTACACTACAATACGGTATTAATACATTTTAGCCTTACATTAGGAACAAAATTATTGGTAGAGCACCTAGCTTTTTATTCTGTATTTTCCATTTGTCCAGCATATCGTTCACTGGGGTCTTGTCTCACCACTGTAACAACAGTCTTTTTCCTGTATCAGATAAACAGCAAGAATAATAGCAATGTATCTTTCACTTCTGTGTTTTCTCTAAACTCTCAAAGATGAGAAAAACAGCAAGCTAAAACCACTGTATTTACGTGTCAACATCCTGACAGTTTCTCCTCATGGAGCTCCATGTTTTCTAGAAGTGGGGGAATCCCTACAGTTAGACTCCTGATTTTGAGGCAGTAGAAGTTTGTATGAGAAAAGGTCAGAGTGGAATAAGAAGCAAAAGTTTGTTCCATTATATTAGGAAAAAGCTTAATAGAAAAAAGACACACAGATTAACTCGAGCATAAGTTCTTTCTAGTGGCATTAGCCCAGATCATCAGCTTTTAATTGTCTTTCATTTCAAATCATGAGGTCTTTAGCATATGTACCTTGTTTCTATCTTGTTGATTTTTGGATCAGTAGAAGTGAGGCACATAGAAGTCAGCCTTCACCAGTTTATGTATTTTGATAGAAGCCTAAGAAACAGAAACTTACAGCAAGAGGTGGAGTCCTAAGTGCTTGAACAAGGTATGTTTAGAAAAACTGAGGTCCTTTAACCACAATACAGACTTATTTGTATCTGCTTTTACATTCAAGTTTCTTCCCCTTTATGGCCTTTATGTATTGTGCAGTCTCACAACCGTGGTATTTAAAAGCGAATAAACAAACTGGCACCGATATATATATAAACCCATATATATAATCAAATTTGCACAATCCATACAGTGCTAAAATGACAATCACTATATCTGACTATGAGGATAAATATTAGAACTGGAGGAGAACTGATTTTGGTCTCTAATAAAAAGTACGCATTGGCATGTATAAGCGCTAAGACAAAGACATTCAGCTTACAACTAGGCAGAAGGGCAGTTACTGAAACGTATTTTTTTTCCTTTTAACATACATATTATTCCATCCAGCAGTGTCTAGGAAAGAACACTTGCTTTTGATACATCTGCAAACCCATGTTCCTGCACTGAACACATACTGAGAATTTTTTCTCTTTCAGCTTCTATTCAATACTTTATAAAGCAGTATGTCTTTTACCTCCTTTCCCTCTCAGCAGTTTCTTTCTCCTTTTATTTCCCCAACATTAATCTGCAGAAGGCCATCCTTGTGCCACTCAGCTCTAGGCTCCTGTTCCTCCTTACACCACAGCAAGTGCTTCATGAGGAACTTTTTCTGAGACTCTAGATTGGGAGGGGGAGTGTAGACAACACTGCTACTTGCATCCCATACAGAAAATATGGAGAAATAGGAAGAGAACCTATTAGAGAAGAAGAGACAGAATAGTTAAGGGGGAAAGAAAACAAACTGTGGACACCCACATGATGGGTGGGTGGGATGCCCGATCCCTTGGCCCACGTGAACTTTGTTTTCCCAGCACAGGGAGGCAAATGCCATTATTTTTTCAGCTACCCGTTGAATTTTTCGTGACATCTCCTGCTGAATCCAAGTTTGACTCTGCCTTTAAACCAAACTGATGAAATTTTTGTCTTTGCAAAAATGACCCAAAATCACCATTGAGAAATCTTGGACAAACAATAAAAGCAACCTAGTAAAGATTTGTTCCATCATTTATAGTCTGGCCTATCTCTCCCATTGATCAGAGTACAATTGTAGAAAAGGCAAATTTCTTATTCTCTAGACAGAACAAGGAATAAGTGTTTTGCGGCTTCCTGTCTGCCTGTTCCAGCAGTGTACAGTGCCAACCTCCACTTTCAGAAGTGAAAATAAATGAGCTAAATTTATGTGTATTTAAATTCCAATTGTCATACAATTAAGCTACAACCATGCTTCTCAAGAAATAATATTCTGTCACAGCATAAACAAAAGATCAGCAAAATGACTGAGATTGTTTCTTAGACATACACCATCTTCATAAACTTCTTACTGCTTGCCACAGGGACACTGCTTTACACCCAAAGGGTGTCTCCCTCTATATATTGTGGTATCAGCACTCCTAAAATAGCTTTCAAAGTGTTTTGAAAAACACATGCACTGAATCTTGTGGAACCTGCCCCAAATTAATCTGATAGAGCTTTCCCAGATAAACCAGGCCTCTCCTTCCCAACGGGGAAGGGAACAGTCAAACACCTCAGAAACCATGGATTTTACTCAACAGATTAAAGATGAAGAACTTCGAGGTAAAGGACTGAAAATAGTTGTCAAATCCCCACCCAAACCTGCGCAACCAAACATTCTCTCATTATCTTTATCTGATATTTTTAGTTTCAGTCTCAAAAGTCCAATTTCTCTCTAAACTCAAAGGCAAGTCCTAGCAAGATTTCCTCCTGTCAGGACATGGCTTTGTAAAACTGATTGCTCAGTTTGAATAAAGCCCAATTCACTGATGCAAATGTAGGATGCCAAAAAGTGCCAAAGTCTTAAGGACTTTCCCCTTCTTTCTTATTCTCTAATCCAAGAAAGCCCACTGTCGTTGCAGCTTCAAATTAGCTGTCATGCGGCCCAGAGATCAGGCAAGCATTTCTAAGCTTATTATAGGCTGTTTTTTCCGGGAGTCTCCCTCCCTCTACATGTTATTCAGTGGACATGCTAATGAAGCATTGTCCAATTTGTTCCTGAGTTTCTTATACAAATGCAGGAGGAGTGCTCTCCTTTGTACATTCCTAAACGAGCCCACTGGCCCGGCTCACACATTTCT
Organism: Chionis minor; assembly: GCA_013398295.1. NCBI lineage: Eukaryota > Metazoa > Chordata > Aves > Charadriiformes > Chionidae > Chionis > Chionis minor. Next base: position 789,204 of record VZSF01000860.1, read on the forward strand.
GCACTCTCTAGCTGTGTTTCTGCCTTTAAACTGACTGAAATAGACATAAATTGTATTTCTTGAGTGACAAAACTCACAAAAGCTTTTACTAGTACCACAGAAAATAAAACCTCTACAGGTTAGAGAGATATCTCTAAGCCTCTAGAGATTAAATATTATAGACAGACACAAAACTAGAAAAAGGGCCCTTTTTCTCCTCCCTCCCCTCTCCCCCCGCTTCTGCCTCCTACACACTGGAACCCCTACCAAGGGCACATTACAGAGTTTCTCTGGCTAAATATGTTTAAATTGTGATGCCAAAAGCAGCTAGTGATTTTAGGTGCACAGATAATTTTAAGTGCACCAATTGAGAAATCTTAAAATATGCTGGACGATCAGGAAGTCACTTATGAAACTGGACCACCTGAAACTGCGGTATCCCAATTTCCCCCCAAATCATTTCATTATCTTTGTGCAATAACAATTTTCAGCATGTCTGATGGCGGTGTGAGTTAATGCCAACGATGAGCTTAAAGCATAATCACAGCATGACTGCTCTGTAGTCGGACAACTATTTCCACCACTGCATTGACAAGTGAAACCCAGATTTCAACGCTGAGGAAAAAACCCACCAACGTTCCACTTCAAAGAAAAACCTCCATGCAAGTTCTGCACGGAGGAAGAATGACTGTGTAACTGGACTGCAGGCTGATGGCACTCAATACAGCATAAAGTAGAACCCTTAATATTGTGGGAATTATATGGCTGAGTAAAGCCTAAACTGACATTCCTGTAACACACACAGTTCTAGCTCCAAATTAAATTCACCCTGTTACATGTATTATGAGCCTTCCCAAGACTTAAGAGGCGGTCCTCTGCTACAGGAAGGCCTCAGTATTTTCTAGACTTAACAGGTTCTCCAAATTGCACTCCAATACAAAACTGCTGAATGACAAATGAGGTTTTCTTCACTTAGCCATTCATTTGCAAGATTTGGTGAACTTTCTCACTACCAATTTCAAACCCACTTTATTTTATGAATAATTTCATATCTTAGAACATCTTAGCTAAACATTTTTTTGTTACAATATAAAGAACAAATAAAAGGCATATTCTTTCTGTCTGAGACTTGCTGTTAATTTAAAGCAGCATTAAATAGGATTATTAAGTTATACTGTCTACTACCATTTGTGTTTTAGCTAATGACATTATTTCTCATTTACTTCTGGTGAAAGGCTGTTCATCGAAAGAACCATTTTCTTTCTTCCTTCTTTTCTTAAGAGTATTTTCTTCATCTGTTTTCATTTTCTTCCTTTGCAGGTACCTGTCACATCCCTCCTCCCCCTTTTTTCTCTGACAAACCTTTTTTACCCTGTTGTCATTGACTTGCCACCAAGAGATAGATGACAATGTCTTGTTCAAACAGTGTAACCGTTGGCATCATTTCAGAAACTATATAACGAACAAGTTTTCTTAGTTGTTGATTAAGCAGGGAGGAAAAAAAAAAAAAGTTGGAGAATACGCGGCTTCCTCAAAGCCACTATTCAATATACACCTTGAGAAACAAGGGAAGAAGAGTACCAGCATCTTCCTTTCTTTAAAGGCATGCGCAACAGCTTCCAAAACCTGAAAATTGATTGATAAAAGCTTTTCCACCATAAAAACCATTCTCTTAAAAAAAATAAAAAAAATCAATGCTTCTCCTGAAATACCTTTTATCCCACAAACACATGCTACTAACAAATCAGCCAACCAGTTCCCTGCCACACATCTCTCATCCAGCCATCAAGACAGACTTTGAAAGAGAGAAGACCAGGCAGTCTCAAGAGGCATGGATATTACTGTAATAGAGAGAGCTCAAATACAATGATGATACCGTACAAATAATACAAGGTCCCATAAGGGCAGAACACTGGAAAATAAATTTCAGCTCAACCAACCAAGAAAATCAATCCACGTTGCTAAGACAGTTTGTATGTGAACAGGAGCCTCTGTGTATTAGCTGTTAGTCCACACTGCTGTACTCATCACTAGCAAGAAATTAACCTTTGTCCTGTGCACCCCGTCACAGGAACCTTGTGTGCTTCACAAGGCAAATTCTATCAACCGCTAAATAAGCATGGAAACAACATGGGTTTCAGAATCGGTTGAATATTACAGCATTATGCTCCTGGCACCACACCTGAATACAGCAAGTTACACAGCCACAAAAAGCGAAAAGCCTACCCACATCACCTTTGAATGAAGCCACAGACAATTTTAATTTGGTTTCAGCCCCGTAGGGATTATTATGGGATGTGGTTAAAATGGAAACCAAGAGCCAGTTTGATGGCAGCAGATTCACAGCCTGCAGCAGTGCCCTGGTCAGCCAGTATCTAACATCATAGAAACAAAGCGCAGATACAATTAAGATTCTGCCTCTCCTAATAATCTCGGAGACTGTTTACTCAGCAACACCAACACATCAAAGGAAAGGATGCCAAGGCCTGAAGACAAATCTGTTTAACTCCAAGCCAGCGTTGTTTGTTGCTAATACTCTTCTTGCTAGGACTAAACCTCAGAACAGATAGAAAAGCCTTGGAGGGCCTGGAAACGACCACATGTTAAACCACCGGCAAAAAAACCCACGTTGCCACGAGAACTGACTGAGCAGTTTGCCACACAGAATTTCAGAGCTGTGCCAGAGACCACATCCAGGTAGGAGTGAAGAGTAGTAGCTTGACGGTAAACATTAAAATAAACGGATTAACTGGGAGGCAGGTCACCTAGGAATGACACATGCAGACACATAATGCCCTTCCCACGTGATTCTGCTGTGCCCCAAACACAGCAAGGCAGACACCCTCCATTCCAGTGTGCCTTTGGCACACTGTAACTCAGAAATTCCCTCCTCCACCCACACTCTGAAACACTTCAACGGTTTTCTAAGTCGTCACTTTTTTCCTTCTGCTTTTTGCCATTTGCTCCAAACTTCTACCAGTCTTCTCTCACCTGATTCACTCCACACTTTCCTCCTGCATTTACCCTTCACCTTCATTGTCCTCCTTCCTCTTTCCATTACACTATTCCTGCTCCCCCCAAATAGATCATGGCTCTAACACACCACCTTCACCACCTCTTTGCTCACTCAGCTTGTTCATTCTCAACCCTTCCCTCACCACCCTGCCTTTTTGTCTCTGGAGGATCTCTGCCAGGTGAGTAGCCTATACTTGTATGAGACCTAATGTAAACAGTTCCATTTCCATTAGATTTTGGGAAAACTACAGTGCACACCCCCCAGGTAGCAGCACACAAAACCAGGAGCCCTCTATCTAGTCAGGCTCACATATATTTGTTCACCTAAAAAGGTACAAAATTATCATTGTCACAACCAACCTGTGGGCAGGGTTATGTGACAAATGAAGAATAAGTCTTTTGGGGGCCATCAGTGAAATCATTTGGATGTGAGAATTTTCAAGCTGAATGGCACTCATTTCTTTGATATCAAATGCATAGAGTCAACCCTTTATCCTGGCCACTCATGGCAATCAGTGACTTTTAGCTGCAAGTGACATCCCAGCTTCATTGATACATCTTATAAAATTTATCCATTTTCCCCTTTCAACCTGCATGTCACTCCATACTAGAAGTAATCAAATACAATTGTGACTCTCCAACCTACAAACCACATTTGTTGGACAAACTTCTTAACTCTCATATTGAGACAAAAGACATCTCAAACACAAGGACTGTTATGGGGGGAGGATGTCTTTATTGGCTTCTTTTCACATCTCAGAAACAGAGTAAGGATCTGCTGAAATAAGCAGCGGATTTCATCTCCGTCCCTGACAAATCATGAAACAAGAGCATATTTCCAAGCCAAGAAGGGAGCAAGAGAAAACACTGGTGGTATTAAAAAAGAAAACAGGCTTTCTCACAGAATTATGCATGCATTTTGGATGACTGTGTTCACAGGGGCCATTTAGGTATGGCACAGAAAATCTGTATAATGGTTGAGACAAACCAGACTAGCAGACAGCTTATGAGGGATTACAGAAAAAATACACAAATGTGGTTGCAAGCTGAGGTGGGAAACTACTGTCTGTCGTTACGGAAATGAAGGATGCGCTGGTGGTTGATGTCACTGTGAAGTGATTTGGGGTGGCAGAAAGAAGATAAACAGTGTTAGAGGGAGCAAACGAGGATGCAAAGAAAGTGATGCATCTATTGTCGGACAAAGGCAGGGCTGAACTTGTCCCAAGCTGGGATGTGTGAGAGGAGGATAATTTGAATTTCAGTGTATGAGCCTACATAAAAAAGGTACTACTGATAACAGCCATAGTGAAAAGTACAGAGAATAAAACTTTGAAATAATGGTCCAATAATTTTATATGGATTATATTGAATTGGTAATGAAGATGTAAACTTCAAGAAGAAACACCTGAAAGTCATGTGTTTAAGCAAGATACTAGCTTCAGAAAACTATACCAGCCGTTAATTTGAGGTACTTCTGAATGGCTAATAAAGCAGGACTTATCTTTGTACAGCATTTGAAATTCAGTGACATTCAATCAGGAAATGATCAAAGGACAAGTTCTCCTTAGGGCACTTACTGCACTGTGGTCTAATGAAAACTAACATTTACATTATGCTGTGTAGGGAGCATTTATTATTGTCAGTGCCCTAATCATTACACAGATGCATAAAGCAAGCTATCTGTTTCAGGGTAAACAGATCCACCTCCCCAGCTATCTAGGGAGAAAAAAAATTGCCTTTTAAAACATGGAGGACTATAGTAGCTTGATTATTCTGCAGATTCAGTTCAGCTCTCCAAAAGGAGAAGATACTTTGCACAGGTAAATACCACAGCCTAGTTCTGAACTCCACAGGCTGGCACCAGTTAGAATACTCTCCTCCATGCTTCACCAGACTAGCACGTACATATATACACACCTTTAAAAAACCAAGACGATGAGCTTTAAACCAGAATTGTTTCCACTTCGACCCTTATGAAGCTATTGATTGTTTTGCTAGCATCAAAAAACATTCTGGACAGAGTGCTACTTCACATTTCCCTCTGCTGCTCAAGACCCTGTGTACCTTTTCTAAAACAACACGTCTTTTAACAAACTTCTTTGAAAAGGACCAAGTAATTGAAGACTGGAGTAATCTTACCAAATACTCCTTCATTTGCACCAGACACCCAGGCAGTTCAGAACAGCTAAATCTTGTATCCCTACAGGAGAGAGGGGCTTGGACTGTTAGGACAGAATTAATCTTCTTCTATGTAGTTCTTTGCTTCTCTCCTATCTTGCTGGCTACTGTGTCAGTTATTGCAATTAAAAAAAAAAAAAAAAAAAAAGGGCTGGCTTTTTTCAAACAAGTATTGTAGTTAGACTGGCCGATTCCTCCGCAGATCAAGATGGACACAAGTAGCTTCACAGTCAAAAGGTCAGTATTCAATGGGTTTTTACTTTTGTTTCTGGCAGGTCTAGGAAGCAAAAATCTTTTCATGGTTCATACTACTCTGAGGCCTTTAAACTCTTTATGATGTTCAGGAAGGTTATGGGATTGATTTCACAACTTTAAGATTTATTTGGTGATTTAAGAGATTTGGGATTTAGGATTTATTTTGAATAAGAGTTCTTTTTGCTAGACACAAAATTGTCTAAGGACAAATGGAATGTTTAGGTGCTAAAGTAACACGCAGTGGTTTGAAATCTGAATTTATCATTTTCCTGATGCAGACTGATTGCAACTGATAAGTGGAGGTAGGTGTCCTGTACAGAATCAATGACTAGGTCTAGCAAACAAAAATTCCTGAAACCTTCCTATATAACCCAGCTGCTAAAATTTGATTATAACACAATGAAGGGACAGATGACTCCCACATCGGAAGAGTATAAAATGAAAGAAACAAGCAGATATAGTACTATGGACAAATATACTAAACAGTTAACTCCCCTACTTAGTAGGATGACTAGCGACCTAGATAATGGACAAGGATTTAACACAGATTGAAGAAACCACCATTGAATGTCTAATCTGACCTGCAGGGAATGGTGTTGGGCCTTAAATAGTAATAGTTGTGTTTTCATGCATAGTAGAGGGGTTAGATTTTCTAAACATTTTTCAGAATGTTGGAATACAATAACAGGGGGGAAAAAATGGTTTACACTCCTAAAATATTTTTTACATTAAGAGGACAATGCTTGAGAGAATAAATGCACAGGATGTTAAAGATATATCAGTGTGAGCTTACTGTAATTTTCTTCAGGGGAAAATCCCGTAAATTAATGTGCAGTCAACTATATGTTGAACAGTTTGGATTCTAAGTATTTAATGATTACCACCCGTTCCACCATAAAACTATTACATGCACATTCTGAAATTACTACCCATTCATAAATTTCTACTACTGAAATTCAGAAGTGAAATAATATGTGGGGATATAAAGTAAATGTTTCAATGCAATGATTCACCTTATTTTAGAGCAAGGCCTCGTTTTTGTGGCTTACAAAACAATGGTTTCTAAGACCCCTACACAGGATAGGCTATGTTTCTAAAGTAGCATATGAGAAGTGATAATACTCAATAACAGAGACAGAGTCTTGAAAAATCACAGACCAATTCAACGTTCTGTTAACATTAATTTTATAAAATACCTTACAAGAAGAGATAAAGAACTTGAGCTTACATAATAACCAAAATTTAAAAAGAATGTTGAATAAAATATAAATTAATTGAACACATCACTAAGTTTGCCACATGTTAGACAAGTTTATAAAAGGCATTTTCTGATAAAATAGTTATTTGAAAGAAAATCCTTCAAAATGGAAACTACTGAAGTCCTTCTTTTTCAAGAAGTCATTCCTAAAAGCGCTAAATTCCAGGTCAACAGGTAGTACCTGAATTTGCTTAGAATATGGTATTCATTTGCTTCAAAATTTGTCAAGCTTTAAGACACAAATTTAAATCCTTTCAGGTCAGAGTCATCAGTGCAAAGTAAAGCTTCAAGCTGAAAATGAGAGAAGTATAACAGAAGAAATGATACTGGTACAAAACTTCTTATATTCACATTATGAAAAAAAACTCTGCCAGATGCATTCTTGAGATACTGAACATTAACAAATTTTACCAGTGGCCATTTTAGGGTTCCAGGCAAGCCATTAACATGGCTAGTCATATAAAATTCATTTATTTTGTCACAATTTCTTTTTTTTTTTCTACTCATAGTCTTTGGAAAAGATCCATGCTGCCGATGTCCACTTACTCGGCTCAACTTCTGCTTCAGCCAATTTGCTTAACATGCAGCAACTTAGCCAAAGGAGATAAAAGGTGAGGCCAACAGACATCAGAATGATGGTCTAAAGCCTGCAACGACATTTAATTGGAAGAAATATGACAGCACACGTTTCTGAGTTAACCAGCTTTGTTCATTCAAGCACTCTCACTGCAGTCAGTCTTCCTTAAAGTTATATATGTGCAAAACACACTGCCAGGCTCAAACCCTTAAGTCTTTCAAAGGTTAAAATATGTTTAGAAAACTATGTGTTTAGAGAACTAGACTGGAGCCAGATTAATTTCATTTAAGCCTATTAATTCCTGCAGAGTAAACATCAACACTCTAGAGAAGCAATTTTGCTGTTTGAATTTAAAACTATTAACCAAAACAGGTTTGAAATAGTCTTCACGTTCCACTATTTAGAAGTGGTATTAGCACGCTCATTTAAAGATTAACAGAACTCTTTTCAAGCTACCACTTAAAATATCGCTCATCAAGCCTTTTTTTAACACATCCTAAAAAAAAAAAAAAGAAGTGTCACTGGTGGTCACAACCAGAAAGGAAAAATTTAAAAACTTTAATCTATCAGGCAGCAGTTCCAGCCTCTACTTGAAACAAAAGGCTGTCATTTATACTAAACTACTGCATAAAAATGAGAAAATAGTGAGTTCTCCATTACAATTTAAAATTTCAAAATTCAATCTGCAAATTGTTTGCTCACCCTTGTAAAGTGTTTTTTCACTGTCGTCATTGCTATGCTGGCAGTTATGCTAGAACCTCATTTAAGTAATTCCAGTACGACCACAGTGTTTAATTTAATAGTATGAATCAGTTTGAATTTATAGTTAGCTAAAATGCTAGAATGATGCTGTAAAAAAACCAAATGAATAAGAGAGTTCAAGACTACACAAAACTTTTCCCCGAAACAGAGAAAAGAGATTTACTTGAACTTTAAGCACAGAATATAACTTTAACCAAAACTTTGCGTAAGTTGTACTCAAGGAACAAACATTTAATGGAAGTTGCAAATGCCCTTCTCTAGGACATAAACTCAGAATCATTTGCTTAAATCAAAATGGAACAGCAGCTCTTCCCTATACCTTGAATTCTCCTGATTGGCTTTTATTACTGAAGCACATTAATGATATCCACACTATGCTTTGTGATGCTACAAAATAATTTATTTCATTAGTTTTAAGAATAAGTTACTTGATGAAATGATGGACTTTTGAGGTATCACATTAATTTCTACTGGATGTTCCCAGTTATTTTGAATCCTGCAATTCAGCTATTTGCTGTCTTTAAAAAAAACCATTAAAGCAAATTCATTGGAATCGGAGATCTGATCCTGTAAGTGATGTATCTTTTATCACTTGCTCTGAGTGAACGAGAATACTGACAGCTGAAAGGGAACAATAAATATATACCTCACACTCAGCTTAGCACACTGAAAATTCTCATACACTGGTCACATCATAAAATGTGAAAAATATTCTACCTACCACATGGTTTTATCTCTTCAATAGTAACAAAAGAAAGCATTTCAAAGATTCCTAAAAAAACATGAAAGAAATCTTAAGAACTATTCTGGAAATACTTGGACTCAACTTTGAGTGTACTGAGAGCAGAGTTGTCTTCTCTCTTTTGTAAAATTGGGAAGATTTTAATTTGGCTTGCATCAATTTGGGCTCAAAAATAAAATTTAAAAGCCTGGAGTATCACTAACCGCATAAAGCAAAAATGTATTTCCAACTAAGCAGCTGGAAAGTGAGTGAATGAATTTGGATATTAAACACGTACTTGTGAATAATAAAGTGTACAGAGGAAGAGATTACCAAAGAACTTTGCAAAAAAGTATTGCTACAGTAGCATTAGGAATTAACAGTGCATCAAAGATTTGAAGTTTCCATGTTAATACAAACTGATCCAAGCCACAATGAACCACAGGATAATCACGCAAACAAAGAATTAACCGCATTATACTTTACAGAAGCTAGAACTGGAATTTACCTGAATATCATTAACACGATTCAAAAGGATTCTTTCTAGTCCAGCATGCCTCAGTCTACATAGGTCAGAGAACTAGTGCCATTAGTGTGTAATCAAAACACAATATCATCATGCACATTTGGCTTTTTTGAACATTTGCAATCAAATTCTCAAATTTGAAAGAGCTTTTACATGTCAGAACTCAGTATCACTGCTGCATGAACTGTTTTATTTGTTGGTTGGGATTTTTGTGTGGAAACTGTGTATAAAAGACCTCAAAGACTACAGGTCATGGAATTTATGTTAAACAGAAAGCTGCCTAACATCACTGTCAAAATACCTTTAAAAAGGCAGTTCATAGAATAATGCATTTTACATTCAGATATTTCCTCTCTCAAAAGCAAAGGAATCTCAGAAGAAAAACAAAAATCAGTAGTGAAGGCCACATACTTTTTGCATTTGATGAGCTGAAATGCAAAAAAACCCACAATTAAAGCATCTTGTAAGGGCGGGGGGGGAAAAACACCACACACAAAACTTCTGGAAAGGGATGATTTAGTTGATGGTGTGGTCAGCATGGAAACTGTTGGGAATGCTACAGCAGAACTGACCACGAGTACAACGGAGTATGAACAGGAACATAGTACAGGCATCAACTAGAAAACTGTAACTTGCCAACGTGTAAACAAGAAAAAGCATTTCACAGATTAAAAGTCCTAGGGAAGTAAACTTCTTTAAATTATTTTGTCAGTTCAACCCTGATTTAAAAAAGTATGGCTAGCAAAAATACATAAGCCCCAGCATATTTATAAGTCTTGATCAGAGCAGCCATGAGCCTTTGATAAACGGCTGGAAACAAACACCCTTCTATTAAGGATGAAAGAAAAATACTCCGTTCTCGTCTTTCTCTCATCCCGCAATCCACACGCGTATATGTAGAATTCACATGCTCCAAGAACATCTTGACGCTGCTATAGATTGAGACGTGGGGAGACCGGTGGAGGAAAACAGACAAACTCTCTTAAAATACTACGGGCCACATCAACATTATTCTGGGCAATTTCAAGTGCCCTCTTGACTTCTTCAAAGGAATAGCCCTCTCCCATAAGTTTTGCAATTTTGGCATCCACATTTTCCGTGGAACTGTCAGAGGTGTATGCTTTCCTGTGGTGTATTTCTGGTGCAGTTCTCCGAGGAAGTGGTTTAGGGGGCCTGGCTGGTGCTTGTGAACCATCTGTTTCAAATAAAGGAGATGGAAATCGTTATAAATTGGCTTAAAAGTATGGTATATGTAGGTCAAGCCTCAAAAAGCATTAAAAAAAGTAAAATTCTAAAGAAACATGAAGAGATATTTTAATTCACTGATATATCTAATTTTAAAATTTGGACAGAAGCTGAATTCCTCAAGAACATCCAAAATGGAAATAATGTAGTGAAACACTATTTTCATAGCATGGTAGGAACATGCAAGTTACAATCTGAATTATCCAAAGTTGGAAGAAAAAGAAAGTATGATGAAATAGCAAAGATAGTGAAAATAGCTAGTCAAAATTTTAAAGGCTGTCCACTCTCAACTCACAGTTTGAGAACTTTTTTCTTAGTCTGTTTAAAAAAAAGTGAAACCAAAACAACAAAACAATAAATTTGATCACAAGTTTATTCAAGATTGTAAAGTGGGCAGAAAAAGAATCCAGCCAAGTATGCCTGAGGGAGAAAAATCCTTCAGTTACTGGTATATCCTGCAGATTCTGTTCAGTCAACTGCAATTGATTTCATGCATAGCAGCTACATCTAAGCAAAGAAATAACTGGTTTCTCAAAAAACCCTCTTGTCCAGTTATTTTCAACGGTGAGAACAGAACACAATCCTTCCTTTCTAGTCCCTTTTTGGAAATATTTCCCATTTCCTTCTCTTCTGTGGAAAGGTTACCTTCACAGTTAATGCTGGTGCTAAGAATCATTATGTGCTGATGAAAAAGCTAATATTCTAACTTGCCAATCTTCTGAGAGTCAAGAGTTTCGTGCTCAAGTAAACTTGGTACTTTACTGAAACCTCTTTATCCTCACTGATTCCACAATAAGAAGCTTAAATACAAGCAGGCATAGAGCAGAAAACACTTTCAAGAGCAAAGTATTTAAAAAAAAAAAAGTCTTTAATCCTTCAAAAAGGGTTCTAAAAGTTTCATCAAGAGTGACTTTGATAGATAAATTAGAAGAATTTCAGGCTGTGATACTTCCTGTTTACTTATGCTGACAGCAATAGCATTTTGCAGTGTTAAGCACTTCAGAAGACAGTTTTTTAGTGATGAAAGCATGTTGCATTTTTGGTATTGCTGTTACAACACGCTACTTTATCATAACGCTGGATAGAGAGAACTGTAATTCAACCGAGTGCATTAAACACTTCAGATGTATGAAAATAGTTCACATTAGTGCACCTCTAACCAAAGTGTATTTTTCTCCCAACTTAGTTTCCATGCATTCAGATGAGCGTTGCTATAAATTTTAATTCCATTTCTTAATTCAGAGACGATAAGCAAATAGTAATTCTACCAAGATGGTGATATTCATATAACAAATGGATGAGAGCAATTTGATAAAACTTTCCAGTAAGGGGCTAAGACTAATATTGTTCCAATTTCATTTTCTATTTTCCTTGCAAATAGTTATGACAAAACCTACAGATGTTAAGAGCTAATTCATATTTGTTATGATTTTTGCTCTCTGAAGATGAAAAGAATTATATAAATGCTAAACATTCCAGTAAATATACCTGAAGCAGATCCAAACCTCCTATAACATGTGGAAGATCTATGAAACACACGGGTCTGAGAAATTAACTATAGCTCAGGAAATATGGTTAATAACTAAAAACCAAATCAGAAACCAGTTCAAATTTCTCACTTCACTTATTTTAGAAAAATCAAAACTGTAACAGAATATTCTTTATATTTAAAATAATGGTATACATAGTAAAACCAATCAGTTTTCTTTCACAAAAATTTCAGACGGTTTTAATATGCACGTTTTGTTATGGACTTCATTTCCATAGAGGATGAAACAAAATTAATTTGCAAACTTCACATTTTCCCCCGGGCTTGAAGTACAGAAGAAATTCCTTATGCATAGGTCAGATCCTTCTGTGTGCGAGTTACATGAGATATTTTTTGTGCTACCTAGTCTAATACAGGCTTAAAACTGAAGTTATTTCTCGTATAAAACCTTCACTTTGCTGAAGCTTCCGAACAAACTTTCTTAAGCAATCACATCATTTAGAAAGGTCATTTTTAAATCTGCCAGCAGATTTGCAGCATAGGCATTTTCTCACTACAGTGACATCTCTCTATAGCACAGATACTTCAAGATCTTCAGACCTCTCTCTAACGCAATTTCCATTATTATATTTTTAAGCGCTGACATCTCTTTCAATATCTTCACATCCATATAAAATTTTAGCTGAAGCTGGGTATGACATTGGATCCTGAGCTTAAAGATACTAAGCCTAAGCTGCGTGTCCATCTGGACACTGAGATAGAGGTATTTAAGCAGGACTTGCCTTCCCAACCTCCCATTCTCTCTGATGTTTCAGCCACTGTGGATGCCTCACTAAAAATTCAAATAGATTATCTAACTGTAATTCAATTAACAGTTTCTACAGCAAGGAGCTTCCTCCATCACTCACATTTCCGTAATTCGGCACTAGATTTAACCCTTAGGTAGCGGGTTAGTATAAAGGCAGAGACAGGCTCATTTAATAAGTGTTTAAAAAACAGGGAAAATGTAAGGCGAGAGCTCCGTGGCACAGTGGGAGAAGGATATTTGTAACGGTGCCAACTGTTTGCTTCTCTCTGCTGCGACAGGGCCCTCTCTTTTTCTTCCCTTGCTCCTTCTCCTGTATGTTCCATGGTCTTTCACCGGCAGACTGGGAAGCATCAGAGAACCAGGCGACGAAGCCTTGTCTGGAGCAGTGGCAAAAGCAGCTACATCCAATCTAACTGGGGTACCAGAACAAAGCATGCCCAGGGGACATGGGACATCCACACGAACGAACTGACAGAGCAGGGAGAAACAAAGAAAGGAGTAGCTACGCACAATGGTCCATCAAGCTGTTGGGTATGATCTTCATATTCTGCATTACTGTGGCACATTACTCCTCTTAGGGCTAATTGAAAGCCACCCTGAAATAATATGGAATGTCCTTCCCCTAGCATTTCCACGTAAAGGAATTTAAATTTGCATGCAAGGGCTTTAATAAGGCCGGGTAAGTGAATAGACAGCAGACAAATATACTTAACTAGCCATTTGAATCTGTCTCTTACAGAATAGCTAAATTCAGTAAAATACAGTAGACGCCTGTATTAGAGACCTAATTTTCTTCTTACCTTTCCCACATATTATTGGCTGTGTTTCGGTAAAATACAATAACTATTAACAGTATTCTTCTCTTGCTTTTATCGTAATAATTTTTAAAAGTTGTATTGAAGAAGTTTGAAAAGCCATGTTATTGGGATAGTGGAGAACTATTTCTGAAGTGTTCACTACTGAATATATTGCTGAATTAGAATAAATTTCTCATTACATGTTAATGATTCAGTTAAAGATCATGACAGAGATATTAAAAACAGTTAAACAGAAGCACAGAAGTCAAAGGACTCCCCATGCTACTCTAGGGAGCCAGTGGCTAAATAAGAATCAGATTTTAGAGTGAACTACATTTCTTTTTCAGCTAGTTTGAAGAATCACCGTGCTGAAATGAATAATTTCCTAAGTGAACTGATTAGTTCAGAATAAATGCAAAAACAAAGTTCTGAATAGAATTACATCTCTACATTGTCTTTTTAAATCATAGATGAAGGTGAGTCAGTTTGTCCTGAAGCTCATCAGTTCTGTTCTGCGGAATTACTGCCACTATAAAAACAACTTTCCAATTAAGACTATGGAATGATCTATCACACAGTTTTCACTTAATTGAAATTAAATGGAATATCTTGCTGTACATCATGCTGATTCAGAATGATATTTATAGCAAAGGTTGATACGTGGCTGTTTTAGAAGATGGCTGTGGGAAACATATATGTAAGAAACGTATTTGTTAAGTGACATCAGAAAGCTCCAGGATTTTAAGTAGCAAACATCTTGCAGTAATTTAGGAAAATTAAAAACTGTTCTACCAAAGAATTGCAAGAAATGCAGGAAAACTCCGTAGCTTTAAAAGGTAGTTACATCATTGTCATAATTTGTATTACAAAAGAAATCAAAATTCCCTAAATAAGTCAGGTTAACATTGTAAGACAAACTGATCCCTCAGTGTCACATAAAAAACATGCATTATAAAACAATTTTTTTTGTAACAACAGGGAAAAAAAAGAAACACAGTTGTATTAGTAGAGGTATCCTCCCAAAAGTGCTACTATTTACCAAAGGCATCATACTAATTCTCAAATGTGCTATTCATTAAAAATTCTGTAGCACTCTTCAGGCTTAATTTCCCCTGTACTTTAAGTTGGGAAAAATATATTCTTTCACTCGTAGACCACAGCAGAGAGGAACTACATGTTCCTAAGGAGAAAGAGAATTATAATTTCAAAATGTATCATTTTTCCACTTGTGATTGTTGCCATTAAACAATGACAATCATTACAACTGAAACACTACAGAAATAAGTCCCTTCATTCCTTTATGCATTAGAAGAGTTTTCACACACAATGCACTCTTATCTGGAGCACAAATAATAGTTCAAGGCATCACTTGGCTCCTTCCTTGTGTGGTCTCCCCACACAGCAAAATGATGCAGGTGGGACAATCCTCCCCCTTCCCTATATATCATGCACATCTAAAGAGTGTCTATGAATTGGTTGAAGTACTTTGAAATACAGGTAATACTTTATATTTTATAATTATTTTACTATATCTGAGTTGCTTTCCTTTAAAAACTATTTGCGTTGCCTGAAAACCATAAACAAAATTTCTATGGCAGAAGAACTGCTTCTACCGGACCTGTTTCGCTGCAAATGGAAGACTGAATTTTAATTGGTTTTTGTTCTTGTTGTTTTGTTAAAAAGAGTTTTTAAATTTTCTTAGAACTTCAGACAAACATATTAGCAAAAAAGATCAGAAAATAATAATACTTTAGAGAGTGAAGCTACTTTTTTGTCATCCCTGCAGGACTTCAGATCTCTTGTGAGCTTTAAAGGTGGAGGAAAAAATCTCTGCCTTTCTCAAAAAATAAGGAACACTAGAACTCACGCAAGCATTCAGTTTGGCAGCTGGTGAAAGTGATGCCATAATATCTAGACCTACAGACAACAGGTAGCCACTTCTACCTTTATTGCTGAGCTTTAGTTTCTGTTATCCTTTGATGATTTCGTATTTTTGTAAAGCGGTACTACCATTGCCATTCGTTGCCCAGAATGACAAAAACCTTATTGGACTTCATGGGTGAAAGTTATTTGCTTCATAAAGTTGTAACTTTCTACAAGGACAGTTTTCTGCCTTACCTGAAGAGGGAGGAAGTTGATCATAATCTTGAGATGTCCTATTTGTTTTGACGTTTTCTCCAGTTACTCTACGAGCAGGTGGCAAAGGAACATGACCAGCTATCGGATCGAAATGGGGATCTGTAATAACAGAACAAAAAGGCATCTTAGAATAATTAAATTTATTATCTGGGGAGGAAGAGGGCTGATGCATAGGACCTAGGCTTAAAATAGCCTCCCTTCAGACAGAGGAGCCATGAATCCAAACTGAGGTGTTCCCCCATAGCACGTGCATATGCACGTATACATCCAAATTCAATACGTGCATAGTAGACATGTAATCGTGTCTTGAAGTGGCAAAAACAAGAGCACAGTTTAAAGGTGGTCTATCCTGCACTGAGCACGGCTCTTCTGTTTACACCTATGAGGTACCTTTCAATTACCCAGCCCTGACACTGCTAGGATTCCAAAGCACGGAAGAGGTTGCAAAGCCTGAAGCAGCACAATTAGAAATATGCCAGCTATTCAGTTTGGTTAGAACTTGCTAACCCTGTGATTTGCAGTTCACAAAGACTGCAGGGCAGATTTCCTATTCATACAGTCCCAGCTACAGGTAAATATTACAGGGACCGGGTAAGGCTGTGACAAGGCTTTTCAGTCCTCTCTGCTGACTACAGGAAGAGAATTTATAAAATGGGAGAAATAATAAAGTCCCGCATACTGAATTTTTTTTTTTTTTCTGTCTATTGAGAATGCAGCTGAGCAAGTATTGACATCATCCTGGACCTGGCTTCTGCTCTGGACTCATAAGAGTGTTTGTACGTGAATGCAACTTTTTGCTGTTGCTGATGATGAGATTATTATTCTAATCTGACAAGTTCTAATGGATAGCTGAGAAATCACCCCCAAGACTTGTATAGAAACCAATCATCAAAAACTCATCATAAATCATCTACAGCAGTTTATTTGACAAGCTGCAAAGTAAGTAACATGGCTTTAGAAATACCATATGAATAAAAAAAGACCAATCCACACAACCATGTATGCCGAAGTAGATATATACGCTTATAAGATTAATCAAAACTGCTGCTATAAGATTGTATTCACTATGCAAATATGAAGAACAATACATGGCCGTAGACAGAATTTCCAGATTTTTAATTAAAAGCTATTAAACATTTTTTAACACTATCAGTGATGCTTCTTATATTATTTTGAAATAAAACTTAGTAATTTAAAACTTAGTAAATTAAAACTCTGCATGTTTCTGGGAACGGCACACAGATCGACAGAGCTTGCATCTGTGTGAGAGCTGCTGTTTTTCCTCTCCATTCTCATTAGAAGTCAATGGTGCAGCATGTGCTTCTGCACTACATGATACAATAATGCAGAAACCCATTCAGACTGGACTGAATAATAAAAATATTCCATAAAAGGTCATTCCAGTTCAACCTAAAGTAGCGCACTTTCATCCCACAGCTATCATTCACAAAGGGCAGCCAAACACCCCACAACCTGTCAGGCTATTATGGAGTTGCACGTGACTGCCTGCCATCCACATTCTGGCATTCCTGTGATACTATCAACAAAACATTTCACTTATCCCCCTACATGCAGCTTCTAAGAAAAACAGATAGGAGGAGGAAGACATCTAACCGCACCACAAGGCAGATAATCACCGAAAATATTCCTGGGATGGGTAAACTTAAGACACCGACATCCTCTGGAAGCTTCCACAGAGGAAAAAAAAGTCACTTCACAGGTATGCACTATAACCCACAAAAATTCTGTTGTAATCTGTACCATCAGCAGCAAATGTATTCAACTTAATAAACTGGACAATCAAACACTTTTCAACTTAAAGACAAAACTGTAAGTTATGAACATAGCTTTTAAACCTTTTACAAGCAAAATACCAGACTTAAAAGTGTCACAGTGACTCATGGGGAGAGAGGTAAAAAACTGACATAAAAAATGTTATGAACCACAGGCTCCTGCAACTGTCTTCACAATTAATATAGTTTTGCAACAAAATTTTACAACTGTTCTAACCAAGCAGGATTTTCTTTTCCTATTTATAGAAATAACTATTTTCTAGTTATTTCCCAAGTTCCAACTTGAAAAAAACATGAATTGTGTTTTACTATAGAAAACAACTGAGTTTGACCTGGACAGGCTAGAGAGTTGGGTGGAGAGAAACCTAATGATTCAACAAAGGCAGTGTAGGGTCCTGCACCTGGAGGAATAACCCCATGCGCCAGCACAGGTTGGGGGCTGACCTGCTGGAAAGCAGCTCTGCAGAGAGGGACCTGGGAGTCCTGGTGGACAACAGGATGACCACGAGCCAGCAATGTGCCCTGGCGGCCAAGAAGGCCAATGGCATCCTGGGGTGCACTAAAAAGAGTGTGGCCAGCAGGTCGACGGAGGTCATCCTCCCCCTATACTCCGCCCTGGTAAGTGTCCAGTTCTGTGCTCCCCAGTTCATGAAAAACAAGGAACTACTGGAGAGAGCCCATCGGAATGTTACAAAGATGATCAGTGGACTGGAGCGTCTCTCTTATGAGGAAAGGCTGAGAGACCTGTGTCTGTTTAGCGTGGAGAAGAAAAGACTGAGAGAGGATCTCATCACTGCTTATCAATGTTTAAAGGGTGTGAGGGTATCACGCGAATGGGGCCAGACTCTTTTCAGTGGTGCCCAGCAACAGGACAAGGGGCAATAGGCACAAGCTGGAACACAGGAAATTCTGTCTCAACTCCAGGAAAAACTTCGTTACTTTGAGGGTGGCAGAGCACTGGAACAGGCTGCCCAGCGAGGTTGCAGAGTTTCCTTCTCTGGAGATATTCAAAACCCGCCTGGCTGCATTCCTGTCCAACCTGCTCTAGGTGAACCTGCTTTGGCAGGAGGGTTGGACTAGATGATCTCCAAAGGTCCCTTCCAACCCCTACTATTCTGTGATTCTGTGAGCTGACGAAAGCATACAGACTAGTATTACAGATTACAACAGAAAACTGGGCACTTCACAAGTAGTAACTCTTAATATAAAAGTACCATTTTTATAAAAGTACAGTAAATGTCTATCCTGGTATAGAAGTATTGATCTTATTTCATTACTTTGTGATAATGAAAATTTAAGGCTTTTTATATTTTGAGTTGTTTCATCTCCAACAATTAAAAAAAACCACCCATATTTTTAAATATTCCTTAGTATTCCTACCAGAATGAAGGAACAGTTCATGTCCTGAAGAAGGTCGGCTTCCTGAGCCAGCAGGTTTTGTGTGCTCAATCATGCTGTGCCGAGCAGGTGGTGGTGGTGGTGGTAGTGAAGGGGGTGAACTATCAAACGCATTTTCACCTGCATTTTAGAGAAGAATTATTAGATGAGCAAAACTTCATTAAGGACTGCAGAGTAAAGAGTGAAGCTTTAAATGCATTTTTCTCTGGCTGGTGAGGCTGTCTCTCCTAGGATTCTTCTAGCAGTTCAGGAACTCCAGTAATGAAATTGTAAACCTGACTCTTACTATACACAATCCTCTTCCAAAACATGAATGACCTTTTGCAGTGCTCAGTTTCTTTTCTGGAATGGGTGGAGAGATTTTTTAGTGGCTCAGTTGCAAAGAGTGTATTATAACAAAAGCTTTCACTGACTATCATTATAGAGTAACAGCTATGTTTCAGTGGCTAAGCAAAAATATTTATATTCAAACACCAATGCTGACTACATTGAATCTGCTACATTTACACTGCGTATTATTCTTTTTCTGCTGTTCTAAAGCTCTGACCCCAGATATAAACTGAATTTTCTCAGGCTTGGCAAAAGAATATATCCCTTACACAAAGGGGGCAGACAGGACTACGGTTATAAAGCAGTGTGATTTTTATGTGCTCTTCTGCCTTCAATTCTTATGTGCTCTCACAACTCAGGAACACTTCAGGGAGCAGAGAGAGTATAGCAGAGGAACACGGCAAATGTTCGAAAGGGTTTATAGAACCAGACAACTGGATGATGACACATACGCTAAAGTCTAACAATCATGCAGCTGAGTTTGTCAACGAAGGTGCAGGTGGTGGCCAAGTACAGCCCCAGTATATATATATGCAGAGCTCACCTATTTTTGTGTAGGAGGAACAGAAGAGAAATAAGGGTCGGAAAAGATAGCTTTTGGTTATTATAGCCAGCAGTGAGTTTTGAACTCTCTTAATAGTGGAAAAAAACCCAGAAATAAACTTAATTAATTTAATTTAGTTTTCTTTGACTTAAATACCACCTCCTTGGCATTCTTCTTTGTATTTGATAAAAGGGAATTAAGCTACAATAGGAAAAACCCTCCACTCCAGCGTTAAATTGCCATGCCCTTCAAAAAAGGGACACAAAAATTACAATTTATTTTAGGGAAAATGGTTTTGCTTTTCTTTACAGCTTACATACAGATTTAGTCTGCCTTTTCATCTGTCTTGCATGAAGGTTTATAGACAGATACCAAGTACAGATCATTGACACAAATATTGACTCACAGCTGTTATATTTATCCCATAGCTTGTTTGGTACTCATAACACACTCAACATTGGTTGTTTTTCAACAAACATGGCATTTGGTTCATCTAGGCAATGTTAACCATTAAATGTTATCAGCAAAAAGTCTGCAACCTAAAGGGGGCACCAGAAGATCATAATCGGAGGGTGTCCTGTTGAGCAAAGAGCTGTGTTTTGGGTTGTCTCTGGTAGGAGGTCGTGCAGGTGGCAAAGGTACCGGAACAGTAGATGGATCACAGACATCTCCTGAATGACACAATCACAAGAAGTGAATGTTTTCTTGCTGTACCCCTAGAAGAGCACAGAGTAAATTTTCTTGCTAAATAGTGAAAAACAAAAACCTACCTAACTCTGGATGTTTTGATTTCTTCATCTCAGCAGTAGTACTGTGTGTCCCATTCGTTACTCCAGCACATTGACCGTTCTCACACACCCTGAAGACAGACATTAAACAGGAAGCAATCAACCAGTTATCCAAGTATTAATTCCCAGAATGATCAAGCACCTGAGCTGACAGTCCATTATATGGAAATGAATGAAAGATGGTAAGCTGCACCAATTTTAAACGTTATGGTTTTTATATTGAGAGTAGATACTGGTTAACCATCAACAAAACTCCTTTGAACTGATTTTTTGGTGGGATACTGACATGGCTTAAAAAAAACTTACTCAAGGCCGCAATACAAAATAGAGGAAGAACTAACATTAAACATAGTCCTCTTTAAAGCTCAGGTAATTAGTTAATTTGTGTAATTAAGCCACAGACTCAATCCTGTTTCACCTTCTCAGCTGTTGAATTTTCCCTAGGAGAAATATGGTAAAGAGCAATGTGGATTTTGGTAATTATCCACTCTGAAGTACACAGAAAGTCATTAAAGAAAATGAAACAAAACAACAAAAAATACCTAAACAGAACACCACAACACACCACTAACAATAACAAATTACAAATAAACTCTTAGCCAAACATTTAAAAAAGAATTAATTGAACTTGCCAAAGCAGTTTTGCTTATTCATTTCTGTATCAAAAAGCTGAGTCTCACTGATACTTCTACCACAGTTTAAAATGGAAGCATATTACGCCCTTGAAATTAAGCAACAGTATCAAATTAAATACGAACATCATCTAAACCAAACACTACAAAGATGCCTATAATCTTGTCAGAAAAATACTGGAGATCATTTTTGTAAGATGATTCTGCTCAAATACTGCAGGGAAAAACATAGAACAAAAGCCTTTTCATAATATTAAAGATTGTTTAACTAAATGTGAAAGAACTGGGAAATTAATCATGTCATTGGAACTGTAGACCCTGCATTTTCAGAAAGAACCAGAGAATTTCTTTGGAAAAAGGCCACCACACTAAACAATTCCAGCTTAAAATAAAAATCCCAACCCACCATGCACCATTATTACTAAATACTAGGAAATCTGCTAGAGCTACATACAGCTAAAATTTCAGGTCTTGGGTTTTTACCAATAGTATGAACATTAATAAATCTATGAGCTTTTGGCCATATGGAAAGGAGGGCTGAAAAAAGGTCTGGAATCATTTAATACACATAAAGAGGAAAGAGGAAGTGAAATTGTGTTTCTGGTCCCAAGAGTTACAACTAGGAGTAATGAAATCAATGTAAGAATAATTACAAGACTTAAAAAACAAAACAAAACAAAAAACCTAATGGTAAGAGCTATTTTGTTATGAATTAATTTCCCCAGGGAAGTGGTAGAGGAAATGTTGCTTCTATCTTTAAAATTAGATTGGTTCAAATCTCTCAAATGCAGTGGATGCAACATTCCCTTTGACTCCTCAGAATATACACTAAATAACCAAGAATATTTTCTACTTTAATTTCAATCTATTCTGCATTTTCAATAACCTAACCAGCCACAGGCACTAAGATAACTTAACATGTCACCACTTCAGAACTCTTCAGATCATAATGAGCCCAGTTAAGTGACCAGTTTACAAATCATTCTAAAATACCCGTTTATGGTACCTGTTTATTATACCAACAGTAAACACCAGAAAAAAGGGCTGCAAATGAGTACTAACAAGTAAGCCTTTTATCACAGAATCACCAGGGTTGGAAGGCACTTCTGGAGATCAGCTAGTCCAATCCCCCTCCCTGACCTTTTCTTTTCCTTTTGGAAAAAGCTTTATTAGGAAAAGATACTGAAGGTAATAACGTATAATTCTTCTAATAGTAGCCTAATTAGTAATGCTGAAATTCTTTCCCTCCATTTCTTATTGCTGAACTTGACCCACACCTGGGAAGAGATGATCAGCTGTAGCAAACTAGACAATTAACTGATCTGCCAGAAAATAAGATTGTGCATAATTTTGTTGTACTATTCTTGCAACATTTTTAGCATATCTACTGGTAAAAAAGTAAAAAGTCTTAGGGGCAATACAAATTTGGGGGTAGCATGGAAAAATGACATAGTTCCTAAATTCCAAAAAGTCCAGAACAAATTTTGTAGGCTGTTTAGTATGCTGAAAGCTCTAAGTACTACCCAAGAACTGATGAAGCAACACTTAGGAAAGAGATAAGAGAAGGTGACACTGGGAGACAGAACTGAAAGGTGCTAAAAATTTATAACAATTAAAAAAAAATAAATTGGTGTTAACAGTTTTGCTAAGCAATACTGAAAAAATGAAGCTTTTATTGGCACGCCCCTCCCCGTGAGATTAAAAGTGCATTAAAAGAATACAGCACCAACTAGAATCAAGATTCTTTTTGAAAGCTGTGTCTCAGCTTTCACATCTAAACAGCGACACTTGCTAAAAGGAGACATTTTAAGTATACGGAACATCACATATATTCATACATAAATATCCAACAGGTTTTTTTTTTCTTTTTTGCTTAGGCGAATGGTTTGTTTCGAGTTAAAATTCTCATCAGCATATATAAGAAGAGTTGGTGGTTTTAATCACAGAGCAACCTGAATGGCAAACTGAGGTATTTTCTCTGTCATAAGTCTTGGGCTAATGCCAGAACACTCACCACAAGCACAAGACCAAGTACGTTAGCTAAAAAATAAACTAAAAACTAGGAGGAAAACCTTTGAAATCTGCTTTCCATCTACAGCCTCTATTAATAATTCTAAAGGCCCCATGAAATCCCATACCAGCCAACTGAAAGCACTCAACTCCTTTTTCTGCTAAAGAAGGACACTGGAAAATGAGAAGTTTCTAAGTTTTCCAGCTGGTTATCTTCTCAAGAATCTTTCAGGGTGCATCTAGATATTAGCGTTTTACTTCAAGTCAGGAGTACGAATCGAAACAAATCTCCACAAGTCATTCCCACTTACAGCACTTTGGTTTACATTGCAGAGAGGTTTCAGAGCATGAAGACTCAATTGTTTCCGGATGATGTTAACTCAAAAGATGTTCTGCAAGAGGTCATCCAAGGTGCTGCAGTTACGGAACGGTACTCCAGCCACAGGACCATGTTAGGACTAGTCTGAATCCAAAACTTCCCAAAACACACAGTGTGGATGTGGTCTCCTTGGGAGTCAATCGGTCCTCTCCACAGACCCACTGCTATTGCACCATACTAAATACTAACGTAGACATAGCCCTCAGAAGCTGCTAAACCGAGATAATCTGTCCACATACAGCGCTCTCCTGTTGCAGACGACGTCTTGCCTAAGAAAGTTTACATCCTGCACAACTCCAGTCATGCAAGCCACTCAGCCTCTATTAGATGACATTGCATGGTACAGAAAAACATTCCCATGCAGAAGCACAACACAGATAAAAAACGGCACAGGTAAAAAGGATTAGGACCTCGGAATTCTATTTTTTTTCTTCCCATTTTTTTGCTTGGCCAACATTGAGAGGTTTATTCATCACTGATTTTTTTTTTTTTTAAGTCTCATAGGGTAGATAGGGATTTAAGTACTCAAGAACATAAAGCACAGACAACTGTATAATATTTGCATCTAGACAGTGAAGGTTCGATCAACATTTCTAATAAAGACAGAATTTTTAACCTGCATGCAAGGAGTGATCAGACTATGACCTTTTTTCCCCAGCTGTTCTAAATGACTGATTAAAGAGGTCTAAAAATTGTAATTGGCTAATTTTGGGATGAGAGACATCTCAAGCTTTATTGATGGTGGGTACCTGACATCACATTCTGACAGAAAGAGGAAAAAAATGGCAATACATCACTGCATTTTTCTAATAGCAGAGGAGTCTAAACTTTTTAGATCAATACTTGATTCTAATATTACACTTCTGACCTACAAGACCAGTAGAGAATTCTTTTTCCTGAGATTTTTTCTCTTAATTCCAGACATTCAGATTTTTTTTTTAAGAGACAAAGAGCAAGTAGTTCACTAGGAATGACACAGCCTCCACTTGTGAGGTCCCCTGGCTCCAAATCTCCTTGCCATAATCCATTAATATTAATAATTCATAACTGTGACAGTTTGGAGATATTGCTTTAGTACACATTTAAAGCAAAAGAGGTATATTCCATCTGAATTTAGAAAAAGGTTCTCTTCCTGAGAAGCACAAAGAAAATATACTGTGAAACAGGCTCAAAAAGCCAAAAAGACACAGTGCACATGGGACAAAAAGAGAATAAAAGTATGTACATACAGCTGCCAATTCACATATTTTTCAGTACTGCATTGCTTCTTAGAATGAATTATATAAAACGTGAAAGTTTAAGATTTTCAAAGCTGACTTTGGGAATTTCAGTCACACAATTCTCCTAAAATTAAATTTGCAAGAGTTGTGGGCGTTGAATCTCCTGGCCAGTTCTGAAAACCTCAATCTAAGAGAAAAAAGAATCAACTGCAGAAATGGTGTATTCAGAAGCAAAAAATACCCAGTTCTGACGCAACAGAGATACAATAAAGCAAACTGAGTTTATGACTATGGTGATGGTCAAATAAAACAGAGGCATAAGTAATCCAGGCTTGAAAAGGTAACACATTTTAGAAGGCAGGCAAGCTTAACCATCATCATAAATGTTGAATCCAGTTAAGTTTTAGAAAAAGTGGAGTTTTTGTAAATAAGTTGTCATCAAGGCTTCTAAATGACCTTACCGAGCAAGAGGTTTAATATTTTGACTATGAGGTGTTTGAGAGCTCAGTATTACAGGATGTGAAGAAGGAACTTTGTATTCATCATCATCTGTGTGATCCCTTGATTTATCAGACAAAGAATTTGCTGAAGGAACAGGGCACCTAAGGAAATGAGGAAAAGATCAGTTTTGCTTTAACTGTTACATAGTTGATCTCAGTATAATACAGAAAATTCTCTTTAGCCTAAACATCCTTAATATATATCTGCTACATATCTGGTAACAGAAATACCATGTCAAACTAAAACTTGTAAGGTTACTGGCTTTTTTTGTCACTGAGAATGCATAGAGAAAAGGTCAACTGACCTTCTAGGAGTTAAACAGCTACTTTAAGCAAGTACAATATAACAGAGAATTGTGAAGAATTAGAGTACTAAATAGGCAGTTAGAAGGCTTAACCCACTTGCACTTATCAAAAGAACTAAACAAAAGTTAATTCGGGGCAAATAGTATCTAGCAGGGCTCAGT
Source organism: Chionis minor (assembly GCA_013398295.1). Classification (NCBI taxonomy): domain Eukaryota; kingdom Metazoa; phylum Chordata; class Aves; order Charadriiformes; family Chionidae; genus Chionis; species Chionis minor. The sequence goes on from VZSF01000860.1 coordinate 815,014, forward strand.
GAGGCAGCAGACATTCACCCTTTCAGTGAAGTCTTGTTCCAGCCGTAGCCTTACTGAACTCACAGCATTTGCCTGTATTTTAAATTATTTTTAATTCAAACAATAACTGTCTTCAGTTGTCCTCCCAGACAGTGATTTGTATCACTTCTTGAAAGCAGTGGAAGCCCAGGAAAGAGGCAGACCTCACAATTCCCACTTACAGGTAACAAGTTCCATTGCGGAAAATACTACTGGATGTGAGATTTCTTATAAATGAAAACCGAACTCCTACTACCTGGCTTTCTGTTATATGAGTGTCAACAAAACCATGGGCAAAAATTCATTTTAGCGAGTAGTCTTGGGAAAGTATTTTTGTCACATATTAACAAGCTCAACATATCTTTTGGTCTTCATAAAATATAACTAGCTAGGTTATAGATCTAGCAATCAACATCATCTGCTCTTTTGTACATAGAGCCCCTTCGTTTACAGCAATTACTCTCATACGTTCAACAAATCTCACAAAATATCTGAAATACAAAAGCTTACATTAAGGACTTAATTTAACTTCAGCTTGATCATACCTGAAAACAACAAACAGAAGTTTGATTCTTCAACTAGCCGAACATGAAAAGCAGTAAGTTTATAACTTCAAAAATCACCTGGGTATTACATTATGCAGGGAATAGCACCTTTATTCTTTGCCACAAAAAAGCCAACAGCTGGAGAACCTCAAATAAAGGTGTGCAATACATCCACAGCCATTTTGATTTGTGGCTTCAAAGTACAGCTATTAGCCCCTGAGCTGCATTACAAGATACATCTACTTCATGTATCTTTCAGGGAAGTTCTTAAGGACTATAAGGAAATGTGAGAATGCAGTGGACATACTTTCTTTTATTTCTCTAACTTTCTATAATTAGTTTGATTTTACCATAAGGGCAAGAACTGAAATCACAGTCAGGCCAGGCCTATCTCCCCATTTTTTCCAACACAAGCAAGCACCTGACTCACACAGCACACCTCATCACAAAATAAAAACTTATGTCTTTTACTATTTACTGTAGGTGATGCCACATGACTTCAGAACACCCAGGTACTCTGTGAACAAAAACTAATAACTAACTACCATGAGTAAGAGCCAGTCACTAAATGAATACATAAATAAAGGGAGAAAGAAAAAGAACAGAGGAAGAAGGGGGCAGATGTGCTGCTTTTGTCTGAACACATTCAAATTCCAGAGCTCCCTAGATGCTTGCAACTTCTCAGGCACTCTTTTCTTCAATCAGTAATATACTGTTGACTTCAGAAACCAGCTCATGAAAGACAGGAACCCAACTACTTTTGCAAAGGCATACTAACCAAAGATGGGGGAAAGGATTTATGGCACTGAACTGCAAACTCTGTATTGCAGTTTTCAACCACCTTCTGTAGAGGAAGCAAAATTTTCACAGAGCAGTGCAGCATGGAATTGCTTTCTCCATCTTTGATTGTTTAGATGGACAAGGTTTGTGTCGCTGCTTTAAAGAACATTTAAAGAACAGAAGGTAAAAATGTACCAGGACCATGAGAACTCCGTAGCGTTCTCAGGCAGACAGCTGAAAGGCCCACAAGGAAGACATTTTCTAATTTCTATGGACATGCAACCATTCTTACATGGCAATCCAGCATGTTCTGGAGATGTTATATATGTAAGTCTGTGGTTTTGAAAATAATCACAAATTAAATTCCTGGCTTCTGCAGACAGCAATGTTTGAAATACTCATATCTAGACCAGAAATGTCCAACACAGACCAATACCCAATGTGCAATACTGACCAAACCAGGTTGGTAGTATTGTTTGAAGCTCTCTTCAAAGCCTATTACTGGGAAAAAACAACCAAAACCACCCCTTCTTTGAAGGCCCTATCTGAAGTTGGTTTCATATAGGGCCTTCAAATAGGTTTCAAATAGGAGAGATTTTGATTCCTAGAATATTGTGAATTAAGTAAATTTTTTTTAAGGAAATCTACAGAGTGAAAATGAGAGCCTGATCATGGCCTGAATTAAGTGCAGCATTATAATAGCTAGTCTTACCAGCTTCCTCATAAAAACAGTTCTCAGACTGGAAAGCTGGAGGATTTACTTACCAACAATTTACAAACTAAATAAATTGGGCATATTCAAGAAATAAAATAAAAGTTTTACCCTCTTTGCCTAGGTTCATGCCCCTGCTTTTTTTTCTTATTTATTCAGTAGACACAAGAACCTAAAATGTTACAACAAAGCTACACGTTCATTCATAGGATACCAGTGTGTATACATATGCCAAAACAAATTTCCCAACATTATTGCACTGCTCAGAAATTGTTACTGGTTTGAAGCTATTATTAGAGACGTAAGTTCCAAGCCTCCTCCTTTTGAATACTGTGTAGCCTTAGACATGTCCTTCACACTAGTAAAGTCCGTCTTTCCCTACCTTTACAGAAAATATTCGTCAGGTTGTAAACATTATTATGCGATTAATATTTGAAAGGTGCTTTTAATTTGTAAATCAGTAAGAGAGTTAAGCGAGTATTAACATATAGCTGACATAACTATACTAACATATAGGGTCCTTAAATTTTCCTATATTTAAATTATGTTTTATTAATAATTCAGAATCCTTATTTTTAAAAAATCGTATTGCTCTTCCAATTTACTCCAGTTGTAATGGCATTTAACTCCAAACATTGCATTTTTCTGCTAGATGTCAATCCCATTTTCTCCAAGATTATTGAAATTTCTTCAAGATCAAATTGTTTTATTAAATGTCTGTTGTTCTAAGACTAACTCTATTGTTCTACACAAAATCACCTAGTAAGATAAATAGGAAAATATATTACAGTCTTTTAACAGGTGAACATTGACATTTATAAGTGAAATGGAGCAGGAATCTGTTTATCAAGCTGGTGAAATTTTCTATAATTACACTTTAAAAAAGTTCATTACTCTGACATCTTCAGAAGATTTGTGTACAGAGGAAAACAAAAGTGACCAGTACACTGTATTTACATATTCTCTAGCTTCCGTTCCTCCTCCTTAAGTGGAAATACTTTAAAATCGAAAGTCAGAATTACATTCTGGTAAGCAATGACATTGTATTTTCTGGTTTGCTGAACAAAAGGCTAGATGTCAATCTCTCTTATCCTACTGAGTACCAAGGGCCAAAGGCAAAGCAGGAAAAGACACAAGAATTCATTTTTGTTGAGCCACTTAATGTCCAGCTTACTCGTAAACAGGACTCCAGGGAAATCAACTTCTTGCACTTATTTAGAAGTATTTCAGGGAAAGGTTCCTCTTCCATCCTTTACTGGTAAACTGATTCACAGAACTTAAGACACGATGAACTTGCAGCCCATGTATTTCAGTCTGGATCAGGAGTGTGCTTTTGAAATAAATTCCTTTAATCTCTCCACTTACCGTGCTTCGATGTGTACCGAGGAATGCACAACTCGAATACTTTTCAGATGAAACTAAAATACACGATACACTCCAAGTGTATGCTCTTCCAATTGCTAAAGACTGTTGACATTCATGGGACAAGACTATAGCTAGTTGAACCGCTGCCCCGTAACACGTCCGGTATGGACATCGGGTCCTTACTATCACCTCCTCTGTCCTATGCAGAGCACGATTTACTAGTGCAGACAAAAGCTTTACTCTTGTAAGGCCTGAAGTAGACTCAGTTCCAGCAAAATGTGTTCAGTTATATGGACCACATGATTAAGTCAACACTTGTCAACCGCCCTTCCGTGTGCTCTACCCTTAAAACCAAAGCCTGTACAAAGCCTTTCACCTCATTCATAGAGGAGGACACAATTTTCTAGTTGTCACAGGGTAAGCCTGCAAGGCAATGAGAGCTACTGCAGAACAGCTGGTGCACCAAACTCCCTAGTTGGTCAAGCTAAGAGCTAAGGACATGCTGTGTCCTCCAGAGCATCATCTCTGAGATGCCTAGAACCTGCGTATCAGAAGTGCTCCTTCTAAAGCCGCTGGAGAAGCACCATGCCAAAGGCTGATTTCAAGGGGAGCCAGAATTTCCAAGCCACAGTTGCCTTCAATGGAACTATGATTTCACCCTGAAAGCTTGTTAGCAAGAGAAGTGCCTTTGGGTGCTACTTTTCCCCTCAACTGTCTCAAAGCAACTAGATATTCTTAACACATTTATGGAATATAAAAGGTACTTGGATGTCTCATTACATACTCTAAATTAGATGCACTCTCACAGAAAACATCAAGTGCGTATAATGTACTTTTGAGACAAAGAGGCCAATTTTCTATTGAGGTAACAAAAGGGGATCTACCCACAGGAATAAAACAGACACTATTTAACTTGAAAATTTCTAGGCTTGGGGGAAGAACGGTTCTGCACCTTAAATAAAGGTTCTGTACCTTAAACAAACAAATAAACCATGAAAGTTTTATCTTCTTTTTTCAGGAATAAAATAGCAATTTGGTCAAAGCTGCTAAAAATAATCTGACATAATTACAGCAGTCCAATAAAAGAATAACTGTTTTAACATGCAGGGTCAGCAACATAGCGGCCAAGTGGAAAATAAAAATCAGATGCCTGGTTAACATGAGTCCAAAAATTCATTATTAAAGTATGGTTAATAATAATCAATTTATTAAAATTAAAATAAATCCTCACTGTTTCCAGAAAAAAGACACTAGTGATTTTCTATAAATGTAATTTAGTAAATAAAAAAGTCATATTTGTAGTGTCTTATTCAATAAAAACTGTTCAAACAAGTTAAGCAGAGATACTTTGGAATTATGAATCTTCAACTAATAGCCATTTTGCCTCCTAAATATTTAGACTAAGACATGTCATTCATGGTCAATGTATCCTTCAGTCAGACCTCTGAAATTATGGATTTATGATAAAAACTAGACTAAAAAACCTAAAAACTAAAATGCCTTGCAGCTGTATGAAACAATCTAGCTCTCAAGCCACAATTCTGCAGAGATTGGAAGGTAGAAAAAAATGAGAAACTTGCATTGATTGCAGTAGCACAGTTGTGGAAAGCAAGACTATTTAGGATCAAGTACAGTTGAGCATATTTATGAGGGCTAAATGTAGTCAATTTAACACGATTTAAAAATTGACAAACTACTTTATAGCACTTCCAAGCTTTCTATTTTAAATATCTCCTGTTCTGTAGAAAATCCTGTGTGATTCAGAGTCCGAAGAGGCTTGCTATGCACAGCAACATCTTGGTACCAAATAAACAGCCATGTTACTGGAAGACTAAGAGTGGCCTGCAACTTGAAATGACAAAATTTCCCAAACCATATTCTGGAACTCAGGGAGGCTGAGTCCATTTAAAACAGATACAAAATGGTTTTGTTTGTTTTTTAGCCACAACGAAGAAAAGATACTGATGTGAACCCTGGATAAAGCTCCATGTGTAGAAAGTCCAGTAAGCACGACTAAATTAGGGGCAAAATGCATGCAAATCAAGCTCTTTACCCTTAGTACTTCCCCTAGAATCTCTCTCGTCTCCTGCAACAAATAGCTTTGACCACACTTCTTCTGTCGCAGTAGAAGCAAAACCAGACGGTGTCTGCTCCTGCTGCCAAATGCCTGTGAGGAAGATCTGCCACACTTTATTCTCTCTTCTTATAAAAATGTAGTATGTTTAATTAACATCAGAACCACTCCCACTTAATCAATAATTTATATTTCCTTTGTAAAGCCACGTTAAAGTTCATGGAAAATGTATCACCAAGTTGTATTAGCTAATTTTATTTCTTTTTTTTTCCCCACAGTTTTTCTTTTAGCACCAGAGAAACAGTGCTGTTCTCTAACATTAACTAACACGTTTCTTTTACAATTAAATTTAACTTACTTTATACTAGGGATGATGGAGGCAGCTGGCAGAGGGGGTGAAAGCCGTGGAGGGACATCGTATTCTTCATTTATCAGATGACCATTTGAAAAGACCTAAAGAACGCACAAGTGTTACAATGGGTCTTCTCTTCCTATTTATCATCATGGATGTCCATCAATTAGGTATTACAAAATAGATCTTGAGAAGATTAGGGGTAAAGGCTTTCCTAGGAGTTCACACTACAGAGCTGTTATCTGAAGTGACTGTCATACCTGTTTTCAGCTCACCTCATTTGGGAGCTGTAGAACACATTACCAACAGAGGAAGTTCCAAATCACAGTTAATAGATGGGACTATAAAGTTACAGCTGAACTGCTTGGGGGAAAATCAAGATTTCGAGACTGCAAACTGATCAAAGTGATAAAGATAAGTACAGTGGTAAAACAACAGGCACAGCATGGTAAACAGAGTAGTATTTTTTAAAAATCTGTGATACAGTTCCTGGCAGAACCCACCCCCTACCCACAGGATTGTCTTCCTGATTCTTGGCTTTCCCCGGTATCAAAAAAGACTGTATTACAATTGATATATGAACCAGGGATGAAAATTCATTACATGTTTCCCTTGTGAACGTGCATACAGCCTGAGAAGGTAATTCAGAGTTGTGTGTTGCTCCATTTAAACAAATGGCTTAGATCTATAACCTGAAGATAACAGTTCAAACAGCATTTGGTTAAATAAATACGTATCTAACTTCTCCAGACTACAGTGGCACTTCTGCACTGGGTGGTTATTCTGCTTTGAGAAGTACTCATTCCATCAGCTTCAATACTGCACCAGACCTCAACTGGAATGCTATATGAAGATATAAACCCCGTATGCTTTTAAAATCAGATGAGAAGCTATAGCATTTTAAACAGCCGCCTAGATGTAAGTTAAATTTTGGTGTTTTGCTACAGTGCTGATAAAAAGACATTCTAATTATATATAATTTCATGGACTTCTTGTTGCATCATATATGTCAGTGGTGTTTGCCAATACTAACTGAATTTCAGTAATGTACTTTCAAAATAACCAAAACGTCCATATAAAAATATTTTTAAATGGAGACAGAAATGTTAAATAACTTGTGACCTTGGCAAAAGCAAATAGAGAGAAAAATTGACAATTTCTATCTAGCTTGTATTAACCACAAATCCATTCTCCTTAGCACAAGCTATGTAGTTTTCAAGAAAAAAAAAAAAAGCAGCTTGGAGTTAATAACCTGTTGTATGAATAAATTGCTGAGCTGATTTGATAAAACTGATTAGCGTGGGACTAAGAATTTTTTTGACTTGGTCTCTTTCCAAACCTAAGCCTCCCCAACTGTACACAGTCTTGCCAGTTGTCTGAAGTTGCCTAATGTCAGAACTACTCCCTTTAGAACTACCCTCCCCCCCAGGTATCTTCAATGAACATACAGAAACAATCCTTGAATTTTTTTTGATAGAAGAAACACCACAGTTATAGACATACATACTGCGCCACAACCAAGGACAGGAACACATACTTCTGTGGGTGACAAACAGATGTCCCCTAGCCAAACCAAGCTGCACAATCAGTGGAAAGGTTGCAAATGTCAGAATCACAGAATGTTAAGGGTTGGAAGGGACCTCTAGAGATCATCTGGGTCCAACCCTCCTGCCAGAGCAGGTCCACCTACAGCAGGTTGCACAGGATGGCGTCCAGGCAGGGTTTGAATGTCTCCAGAGTCGGAGACTCCACCACCTCTCTGGGCAGCCTGTTCCAGTGCTCTGCCACCCTCAAAGGAAAGAAGTTCCTCCTCATGTTGAGATGGAACTTCCTATATTCGATTTTGTACCCATAAAACCCTGACAATCCTGAATACCCTCAGCACTGAAAATGGATTACTGGACATTATACTGGACATTTGTCAACGAGAAGTAAAAAGCTGCTATGGACAATATACAACAATCTACAACTCCAGCAACTGGAGTTCTGATTTAAATACAAAGGAGGAAAAACTCAGCTAAAGATATGTGTATTACTGTAAATAATTGACAAATAACAAGGGAGTTGCAATGCTAATGATCCTGAATAAGGTTTAGAGTGTTGTTGATAATACCAAATCAAACAATGCAATACCAGGGTTGTGCCACTGAGCACTTTCAAGGGTGTTACCAATATAGCCAGTGATAGAGATACAAGAAATGATTCTACATTTAGCTTGGCTTTGGATGTATTTGTTTCCTCTTCCCCAGGGTCAAGTCGGTTAGATTTTTTCCATTGAAGCATACTGAACATCATGACTACTTTAACACTCTTTTGAAAATAATGTTTTACTGATGAACACAACTGACCTTTAGAATATTTAGCTGTTTATGTTAATGCACACAATATATCTGACAATTTAAGTGTATTTGTATATATAATCTGCACACATTGCATACATTACAGATTGAAGAGGTTACCAAGTCCTCACCTCACCTATGGCAGAGATAATTGGAACATCTACTATTCCATCAGGAAATGCATACGCAGTTTTGGCATGAGACACTTCCAAAGCGGACCTGAGATGCTATATAACTATACTACAGCATACAGTACTATAGTACTATATTACTATCATGCACCAACTGCACGAATAATTTACTAAAAGAATACAGCAAATCTAGAATTTTCTCCCAATTTTTTGATGGTTTCATGTTAAAATTGTAACTTAGACCCTCATGTACTGTTGCTTTACAAATTTCAGTATTTAAGAAGCCATTTATTTATGACCAGATTATTATCAAGTATCAATATGAAAGATTTGGAAACAGCAGATCAACACTGACCAATATAAACAGTACTTTAGCCAATACAAGACAATGCTGCGGTGGGATATTCAACACATTCAGCTCATTTGATACCTTGGCACCTTCTGCAGGGAGCTCGTGACGTCTGTGTTTCCTCACAAATCCTGGATCAGAACTTATGCGGTTGTGTCTTCCGTTTATGTTTGAAATTGCAGTCAGTCCTGGTTTGGGAGAAGTATCGCTCCCTATTCGACATCCTACTAACTGACTTGTCCCAAACACATCTCTGGGACACCAGCCTTCAAGAGGCATCGGCTGGTCTCTGGAAGGCACGCTTTCCGGATGATGCAGGTGTCTGCTTATCCTGTTGTCTGGTGGAATTGGAGGGGGTCTCTCTGGTGGAGGCGGTGGAGGATCACGCAAGGGAGGTGGAGGTGCTGGCAAAGGTTTGTCTTGTTTCCTCACCATACAAGGAGAAGACTAAACAACACAGTAAATTAAAAAAAAAGTTACAGGTAGGCACGCGTATTTTTCTCATGATCAAGTATGGCTTTAACATATCCAACTGGGATATTTTCAAGGCATCACAAGAATACTTGCCAGTAGGTTAAACACTAGTCTTGTCTTTGCATTCTGCAGACAACCTGGCCTCTCTTCAGAAAACATGCCCCCATTTTTGCTGTAGAATGAGTAACCCAAAGAAGGAGGTAGACACAAGAAAACTGAGGCAGATTTATCTGACCCATAACATTTTTCCAGAACCCTTTGCTTTGATCCTTTGAATCACTTATTTAGCTGCTGAAACGAATTCTAAGAAATATTTGGAAAAAGCTGAAAACCAAATTACCAGGAAAAAACCTCACAATAACTTATCCAGCTACCTGGATATCATCTAAAAGCACAAATCTGATAAAAGCAAAACATTTTCATTCGGAGTGAATTACAGCATTTTACAAAATAAGACTCAGGCCAGGTCTTTACAAAATGTTTTTCTCTTACCACGAGCTACTGTAAGAAATACAGGGAAGATTTCCCTTGGAAGGTGTAATTTTCATGGACTCTGGTAAGCCTGCATATTATTACAATTTCAAGAGATGGAGGCCACAGAAGTTTTAAAGTAAGAATAGTATTTGCTGTCACTTCACAGGTTAGCCCACCATTATTCCTTGAGCACCACCTCAACACGTTACTTAGATTGAAAATGAAGTTATTCTACCTGCAGGTCTATTAAGACAAATAGGACAGTATATTAAATAAAGAATTGTTTAATTTACCTGCTACTTAAAAAAACCAGTTACTCTCACTGTCAAGGCAGGAACATAATGATTAGGTCCAAATTTTTTGTTACAGCTTATAGTTATAGCTATAGCTTTCCATTGCAGAAAGAGAGAAGAGGGTTTTTTTAAATGGAAGTGGTAGTCTTGGCAGGACTAAATTGTTGTCTTTTTTTTTTAAAATATGAAATTTTTAAAAGTATGAAATTATTCCTTGTTGCACCCATCTTTTTTCTCCCCCCCCCCCCGCCTTTTTTTTCAGGAAAAGTTTCAAGGAAAAAACCCAGCATTTTCTAATTAATGCCACTGAAAAATTGAAACTCCTATCAATGGTATTTCTGATTTTCCATTTTTTATAAGACATAAACTTTGTAAAAATATGCTATCGTAAAATGAAATTTTAATGGATGTGTCAAATGTTTAGCATATATCATCAATGTATTATGAATTCCCTTGTATAATACAAAAAGTGATGAAAGAAGCTTAAAGAAACTATTCAAACTTCTGTTTCTTCCTCTGAATTTTAAATCACTAGAATTTTAAGAAGAGGTTGATTTTCAAGCTTGAACTAAAAACCTGACAAAATAAATACGGTACTTCATTCTGGATTATTCTGAGTAGACAGGTTTCGTGTCCTGTTTTGAACTTGAATTTAAATTTATCATCCACAAATCAAAATCTAAATCTAATTTCCCCCCTCTGTTGAGCTATCACAACAAAATGATCAACTCATAACGGAGAGCAACAAACACAGTATTTGTTCTCATTTATGCTTCTCCACTCAAAAAATTATTAACTCTTTAGTAAAACACAGTATAGAATTTATTAGCTATACAGTCATTATTATTTCCCTTGAAACTTGAGTCCTAATACATGCCAGCTAAGGTGTTGAAAGCACCTTTTGAAAGCAGGTTATCTGCACATATTTTTCTTGTGAGGACACTGTGGAAATTGAGCATAAATCATCGTCAGAGCACAACATATGATTTAAATGACCTTAAAATCTATTTTCAGGAAATTTTCATTTCTATTTATTTTCATGGACCAGCGTTTATTGCAGAATTGATCCATTACAGCAATGTCTTTAAAATTCTGACCATAACCAAATTCAATATAATCATCAGACAAACAGAGGTCACATTTGACCAACACATGTATCTGTGAAACATCTGACTACGCAAGGTATTATACAAAAGGACAGACACTTGCCAAAGTCAACTGAGGGAGATAAGAGCCGTAACCAATGTAGACCTAATATGAATTTTTTCTAAGCTACAAGGAATTAAAGTGCTTTTGGACAGAGCAAACTCCTGAAAAAGAAAATAAATACACATGGAAAATGTCATAATAGTCTGCCTTCCAAAACAAGAAAAAAGCAAGCTCACTTTGAAACCACCCAAATACAATTTCTCAATATTGGTATATAAAGAAATAATGGTTCCATAAGACTCACCTTTGGTGATCCAGTTGGGCTGGCACATGGTGACCGTGCTACTCCCTTCTGAATAAGATCCAGACGAGGAGGTACAGGTGGAAGACTAAGATGTGGGATTTGCAGGGGGTCTGGAAGTGGTTTTCTTCTTTGTGCAAGAGGGGAAGATCCCGGGGAAGTCACTGGCGAATTCTGCCTCTCATTGCACTTCAAGACAGAAAAAGAACGTTTCTAGTATTTACCTCATGACCAAGTATACAACTTCCATTCCATGACTAAAACATTTGATACTTGTATGGTATTTATCAGTAGTCAGTTATTATAATGGACACCCTGCTACTCTTAGTTAATAGACACTATAGGTGCTCAGCTTACAGTTACTGAAAAAGAAGTCAACAAGTCATTCTATGTCAAAACTAAGATCCATGTTAACTTGTGATGAAAATAAAAGAATAGTTATTCCAGTAATTTGTTTAAAAAACAAGAAATCGTCATACAAAAGGAGACAATCACAAACAGACACAGATTCTGCTGTAGTACTGCTACTCTTGATGACCTTTTTATTCATAGAGAGTAGTCCCCTGAAAATTTTATACGTGGCTTTTAAAAGTGGATGCCTATGGTATTGTCTGTTAACTACAGCCCATTTTCAAATCATACTTCCACAGAAAATGGAACATACGTGTCTTCTGAAAACTTACAAATCAAGATCATCTGTGAGTCAGTAAGCAAAGGAATTATTTCTTTCCTCATTTATTTGCTGATTTACAAAAATTGTTTTAGGATGATTCAGTTTATCATTTCAGCAAATATTAAACTAAAGACACACACACTTAACATCCCCGCAAGTGACAAAGGATGATTTTTTTTTTTCCTTGGTCCTGTCAAATTCATCAGAACCAAAGATTTCCATCCTCAATACAGGCTCCACCCATTTTTGCAACTAGTTCCTGAACCTCATCCAGCTGAGATTTAGCAAACACAGTTTGGTTGTTTGCACAAACCAGTTGAAGTTATTTCTGTGAACGCACTGTATTTGCATCAGTGTACTGTAAGCAAACCTGGATGTTCACACTTTCCCTGTTTTCTGTGCTTTCCCTGACATCAGACGTGAGTAGCTGGAAGACATTCACGCCGAGCGTCAGCCTCAGGCCACCTGTGCACTGAGGCAGCCTGGTATTCTCACCATGTAACTTGCCCATAGAGCCTAACAATCTGCCATCTGCTGAAGGCAACCATATAAAATAGGTCAGAAAAACGCACACATCTCTAAGCTAAATCACTTTGATGAAAACCTATTTTCCCCTCTTTTCGTAAGCTTTTTCTCACCAACCGCTATGTCCCATAGCGATGACAAAGATGGGACTAGGAAGTTCTTTAACAAGGTGTACAAGTAAACAATGTTGTCTATCTTTACATAGAGTGCCTGTGTTAAAGAATCCCAAAACTTCGTAAATTCAAAAGGAGATCCAGGAAAAGAATCTAGTATTTCCTTACCCTACGCACTACAGCTTCGTTTAATATTCTGTCCTATCAATTGGGATTGCTAGGAGATTTCCTTCAGAAATGTCAGCTACCACAGTTGTTATTGAATAACATTGTAAGAGCAAAGGAGACAGAGGAGCGAGGAGGTGTTGAAGAGCTAGAAGGCTGAGGTTCAATTCCATTGCCAGAATGATTTTTTTGGTGATACATAGGGTCTTACCACTTGGTCTACAGGTGTAAGCTCAGTGTCACAACTACACATTCAATTTCTAGAGACTGAGCAACTCAAGATTTTTGCTCTTCATAGCTACCAGAACTTTCCCAGTTTCTCCCTTCTGTAAAGAAGGGGTCACAATGTTCATATTAAATGGCTTGAACATAGGCCTTAATTATTTTTTTTTGTTTCCTTTAACTGCTGAATGTCCCTGACCTTGACTGGAAATCCATGAGGATAAATACACGAATGATTGAGAGGTGCTTAGCCTCTCTGAACATTATAGGGGAAGTTGAACAACTGAGCTAGATATTTATCTCACAAGCATGCCTGAGGAACCGTAATTATAGTATTACTATAAACTGAATGTCAATTCATTTCCCCTAACAGAAAGCATCTATCAGTTAAACAGCATAATAAACACTGTATCATTTAATAGCGGTAGTTTTCAAAGTTTAGTTATAATTCCATCAAGCATTCCTAAAAGCCAAGAGCCACGTAATGTAATATATTCAATGCTTTGGCTTCAGCATCAGACAGAAAATTAATTTATTTCCCAAATTGTTTGCAATAGAAGCAAATAAGGAGGTCTCTCACCTCAAAAAAGATACAATTATTTAAAATAAATGCAAGTATTTTACTAAGTCTCTACATTTTAGGTGCTGCACAACATACTGTATCTCATTCAGCAGAGAATTGCTTCAGAATACCTAAAAACTAACTCTATATACATAGCAGGATTTGGAAACAAGACGAAAAATAGGAAATACTGAAAACAGAGTTACTGGATAGGAAACATTTGTTTGGAATTTAAGATGTTCTTATGGTTCTACCATCACATTAATTAACTTGACTTACTGAGAGGGCAACCTGACAAGTCTCAAATGTCACACTGCGTGTAGTTATGTAAATCCACAACTAAATGAACAACACTGTAGTGACAGCATTTTAAGAATACCCATCACCGTTTCTCTATGATAACCGCCTCTTACACAGGTCTGCTCTGCAGAATCAACAGACAGAACGATACGCTCTTCCCTCAGTGAACCCATTGGTCTCATATGTGTGAGAGTTCTTTTCTCCTGCCATAACAACAGCCCAGCTTCAGCGGACAGAGAAATCATGGAAATATTCGCATTTAAAACCCGCTGGGGACAGATATATGGAAACAAGTGGCTGGAAGACACAACTCTTATGTGGTAACAAGACGTAGATCAATATGAAAAGTTATTTAAAAATTCAAGATTCTTAGAACCTGACGTGGTTTTAATCCTGTTGAAACAGAAGATTAATTTATGTGATACATTTCTGGTTCCATATATATTTGGTATTTAGCTATCTCTACCCACCACGTTCCATGAATGGTAAATCACAACTGCAGAAATGAAACAGAAATTTTTCAAAGTCTTAAGTGTGTGAAAGGACTTCAATTTAAGCTTACATCTATGTCCTGTTTCAGAATAGCAAACTAATCTTTCCGTCCCCTGAACTACTATTGCCTAGAGCCACAATGCTATCAGAGTATGCTGTGACACCAGAGATTTCAAAAAGAGAATGGATGATGGCCAAAAGATTCGAGATTAACTTATGAGGTGCAAGGGAAAAAAAAAAAGGGAAAACAGCTGATAGCAAAAGCAGCTTCTCTCCCCTACAAGGAAGCTTAATCCATGTCACCGCTTGATGCTGAAGTAAGAGAGAATGCCTTGCTGGGACAAACTAAGAATTCTGATGCCTTGTTTAGATCTACTGAAACTAAAAAGAAAACAAAACTAAATATTCCACAAAACAAACAGGTTTTCTTGAGCATTCAGCATCAGATTTCCATCATATACTCACTATTTAAAAAATAACATATTTTTCCTGTCCACCCCCATCCAACCTGTCTAGCTGCATTATTTGATGCTTGCGACAGCCAGACCAACAGGATGGCTGCACTTCATGCGGATGCCAGGGCATTAACAGATGTACATAATACCTACTCTTTTTGGCAGACTCCCTAAGAACGAAAAGGCTTTAAGTTTTTCTGCTTGTCACCTACCGGAAATTTCTGTGTATTTTGTATTCACTGGAAATAAAGCGGCAATGAGAGTGACAAAAAGATAAAACAAGCAAGCGTAAGACACAAACTTATTAGACACAAACAAATGAACTGGCAGTGACAGAAGACAGACCTTCAAGTGTACAAAGAGGCTCTGCTGCAACACACAGAGACCTGTGCAATAAAGATGTAATTAGGCAAAAGAGCACAGACTCCTTTGTAACAACATGGACTTCATCTGGTTGGCATGACTGCTGCCAAGAGAAAAGCAGCTATGACTGACTTTGCAATTTCACTGCAGAGTGGACCACACCGTGTTATTTAATCAGATGTATTTATTACTGGGATACACTGGTATCAGTTTGCCCCTAGTGGTCGTGAATTCAACAATAAAGCTGCTTCTGATGTGGATTACAATTTCCAGTGAAGGTTTTTATGATGGCTATATTAGCAGCTGGGCTAGTGAATCAAGAGATTTAGCTTCATATGCCTTTCTGGCAGACAGGTACATAAGAAAAGCATATTCAACACAAATTCTAACAAGTGATTGACTGAGGAATATTGTCCTGATTCCCCATGTCCTGCTGGAGCAAACTCAGTAACTTATAAATCGCATAATGAGACATCTAAGAATGTCCAAGCAGACCTACACTAGAAGTGGACGCTTAATTTCCAAGTAGTTCCCTGAAGTTTCTTTATTTGTAATCAGAGAAGAGTAACTCATATATTTGTTATTTCTTGTTAGGATAAGTTGTGACCTAGACATATTAGTATAACCTGGACTTAAAAATTTGTACGAGGATATAAAGTTGCATGACTTAACGCTGATGGCTGTAAACATTTTTTACATAGACAGGTTTGTTCTTTATTTGATCTCTCCTTTGCTGACCCAAGAAAATTCAACTGAAGGAGGGAGAGGGAGCTAGTTAAGGCTGTGAAAGTCAGCACCGCACTGCTCAAGGGAATCCATAAAATATACTTTAACTAAGGGAGCCACATTGCCTCCTAGCATTTACACCTCTTTCAAACACTAAAACTAAGCCATTAAGGATTCTCGTGTTGTGTCGCAAGGCTTTAATAAATTCTCACAAACTAAGTGTACCATTAAGAACAAAATGACACATAGGTATGAATTAAGGGAATACCTAGATACATACTCGAAGTCTTTTTTTACATATTCCTGTATTTTATATGGTAAAATTTAAAACATTACTACTATGTAATGCATGCCTTTTACCATTACGAGAAAAAAGTCAATTTAATAATATGGAAATGAGGAGTAGGAGTAAAAAACAAAGTCTCCTCCCATATTTTGTCACAATTTGCTAAGTTTAACCTAATTCATCTGCTTGAAGAAGCCTAATAATGACAAACAGTGGTTTTCAGCTTTGACAATTTCCTATAATTATTTCATAGTAACAGTGTGAACAAAAGTCAGGTTTTGGTTCAGACAGCTAAGAAATCAATTTCAGAGAAGACAGTAACTCCCCAGACAAGGAAACTTCATCTAGTTTTAGAAGACAGCATGTTATTTCACTTTAAGCTATTGAAAACCACAGTCTCCTATACTGCTAGGGCCATCCTCTATGTTTTCATGCAATATTATTTGGATCAAACAATTATCTTATCAGTTACAAATTCAAAATTATTTGCTCTTAACAAGAACTCCTGCACTATGCATTTTCATTATTTTCTTCTTTCTTTTAAAAATAAGTGTTATCAAGTTATACCTTGTAGAAGGTAAAGTGACAGATAACTTCATTGGGACCATGGAGTATTAAACATTAATGTAATAATAAACATGGTCTACTAGAGACTCAAATGCCCTCTTTGAAAATTAAAAAATGCATTTATAATATTTACCTGAGCCTGTAATTTGCACATTTTTTAATGTGCATTTCATAATGTTGTACTTGGCTAGCACAAATGGTATGGAGTTGAGAAAAGGAACACTTCAGGCAATAACTGCGTCTGCTAATCTGCTACCACGGGGCTGGAAATTTCTCAGCAATGAGACAATTAACAGAGGTTTTGGCACCACGCTTCATCTTTCTTTCATAAAGAAATATCTGAAAACAATTTGGAAATTAAAAAAAAAGCTGCTTGATGAGGCAGATAAACAGACTAATTGCAGTGGATTTCTCTAAAGCCTCTGTCACAGCTGATTTGCTGCTGCTGCCAACTCATACACAACACCTAGCAAGAATGATTCATTTTTCTTTAAGTGGAGCCATTTACTCATTCCATTAAAGAATGAGTAAGTAGCTTTGTGATTATTCTTTTCCTTAAAGCAATTTCTAGTCCAAGGTCCCTCAGGGACTTAATTCAGATACCTCTTACAGTTTATGAGTACACTTCAGAGACAGAGTGATAAACTGCAGAATTGGTATTTTTCTGGTATCTAACTTATAATTCATACAAGTACAGCAGGTGATTAAAAAAAAATTGCTTTGTCTTTACACTTTAACGGCAATTCCAAAAAGTGTTTTTCAGCTTTTAGTTTTTTCAAGAAGAGCTCACTGAAAAACCTATCCAGATCCCTTAATCAGTGATGAACCTGACTGTATATGCTTCTAAAAAGAACTTACTGCAACTAGTTTTTGCATTATAAATATATTTACAGGTTTAAGTCCCAAAGATAGTGAAAACTGCTAGTAACAGCTGAGAAAAATTTTAATAGTGCCCCTCTCACAAGTCTTTCAGGACAATAAGGATTGATTTGAATATTTCTGCAACACATCGTGAAGCCCTACAGTCACTTTCAAAAGGACTTTATGTCCCTGGAACAACCCAGCTCACTACTAAGCAGATATACCACAGGAAGATTTTCTCAGTAATATCACATGGTCTAGACAAGGTGATTAAGACAGAAATCAGCGCATTTGATTTTCAAGGATTAACAGCTTTATGTTGAGAAAGCATATGACAATCCTTGCAATAAAATAGGAATTGAAAAATTTGTTCATTGGGATAACGAAGTAACAGAAGTTAATTGTAGCAGGTTGGCTGCAAGAATTATTGTCTTTGTCACTTAACTGTCAACAAATCAAATTAATACAACACAGCCATTAGGCAGCACCATATTCAAAACAACAGCATTAACAAAAAACAAAAATTCAAAAAGGGTAAAATCCCACGTAATGTCAGAGGAAAAAAAGAATTTCTTCTAGTAGGCTCTGAAGAAACACTGTTTTAAAAATAAATAACGATTAAAAGAAACAGACAAGGCGGAGGAAGGCATTACTAACAAGCGTATATAAGTAATGATATATTCCACACAGGTGGTGTGGTTAACAGCATCACTGTACAGTCACTGGGAATAGTTTTAAGAATAAAACAGCTGCAGAAAAATCACCGAATGACCTGATAGTTCAACATCTGCAAGTTAGGACTGCAAGAGTCTAACGAAGAGTGGAAAAAACTGTTCCTGAACTTCAGGGATAATTAGTAGGTTTCTTTCACTGAACAATGAAATTAATGACATAAAAAGAGCAAGCACCAAAGCACTCAAGGACTCGGTGGATACCGAAAACAAGATTTCTTATAAGTAAAGCCTATTGTTCTCTCTTTTGATAAAAGCATAATGCATTTTTGCCTTATCATGGAAATGATAGTGTTATAAAAGCCCATCAATTCAAGGCTATCTCACAGAGGTCAGGCTGCAGACTGCAATTTAAGTCCAGGCAGGAAGGATAAACTGTTCCCAAGAGTAAGCCATGTTGTACTACACACACAACACAAGAATGATTCATATGACTTAAGAGGTTAGAAAGGGTATCAGAAGTATGTATATTAACTGACAGATACTCTCAGATATGAGGGTGAAAAGTTTTTTTTTTTCCCCTTAAACAAATACAATGATAAGAAAATGGAAGAGTAAGATGTTACAGAATTAATTTGAAGGCAACTATGCAGTCTAGATGACCTTAGTAAAAGGTAAAATATAGAAAATGCCCTGTAAAATTCAACGTTGCTTGTCCTACGACAGTATCTATTCCAGACTAAAATACATTAGTGAAAGCCACCAACATAAAATAAACTTTTGTTAATGACAGTGCTTATTTATCAGTGATAAAATCTGCTCTAACAAAAGAAAGATCCCAAAATTTAACAAAGAGCACTTTCAGGACAAAAACCATCCTGAAACACAAAGTCACTATAAATAATGTTACATAAACTTTTCCTGCTAAAAGTACGTAATACTACAGATACAGAAAAAAACAAAATGTAGATAACTCACATGAAACATGATTAAAAGCTACTTGTGTGCAATATGAATTGGGTTCCAAGTCATCTTTACAAAGCAATAATATTTATAACCTATGTAGAAACTCAAGTTTTAGCCTAGAAGATTCTGCACATGTGTATAGACACATGTGCAGAAAACTAATATTCTGTATATATGAAATTTTTTGTTGCTTACAAATAAAAGTTCAGGGAATTGTCCATACAGCATATTTTGCATAAAAGTCTCAGCTGGTGCAAACTCATGCTTCCTCCATTATAACCAGAGTTAACTCAGTTCATATCAGTTGAGAATCTGGAACTTTTTTTTTTTCCCCCTCCTCTCCTATTCAACTTCAGTATTATTGCTGTGATATTGATGAATTTTTGTTTTTTCAACCGAAGAACTGTTCACTAAGTTGCTGAAATCTAGAGCATGAAGTGCAGCCTCCCACTGTTTAAAGCTTAAAGTTACAGGCAGCTTCATTTACAAATGTACTGTCATACAGTATTTGAGAATTTACCTTTCGGACTGAAGCCAAACGATTCATCATTAAAGACTCTTCTCTATCATCATCATCATCCAAGTCCAACATGGGCATACTAAAGCTATCTATAATACTGCAGCACCTGGAGTTTTCATCCCTCGGGTCAAAGGGATCCACAATTATTGGTTCAGTTCCTTTGATTTCACAGCGGCAGAAAGGACAGCCTTGGCCATCAGACTCCTACAGCAAGACAGAAAAGTACATAAATTTTTAAAAATAAAAAAATAGACTTATTTAAAAAGTAGGTCTTACATCCTTCTTCACAAAAATGCCTCTAACAGATCTCTAAGAACTTTCAAAGAAGCACCAGCATAAACAGGAAACAGACTGATAGATAATTAACTATAGTAAACAGTAAAATGACTGCACCTTTAAAGCTGTCTCTCTTCAAAAGATGAAGCTTCACTTAAAAATAGCTGATCAAAATGCAACTGTTGTCTCTACAATGCACCAAAATTGTAAATGCCTTCGAATCACTAGTCAGCAAGTAACAGCTTGCCTTTCAGGATTACAATAGTGATCTGAGCATGACGCAGATGGTATGGAATAAGAGGTGGAATGTCCTGGTTTGAGGTGAAACAGAACTAATTTTCTGTTCAGTAATTTTATTTTTCAGCTAAGCTTTTTCTAACTAACTGAACTCTCTGAAATTAATGGCACATTTTTCAGACAGTGTCAGCTTCTAGCAGAGATAAGGCCTGATGTTTATAATTAATACCAAGGCATGGTGTGCAGTGAGGCTCTTGCTTCACTTATTGCTATAACACCCATGGCCAGACAACTTTGTTATTTGTCCCGTTGGAGGGTCGGAAGCAGAAAAGCGTAGAGGGGTCCCACCTGTGGGGAGGAGAGGACAGGACAGGTGACCCAAAACTGACCAACAGGGTGTTCCATCCCATCTGCCTCATGCTTAGTATAAAAGCTGAGGGATCAAAGGGTCAGCTCTCTTTCTTCAATGGCTGGCATCCAAGGACAACTCTGTCTGTTCGTCTGCCTTTGATCCTGATCCATGCAGTCCTGAATCCAGACCCTGAGTTTAGCTCCTGTTCGCCACTGGGTCCATTCAGGGACTTTCCCAGTGCCTGCCAGTGACGTGATTGTCATCCTGAGCGTGTCATATTGGTTTTGTGTATATTTCATTATTTTCTTATTAATATTGTTATCTTTCCTGTTTATCACTCTATTATTAATATTTCATTAAAGTAGTTTAGTTCCTTTTAAGCTCTTACGTTTCCTTCTCTTTCATCCTTCTCTCCCTGAAGGGAGAAGTTGGAGAGCGCACCTCTCATTTCTTTTAGTGACCAGTCCAGCCCAAACCACGACAGGAAAGAAGGTGAGGCATGTAGACAGAGATAATGCATTTTATTTTATATCTTTTACATTAAATATATTTATTTTTCATTTTAAGTTAGGAAAAAGCAGATGAGCTTTAGGACATGCAGCTCTTATTCTCTGAAGAACCTATATACAGTCCACCACGGCTGCAACGTTACCATCATTCAGGAATATGCATACAGAACATCTAAAGGTACAAACATTTTTTGACATGTTTAAGTAACAAACCAGGACTTTACTACATTTTTAAAAAATTATGTAACACAAGGAACTATTTTCACATGTTATCAGAAACAAGAATTACTTGAATTTTAATTTTTAAGTAGTATGTGTTAAATGATTTTCATGCAGCCATATTTCCATTCCTGTTACTCTTTTCTGAAATAATTTTTTCCTCATCAGAAGTACTCAAAAAGCCTTTAAAGTAGATTTCAGACTACTAATGAACAAAAATATCAGAGTTTTTCAAGCCCTTATAAAGAAATTTTTCCATCAAGAAGTACAATGCAGATTTGAATTTAAAAAAAAACCCACAAAAAAACTCCAAACAAACTCCCCTCCCCCATCAAAAAGATGCGTGAAGGTTGAGAGATCAAGATAATTCAATCTGATTTCAGAAATCACATTGTATCATATCTACCATCAGGCAGACAGCTAAAAAAGACAGGAACACCAAAATTAATTCTAAACAACCTACCCACCCTGAAGTATCATCAAGCAAGCACGGGTTTGTGATTTCTCAGATGTAAAGACAGCTTTATTTTTTTTATAGCGTTATTTTTATCTTGACACTTGCCAGTCTCACTAACCTGACAGATGATTTTACAGTTTATGATAGAACTGTGTCCCAAGGCCAAGTAATTATAAATGATGACTCCTGACAAGAGTCATGTCTGTTTGCATGGTTAGTACTGGATTTTCATTTTGTACAGAAAGATGTGTGTAATCTACTTTTAACAGCCTTGCATCCTAATTATAAAGGACTAGTCAACATCACTTACTATCTCAAGGAACACCTCCAAATTATATGGTCCTACTGAAGTAATTATTGTCAAATGAACAGAGGTCCTCCCTTACTCATACAATTCTTCAGTTTCATTTTCTAAAAACAGCCTTACAGATAAGGCTTTTCATCTTCAAAGCTTTCTTGTACCCGTGTTGTCGAATAGTTCTGTACTACCAGTTTCCCTCCTTTATTTTCAAAAGCATTAAGTTCACCAAAATATATTGGGTAACCAGTCACAGCAGCAGAGACTTGGATTTGATAGTACAGATGCAACTAAGAAATTAAAACCGAGATCTGGGACGTCTATATGAATACACACGTTTGTTCATGCCCACAGAAAGGTTATTTTAGAACATTGAGAGAGTAGCTATTGCGAACATTACAATGCAGCATATACGGCCATATGCTCTTACAATCAAGTCCAGGTACGTTGTTTTTAGACAATAATGGATTTCTGTGGAAAAAAATGACATTTTACTCCTGTTTCATAATACAAAAAGGAAACAGTTAAACCAAGTCTTATTTGAGAGACTGATCTCTATTAAAGGTGAACAACTCTGAATTATCCTTAGTATTCTGTGCAGATCTGATGTTGCTGATTCATTTTTTTTCTGCTTAGTGCAAACATCTGTATTAGACCTCTTGAGGCATGTCTAATGAGCCATTATGCTGCCAATTAAACACTAGCCCACCAGAAGCTCACAACAGCTGATGCTGTTACAATATAATATTTCTTCATTGCCCACTAATTACACAAAAGTTAAATTTGTAATGAAGTCCAAAATGTACTTCGCCAATTACAGATGGTCGCAACGTTCTGAGAAAGCTTGATGGTTTTGAAACACGCCAGTTCTCTGAGCCTAAAATGCTGTGTCATCCTCTTCCTCAGTCTCTAGCCATTGGCCACAATATTGAGGACCTGAGCTTCTCAAGCCTCCAGCCTCAAGAGTACCTCACTGGCCCAACACTGGAACATGCTGCTACCATGCTATGAGACACCCAGCATCAAAAGTACCAAGATTTCTGTCCTTTTGCTTGTCCTCTCAGCTAGCAAACCCCTCGCCCCCCCAAAACAAGACAAAAAACCACCCCAAACACCCCTGACCCCCTCTCCCCGCCCCCAACCAAACCAAAAACCTACAGACCTCAAAATTTCAGAATTGTTTTGTCGAAGATTAACATAGTCAGACCTCTAAGTTTGCCATTCAGAATGAAACTGGTAAGAACAGAGAAAGGGTACTCCTGAAATGAGAACAGTTGTTCCAGCTCAGCAGTTGCTTAATAGTGAAATAAATACTCTTATTTGGGTACGTCTGAAAGGGAATTTTCTCAGAATTTCTGGCCTGTAGGCAATTTGAAAGATTTGTGTTTGGAGCATCAGACTCAAATTTCAGATAGAACACAAAATCAGAAACGGAGAATTCTCCTTTTTCAGCAAGCTTTATTGCTAATGGAAGAAAAACTCAAATGGTATTTCTGATACATCATGCTAGCTCGCCAGTGATGATTTCTTAATTAGGAATTTGAAAAGAAAAACTGTAATACTTTAAGTCATACTTCAAACACAAGAATGAAAACTCATTAACTGAGTTGACTTTAAAACCATTTCAACCACTGAACCATTTAAAACGAGGTCAAAAATGGACTAGAATCAAGGATTCTTTTTACTCTTTCTTGCTACATTTGTAACCAAACACTGGTGTCTAAATGTGGAACAGTCCTGTCTGAGAATGGGATGACCCTTACTTCCCCCCCTACAAAATACAGATATGTAAGAAGAAAGGGGCAGGGAGAAGGAGACAGAATAGATTCAGTTTAAGAGCACCTACCAGGGGCAAGTCTGAAGTTGCAGGAATGACTTCTGCTTTTGATTTTAAGTTAAATGCTTGTTAACTGTGCTGAACTAAAGGTACCAGCCCTCTCTTTTTCCCAGACTGGCATGTCCATAAACAAGGCAGACAAAACACACCAACCTGTGTCACCAGGAAGTCCGCATTTTTGGGGATATTCCATAAAGGACACCAAGAGATCAGTTTCCCCTCCATTCAATCTCTTACCCCAAAAACTGTCTAAAGCTAGGTGGTTTAATGCTTTACATATTATTAACATAAGCTTTGAATACATGTGTTTTATTTTTCCAAAGGCCATTTCATAACTTATACTACTAATTGAATTCTTCTCCCACCAAAGACACCCTGTCTCCTTATAAAACGCTGTCTAGTCAGTTACCCACTCCCAGCTGCTACCTGTCCTCTTCATGTCTTTTGAATACATCATGAAGTGACCTGAATTGGCTGAATTGGCACCAAGTGCCCAGCCTTCAATGTGTGAGTAGATACCTGTGCTCAAGAAATAGTTTCCACTTAGTAGCAGTCAGCAAATGGCCTTGGCGAGCCTACAAGTCCAGATTTTAATAACTCCTGTAACTTTATTTTTCACATATTTTACTCCACAAAATGACAAAGATTACCATTTTAAATAGACACATCCTTGAACCGTCTTACTTAGTACCTGGAAAAGTAAACATATATCCACACTGCAAACAGGGATGTAACACAGAAATCCATCCTCTTCACTACGAACTGAACTATGACAGTACCTGCCACGCTGTAAGACAAGAAGTGCACATAAGGTGTCCACAAGGCTCTATCTTCACATCCTTGTCATTCTCTGCACAGATTTTACACAGCTGAAAAGTGGAACCCATTTCACAGTACAATTCATACTGCTCCTGTAACAAAAAAAAAAGCTGAGTGATTATTTCTTTACTGTGATTTGTTCACAAAAATTATACTTAAGCACCAGCAGTGACAAACACTTCTCTGAGTTTCCAGTTTTCCAACTCGCTTTACTTTTTAGTCAAGAAAACTATTGCTACTGATATATTTAAAAGCCATGCTAAGGTTACTGAAACAGCTTACTCTCTAGCTTCTTCAAAGCTGTTATATACTGCACTGCATGCTACAAAAAAAAAAGAGTTTAAAATATCCGTGCCTATTAGGTTTTCTACGGACTTTTCACATATAACTGCTATGCAAGGCATGTATCCTGCTTTTCCTTGGTTGCAGTTAAGAGGAAGACAACCAATACAGGGTTGTAAGTGAGAAATTAAGTGACAAATGGGAACAAAATTGGGACATCCTTTCCTAGGTATGAGTTTAGGACTAATACAAATTACCAGATTGAAAACTGACAAGTAATAGGGCTTTCTGCCTACAGCAAGGATGCAATATGGTAGCATGTTTAACAGAAGTAAACAACCCTTGCAAAGGAAGTATGGCAAGAATATCCCTACAGAATAACATGGCAACACTGGTGCACTGTTCAGTACTTTGTATTGTTGCAAGACTGACAGGCAGGTATAAGAGCACCTTCAGGAGGAATAACTAACAGATGAATCTTGAGTCTATAACAGTTTTCTAGAATTAGGTATTGTTGGGGAACTGGCAACAGTTATATTTATACAGAAATTTACACATTTGTGTAGAAATAAAGCTTTTTTAGCCCTAGAAAAGCAAAATCTGAAAGCTTGGAGTAAGTAGAATCCAGGTCACAGGAAAATAAGCAGCGACTGCTGAGAAAAGGGAGGGGAGGTTACTAAAAAGAGAAAATAAAAGAGACAGTTCCTATCTGCAGCTTAGTCAGTATGTACTAAGGAAGCTTATGGTGGACCTCTTGCAAAGAATCCATCTGCAGCAATGTAGCCCTGCAGCTACTTTTATACCATCTTTTCATAATTTTAAGCAGCTCTAGTGACAACTTTAAACTACTGCAGTCAGACATTATTTAAGGCAGCATTCTCATAGTTCAGACTCTGTTGAATTACCATCAGGAGTAACTAACGGTGTTCTCGTAAGTACAAGTTCAGAAGCAACTGGATTAATTTAATGAATTTGAAATGCAACATGACTGGCCTGTGAAGAACAAGGTAATCACTGAGAATGTCTAAGTTGCTTTTCATTTCCTTGAGGAAAAGTAAGGATATGGGGCTAGAAAATTGTTCTGTGCAACACAGATATCTGATATGCCTGCATTACTCTTTCATTACGATTTTAAGACTGGAGGGAAAAGAGGAAAGTCAGACAAGTAGAAGTATTCACGCTTTCTTCAGGTAATTGTTTTTAGGAATTCTCTTACTTACGAGACAGATATTATCATAATGGTATTCCTGATAATACCACAGATGGTAATGAATACTTATTTTCTGAAATATTTCTGGAGGGGGAATGCACATAGAGCACTCAGAATTACAGAAGATTCAGCAGGTCACCCAGTCTGCTCTGAAGAAACGGAAGTCCATCTGAAACAGTATGGCTTGCATCCAGTCTGATTGTGTTTCCTTTCCTCAAGTCTTTCAGATGCTTTTGTCAGGAAAAATGTTCTACTCGGTATACCTTAACCTTCTAGTGTTAATTTCGACACCATTTTTAATCAGGCATTTGTCTTGAGGTGGCTACTTTTTATTACTTGAGTATCAAACATCTGCACATTAGTTTATCACATCATCACTTAACAAGACTACAAACACAAATATTCTAATTTTCTCTGCAAATTAACCCCCTTTAGGCACTTAAATATTTCTGTTGCTTTTCCCTGATCTCTCTTAATTTGCACAATAGACAAAGAAGAAAGGAGAGACACCCTGGAACCAGTATCTTTGTGATATACAGACTCTACTTTTCCTCCTGGACCTGTCAACAACTGTACCATTCCTATTCAGGCTTCAAAACTATCATCTGATCTTGATTTTATTGCTGTATTTCCATCTCCTATTAGCAAGGAAACACCAAGCTACATAAACCTGTAATATAAATATCAGAAAAATCTTTAATAACCGTTAACACATTTCTCACTTGGAAGAGGCTTAGAATAAACAAAACTTTCCAAGACATGTCGTCTGCATCACCATCAGCTCTAGAGTTTAAAGAACTGTTATCTTGTTCTTCATCTGAGCCCTCCTATCAACAATGTATTTTCACTCTTTGGAATTTATTTCTCACATTTTAATAAAACCTTATTACTGCTAGATGAAATACTAAGGGAACTGAAGATTACAAAAGAACTGACGAAGCCTGCAACATACCTGTGTGACTTTTATGTGATCATGTGGTGTGGGTTCACATAATCCTGTCAAATCAGGATTATAGCTTCGTCCATCTGGGAACAGATAGCTGCATCACAAGAAGATTGTTATAAATACAGACATTTCTTTAGCTTTATTAGCCAAATAGTACTTATGAAATTGCAAGGAGGCAGAATAAATTACAGTAGACATTAACTAAAATGCGTCATCTTTCCTCAGCTATCTTTCTCATCTTTTGGGTGCTACACAGGCATTTTGACACACACTCAAATCCATTTATAAAAGCACAGGAGAGATTTTGATATCACATACATAGCTACTAGCAGAATGCTTCTGAGCTTTAGTTAGCAGATAACTTTATGATGTAGCTCAACAGTATATCATTTTAGATCTTCATCTTACAGTGAGCTTATACTTGCATATGTTCCTAGTGACCTGTCCACTGCGAGCATCACACTCATTAACTCTATGGACTATTTTAAGCAACGGAGCAGCATAGAAATTAACATGCATTGTGTATCTGTGTGTATTATCATATACATAATATTATGTCATAATATTATATATGCACAAATCTCTGTACATTATGACAACAATCTAAATCTACACTAAGAATCCAAGATGCAGACAGGACTTTAAGCAAGAATTGATGGGGGCATTTCAATCCTGTGGGAAATAAATAATAGGTTAAATGATATTATGGATACCCTAAGTTTTCCTATGTTCAGATTTATGTTACTTCTAACTTGGAAACAGTTTCTTGAAAGTTAAGTCATGCTACGAGGAAGTTTTATTTACATAGCATACAAAAACTTCACTCAGCTTTAAATATTCTCAGCTCTAGTTTTTATTTGCTTTGCTCAGTTTTTGTTAAGTAGAAACATTACCATTATAAGCGTGTTTCTTATTACAGGTACGGAATCATCATACCTGGAAAAAAATTACTGGACTGTGAGGGACAGAGAAAAATTGCAGGATGGTAAAAGGTTTCTCAGTCTTTTTTTGAAGATTGATCAAGTTACCTGTTGTTTGAGGTTTTTTTCCATTATAATCATGTGGACATACCAAAACATGTATCACAGTGAAAAGATTTTTGACACCAAAAATTTGTCTATTACTTCAGCCACTCTAGTAAAAATGTACTATTACTCCCTACAAACTTAGATTCTCTTACAATGATAAATCTTTTCAGGTAACTATTAGAACCTGGAAAATGTTCTGGCTGCACAATATATAAGAAAGCAATTACATAGCTTTCAAATCATTGTCCAAAGTTAGACACATGAATAACTGGTAGTAGTAATTGTTCAATAAGCTTAAGTGCATTTGGGACTCTTGGGGGCAGGGAGGAAAAGGGAGGAAGGAATCAATGTAACAGATGCCCAATTTTATTTTCTCCTGGAATTCATCTGCTATGAGATACGTTTTTGGTTAACTTTGGTTAATGGGATTACCTGGAAACAAGTGTTTTTCGAGTAAATAAAAGGTATGGCCCTTAAACTCCAAAGGGATGCTAAACACCATATCCAGATTTTCTCTTTTAAAGAGCTTTAATAACTACCCATATAAGCATTAGAAGAGCAAGGAAATCAGAATTTCAGACCTACAGCAACTATAGAAATTTGTACTTACAATCCTTCCCGGCTGCCATCAATCAAAGCTTGAAACAGAGGCTTATTGTGAGGTATGGTCTGCAGTATGTTCCCATCGCCAGTCACATATCCAATGGCCCACTGTCCCAAGCGAGTGCAACTCAGTCTGAAAATGTAGCTTGATAGAAACAGGACGAATAAAATGTCAGTGTTAATCTGAGAGCAAGGATGGCCTCTGGTTAAGACACTGAATTAGGTCTCTGAAGATTTGGGTTAGATTCCCATTTTTGCCAAAGGCGTTCTTTGTATCACCTTAAATAAACCTGCATCTCTTATGCTGTCAGTTCCTTGTGGGCAGAAATACGGTAACAGTAGCACCCTACCCCAACTTTTTACTTGCTTGATTTTTAGTTCTCAAAGTGAAAGCTGCATATTCACTGTGAACAGTCCTTTTATGTACCTTTAGACATGCCCATAAACCTTCTCAAGAACAGTGTATTATATTATCAGGTCTCCATAGCTACAACATACACCTTTTGTGCACACACAGGTCAATAACCCAAAAGAATGGAAGGGGAAATATAAAGCATCTTCAGATGCAACAGAAACGTGAATGATGAATAATAAAAACGGCTCTACTAGCAATGTTGTTTTTGTGTCTTCCAGAGGAGGTGAACACAACAGAAGAAATATCACTTCTACTTCAGAAAATACCAGATAATACCAACTCAACCGAACTTAAATTTAAATACTTCTGTGTGTTACAGGTGATAGCTGTGAGTATACATAATACAGACAGAGAGCACAGCAGAAGAAAAAGGAAGATTATAGGCAATAGTATCGGGCATGTTTAGTTCTTACTAAAAACTCTAGTCCCTTTAATGTCAGACACCATCTGATACGCAAAAACCTCATTCAGAAAAGCATCCCACAGTGAAATACTAAAACCTCAACTTTGTATTTACAGAGCAGCTTTTCTTAATTATATATAAATATTTTATTTCCTTCCAAACTCCTTAAAATGAGAAATCTTAGCCTTCCTGAAGTTTGTCATGGCTCTTACAAACTTCAATAGGGCCAACATTACACTGAAGTAGTAACTATTCATTTGAATGGAATCTTGTAATTTCCAGGATGTTTTAGACTGATTACAGAAGCAATTTCACTTCGTATCTCCTCTTTCACACTCCAGCACTTCACCTAAGCAATTCAGAAAGTAATTTTCTGATATGCAATAGAAAATTATCTTATAACTAACTCTCTGTTTACAAGGAACATAAAGGCAACTTTGGATAATTTCTCTATTACTTCTCCTTTACAATCAAAGAATCAGAATCAATAATTTAACTAACTATAGCAACCACTCTCAAAATCAACCTAGTTATCTGACTTCCGCAGAAGTGCTCATGAGTGCCAAGCTGAAAATCAGCGTTATTCTACTGCAACCACAAGATTCTTGTATATATGCCCTTGACCAGTCAGGTAGCTTAATAAGACACAGTTTATTTTTTGCTAAAAATTAGAAGAAGCCAAGTACAGAATATGGGTATAACCATTGCTAGACTTATCTAACAAGTTTCAAAATGATGCACTTGTACGTATATAGACGTGTAATCCTGCAGCAAAGTTAGATGACTAGACATCAGGGGAAAAAGCTTCATAACTGGAAGATGAAACCAGCAAAACAGAAGTTAACTAACATTAAATGGATTAAATTGATTGGATTAAATGGATTAAATCCATTTATGAATTTTTACTTCTCCAATCTGAGTGAAGAAAAAAATAGGACAACAGAAGTGACATAAATGGTAAAAGTTTAGTTTGAATAATTCAGTAAGTAGTGCACCACACAAATTATTTAAAAACTCTTCACGTCATGGTATTAAATATGACAGACTCCTTTTCTAGGTGCAGAGTTCATGATACAGAATAATTAATGGAAAAGAAAATATGAAAGAACATAAAAGGAACACATAAGCACTGGTTAAATTAATTTTAAGCGTATTACCATGAAAGATAATTTTTCCTTTACTATCAAGCAACAATTCAATGCCAATTTTGAAAAGCAAATTAAAATTTTCAAATATGCTTTTCAAGAATGCATTGCTTGTTGTATCTAATTCAGAAGAAAGGAAAAGCAATGCAATTTCAAGGTTTTTTCTGCTTATTTGTACTTTCGTGTGCTAATACAATATTTTTTTGCTTCATACCACTGTAGAAGAATTAAAAACATAATAAAACAGACCATGCTTACAAAATTCCTATGTCTTAAAATCTAAAAGGTCAGCATCTCTTGAATGTGGAGTTCTGAGCTTTAGTATTAACCTATTTTTAAAAATACATTTTGATAAATAAAATCACAAGTATAGAAAAAAAATACCTACTGCTTCTCTGATTCACTCTGTTACAAAAAATGTCAAGAATTCACTCTTTCAGTATTGCACTGAGCATAAGTATCATGCAATATAGAAGTATGAGCCTAGAGTTATCATGTAGCTTCTGAGACAAATTTATTAGGAAAGCAATAATCAGCAAAACCTCTCACCTCCCAGGCTTAGTGCTGTATTTTTGCAACCTCGCTTTTACTTCATCATATGTCAGGAATGCCATATATCCAGGATGCGTCACAGCCAAGAAGTTCCAATTCCTTAAGATTGAACCCCATGGCTAAAAAAAGAAGACAAACAATTAAACAGATGCAGCCAGGTAGTTACATATTTCTAATAAAACTCAGGTCAATTTGTCAGAGAGACATACAGTGTTTTAGCTTCAGCTGAAAAACGCGCACTTTTAGTGAAGGAATAAGTAGTACAAAAGACTGTCATATATACCCAGCTTTGCTATAAAAGAATTATTCCCAGAAGATCAAGTCTAAATTTTTGAATAAAGATTCTGAAGAACTTGAATTTAAGGGATTGCCTATTTGTAGCTACATAACACATTAAACATTGCATTTAGTTAGAGCCTGGAGAGTATGGCTCTATGAGGGTTTAATAAAACCACAATTAAAATCTATTCTTGAGAGGTCCTGAGGCACTCTCATAGTTAATGATAAGTAACACTAACAAATGAAGCCTAATAAAGACACTCATTTGATCTGTTGTTCCTTTTCTTATTCTCTACTTCTTGATTTCTTCAGTTACCATAATGGTATTACAGCCAGAAAACAAAACAAATATTGACAGCGCTACATCACAGTCTTTGCTGACGTGAGTAGCAAATGCTTCAGAAAACTCGGTGAAACTTGCCCGATACACTATCGCTTCGAAGGATATAGAACAGTCCATTACTGTAAACGAGGGATGATTTTTAAGTAGTGGATTAATAGAAATATATTAAGTGTTCATTGCCAGCATTTGGAGAGACAAGAAACTGCCTCTGAATGGTCTGGGGATTTCTTTTTTTTTTTTTTTTTTTTTTTTTTTTTCTCTTTTTCAAAAAAAAAAAGGGGTTTTTTTTGTTTTTTTACGTACTTGTCAAAAAAATCAAGGCAGGTGAAGTTAAACAACACAAGAAAAGAGGCCTGTGTTCTTGTGTGCCCTGAAAATTCCCTTTAAAAGGACTTCTAAGAGCTAGTAAGGGAGAGATGAAATGCCTGTGTGACATGCTTGAGCAGAGTATCCTATATAGTTTTGCCTGAGATTACGATACATTTCCCGGGCAAACCCTAACGACTACTTAAACGTGGATGAACACCTGTTTTATTTTAAGACTAATACCTCTTCGAAACAGACACATGAAATGGAACAGTAAGGTTTTGGCACAGAGGCCATAAGAAACCTCAGGCATTCAAATTTGTACAGGAAGAAGGAGAAAAATTCACAATCCGAGATGCAACACCGCATCTTGCCAGCTCCTCTCTGCACCCTCACCAAAGATGGATGCCAGGAGGCTTCATCACGTGAAAAACATTAGTTGCCCAAACTAGAGAGAAAAAGGGAGCTGACTCTTCCCCCTTCACCACAGCAGCACCGACACTTCCTTCACAAAAACACGTTTTCCTGTTGTATTACTCAAGTGCACACATGTAAATCAAAAACGATGATCAAACACGCTGTACTTTGACATTTTGTTGGACTGTGTAATATAAAGGCTTGCTACAGTACATTATAAAACAAATTCAAGTAGCGTGCAAATTTCTTGGTTAATCACAACCATCAAGCTTCTAAGTTGGCAGTAGACAGCGTCTTCCTCAAATGCTCGGTGGACTCTACAGAGTATCACACTGCTGCTAGATCTAGAAAACGATGCAACTGAAAAATGGTACAGCTGAAAAATCAAAGGGCCAGAACTCATTGCTCGCCTTGTGCACGCAGAGTATTACAAGAGCAGAAGTGTGAATGGGAAGAGATTTGTATACTTTCTTTTCTACGCAAATACTTTTGCGCAGAAGGACAACTTAACTGAAGACGTCAACAGCAACAGAATGAAGTTCCGTTCCTTCAAAGCATCTACATAACCTGCTGTGCTAACTTTTACCTCCGGGGAGAGAATACAGCACTTGTATTCTGTGTATGAGAATGCATGAGAGCTGTGCATGCATACAGCAGGGAGGCAGGGGGAGCAACTTCACTTTTACAGGACCTCCATAAAAAGCAGTCTTGCTTTCTTCTGTGATTAAGCATCATTATAAACGTAGCTTTTCTGTAACACAAGCCACAAGTTGGCAAAACAGTATTTCGATTACTTAAACAACTGGGATTTTCCCTTCGTGGGTGTGCGCACAGACAGTAACAGAAGTTGCTTAAAAACTAGAGAAGTAAAATGTAACCTCTGGGAGAGGTTCTCTCAGGCCAAGTTCAGTGCAAGTTCACTTCAAGAATTATGCAGCCATTGCACCAGCTGGTAATCTGTTCGGCAAAAATCCTCTCTCTGCTTCTTTGTTAAATTAGAAGTTAATCCCAACCAGTCTTCCCTCCTTACAACGATCAGTACTGCTGATTGCCTTTTTCTAGCACAAGGCGCAGTAATGAATCAAACCAGCAATGGCCTCACAAAGAAATGAATGCAAACAGGTATTCAATGGCTCACAGAACAAGGAAAATAAATCTCATTTCAGGCTTCTGTCCTGAAGTTTAATGCAATCTATAGGAGCCCACATAGGGTCAGAACAAACCGTTACTTCTCAGATCACTGCTTCTCATTTAATTTTATATTCAATGAACAGACTAAAACAAATCATGAAAACCCCAAATCCTGTTATTATTCATAAGCAGAATGCTTAGGGGAAAAAAAAAAAATCTACAGAATCTTACATAAATGCACTTTATAGTGATGTATGTTGCAACCAATGGGTCTCTGACATTTTGAGTCAAGTCTGAGATCAAGATTTGGGCTTGATTACTAACCTGATCCCTATGTTAGTTTGCCAAATACTGAGTAAGAGAGAGAAACTTTGGCAGAGTAGAAATTGATCCTAAGGCAGCAATGTTCAGACAGGAATGCCTGATCATATCAAGTTCCACGTAAACGGAAAAGCTTAGGGGGATTTTGCTAAAGCAACATGAAGTACAATGATCTATATTCTCTAGTTTATTATTTAGCAAAGAGAACCCCCAAAGTTTTGTTCAAACCCCCATAACTTGTGTGTGTTTTAATAAGTGACCAATGTTTGTGGTTAAATTAAACAAACATTACTTACACCATAACATTTTCAAGTTTGATACAGTTTAGACTCAGAATGGAGAAGAGATGATCAACATCAACAACTAACCATTAAGCATCTCCTGCACACCTTACTATCAACTTTGTAATGGTACCCTTTCCCATAACAGCAAAACCAAGAAAGTTAAACAGAGAGGATCACAGAATAACATGGAAGCCAGAACACACATATGGCCCAGGCTTTGATCTACAATTGGTATTTTGAATGTATTTCCAACAGGCTAAAGAATAATGCACCAGTTTATCACTGTATAGGGTAAAGAAAGTAAGTGATCAAATAAATGGTTGTATATCTCAAAGATTCCTATATATAAAAGAAATATCCAAACTGACGACTTCAGAATCAGTACATCTAATACAGACACAAACCAGCACAGCCTTGTATATTGACTAAAATACTTAAAGTTTGTTCTGTAGAAGGGACACAAGGTTAACAAAGGTACATAACATAAATACAAGTTTATTTCAGAGAAATATTACCTATTAACAATAATACAATTAATGCTATTCCCAAAGGAAGTCCCTTATTGTAAATAAACAGCAGAGGATTAATGGCAAAATTGTGCTCATAAAGAAAAGAATTAGGCCTACATTTAGCCTCAAAAAAAGTCATATGCACCTTTCCTTACGTGCTTGTAGAAACACTTCATGTAAGTATATATAGATACAAAAGCACAATGAAAACACATGTAAAACTTAGATAAATACCTGGAGGCCTACATTTCTAGGAATGCATTTAAGAATAGTGAAAAGTAAGTAAGCAGCAAACACAAAGATATTGTAATCATACTAAATATCTGTAGAAATGAAGCAGGTGTTGCTGGATGCTTTCAGTTCTTCTGGTGCTGATGACGCAAACATCTCTGAAGGACTACAAAAAATACGCAATTTATTTCTGAATTCTAGTGTTTCAGTTATTTCAGTTTTTCAAAAAAGTCCGCTTCCCTGACCCAAAGGTACACGCCTCAGGACACTAAGTCTCTGAAATTCATACGAGTATCTAAAATTTTCGAATCTTACCTGAAATAATCTAGTAAAGATATCAAATTCAAAAATTGAAATGTAGTCATTGCAGGTCAAGTCAATAGTAGATTTAAGAGCCATTGCTTCCAAACCAGAGCTTATCTGATGAACTTCATGAAGGCACTGCCTGAACACTTTCCATGGCACTATAGTTCTGTGAGAGGGGTGGAAATAAAATAAATTTAATAAAATCACACATTTGAGATTTCATTCCTTATTTAAACATCAGAATTGGACCTTTAAAGAAGTGGAACACTAATTTGGTTTCTCTACAGACAAGGAAACCCACCAAACCAAAACAAAAAAGTTTTCTGAAAGCAGCCTAAGCAAATGAAAGAATGTTTACCTTCCTTTAAACACAGTCAAAGTGTCATTTATTTTACAAGGGTAAATATTCAAGCTTCCTTAGGAGGACAAGAAAAAGAACACTGTAGAAACTGCAGTATCTTAACAAGCAGGTATAGCAACCAACCTCACACCACCTCAAAGATAACGTAAAGGACCAGCCCTGTGCTTGGTAAAGAACTTTCTTCACACCCTCTCTTCTCAGAATGATAAGCATCAATTTAGTATCTACTGTGATGACATTCTGTATAGCTGAAGCTCATAAATACTTGTCAAGTTACCTGATAGCAATCAACCAGATACCACCAATACTGGCCCAAAGCCTGTCATAGCCCATGACAACTACAGGCATACTAGAAGACGTATCTTCTCAGATTTTCACCTTCACACATTCTTGCCGGATAGGGAGTATTTTTTCAGACAGTAGTGAATGTGGGAAAAGGTAGGAAATGAGTATAGAGGAATTAAAATTATCCTCTCTAATACAAAGCTGTGTTCTGTCAAATTCAGCTTCTATTTGCATAGTTGGAGATAATGCAGATTAGTTATTTTGCCAACCAAGTGCTTATATGTGGAATCTGACACGAGGCTTATCACTTGGAAGTGCTCTATTTTATCACTCTCAAAACTGTGAGAAATTGTTCAATAATAGCAATTTTTCTTCTCACGTCATTAGGGTCACATCCAAACTTTGCAGAGCCGTAACACCCTCCCTTTAAAAAGTTCAGCCTCACATTGACAGCAGACCATATTATATTTTAAAAACATTTTAATTAACCAAAATATAACCAACATATAAGTATTAACCAATATATAACTGTTTTCAGGACTTAACAGGATCTCACACATTAATGGTAATATTTTGTTAATAACTGCTAAAAATCACAAAAGACACAGGCCTCACAAACTCATCATTATTTCTCACAATTTTTATTACTTCACATTGACTTGTTTTTCTAAGAGCCAAAATATTATTCCAGTTTTTCTAACTACTTTCTTATGCAGAAATGTATATCACTTGGTAGTACAGTACTGTTAGGAAAAAAAAAAGGACCGACTGTATTAAGTTGGTGCTGCATAATAAATATTCTGCAGTTAACCTAAATGAAAACAAACAGTAATTTGAAATGTAACACTAAAGATATGCTCCTGTA
Organism: Chionis minor; assembly: GCA_013398295.1. Classification (NCBI taxonomy): domain Eukaryota; kingdom Metazoa; phylum Chordata; class Aves; order Charadriiformes; family Chionidae; genus Chionis; species Chionis minor. The sequence goes on from VZSF01000860.1 coordinate 852,063, forward strand.
TTTCAACTGCATCAGGCATTCAGTACGTTTGTAAGCGCAGAGAAATATACTTGTTACTTGGAGGCTTATATTGAGAAAGTCATAAATGATAAAATGTGAAGTTCAATAGATCTCAGCAGATACTTTCATCTGCGTATGAAAAACAGGAAACCACAAAGAGCTGAAGAGAGATACCACATCAGATGCCATTTAAGAAAGAATGCACATCAAATTTTGATTATGTTAAAGAGAGAATGAAATGTTGCACTAAGTTCAGAGAACATAGTTGGAAAACATCAGTGCTTTTGTGGTGTTAAAGTTGTCTTAGTTCAAGCGCCCATTGCTTATTTAGTTCCTGTAACCATGGCTCTGAAATATCTTCCGATTCTCGATGTAAAACACCCTAAACAGTTACAGCACTGAAACTGGATTAGAAAAGTTTTTTGGGGTTTGGCATTTTTCTGGGAGGGAATTTAAAATTCACTAAATTCAACAGATATTTTTTTTTTCCCCCTGCAGGCTTGTGAAATAGGTCTTTTATCACCTTTCTTAAATAAAGGTGAGAATTGGTTGTTGAAAATGTAACTCCTATTCCTTGGCAGCTACTGTTATAGTAGCTGTCATTCCTAAATACTTTGAAACAGCACCAACTGGGGATCGTTTCTCCCCCAACGTGTCTCTCCAGTTCATATAAACAAATTGCTTCCAGTCTTCTGAGAGCCTGCAGACAGGGCACACTCGCTCAAAATGAGGATGTTAGTAAGTCTTCACGAGGTGAAGGATTCTGCAACATCCTCTTTGCTCCCATGGCACCGAAATCCGGTGCCCTTTCAGGCACGCTGTGAAACACCCTCCTCCGGCAGAGATCTAGGAGGGGGTCATGCAGAATGCTTCCCACACTGATGGGTCTGAAAGAGCTTTTCGAAGACGGCTGGCAAGCTGAGTTTCTGTTTGAATTAACGTTTTGCTGCTGCGGCTTTCATGTGTTTCAGGGGATATATAGCCTTTGAACGCACCTTTTCATTATGCAAATCTAAAGAGTCATTCTAATTATTTGGGGAGGTGCCCAGGGCAGTGAGAGGGGGAAGGGAACAGCAGCGATCAAACCAAGGTTGAGATCGGACTGTCCCGGTCAATAGCGTGCTTAAATTCTTGTTAAATATATATATAGACATATATGTTTGTTTTTAAACAGAAAAAAAAAGTATTTCCATTATAGAAAGAAACAATATGATCCTGTTCGTAATGAAATACTGCCTGCAGCCTTCAGCTCCTGAACCACAGAAGGTATCTTCTATAAATATTTTCAGTGATCTTTGTCCTTGTAATACGTTGCATCATGCCCTAGTGACACCCTGCACGAGAGGCTGGCAGGTATTCTGCACATGCCTCATGCTATCAGGTTGACCTGTGGACACGTGTCTAGGAGAGGAGTTAGTCAGCTCTGCTACAGCTCATCAGAAAGATGTGACTTGACATCCCAGTAACATTAGTTCTCTACGGAATTAGGTTGAGGGAGTGCAGTGCCTCAGTGTTTCAGGTATTTAATCGTAGTTACGTGAGCTAGCCTTTGCAGAAGAGCACACATGATTCCAGCTGAGACAGGGATCTGGGGAGTATCTCCTGTGAGAGCTTGGTACTGCATAGTGACGCTACTTCCCTCAATTGTTTGATGCCCAACTACACATGCACACATTATGAACAGACATGCCCAGGGCTCTGGTAACAGTTTCTCTTTTTATAATATAATTTGGGGAAAAAAACCAGGACACTTAATACAAAAACATCTGACTACATTATACGTACATACTGTTATTGTGCTACAGGTTACTTTACTGCAACCTTCAATTAGTTCAAAATCTTCAGTGAGATAATTTTAGAAGGAAATGAAAGTATGAAGGAAGCTGAAACGCACACCTTATACAGCAGAAAAAGGTTATGGAGGACCTTTTAGTAGATAAAACTAACCTCTGTCTGCCAAACTTTTAGGCAACAATTCATCCATACAGTGTCTTTGTACTGCCTTTCCTCATCCTTAGGGTAGAAGCAAGCCCATACCAATTTGAGGAAAGAAGAGACAAAATAAAACAAATGATCCTGAACAATCTTTCCTGAAGAGGCTTTTTGCGCACATCGCTCTCAAATCATCAAAACTATCTGCATCTTGGCAGATTGGGGTTGTCGTCTTAAGAGTCCTGTCAAAAACAGTAGAGTAAGCCATTTCTCCCCCAAGCTTCTCAAAATGACACTACTTCTCCACATTTCCCCTACAATAGTAAGCCTAGTTGAAGAATGATAAATTAAAAAAAAAAAAGTTCTGATTGAAGTATAAGCTTTTAAAAAATACTTTTATATAGGATCTATTTACTATTATTGATGCATGTCAAAGGGAAGCGTCACTCTATAATCTCAAATACAGTGTTTTAAACACCACCCACACAACTTCCATATGCCTAAAGGAGAAGGATTAGTGTCCTGCATGTAATTTCCAAGCTATTTAGCAGAGGAATTTAGGTCCTCCCTTCTCTCCCGCCCTGATCATGTGTATGTAGGATTTTTTTAAACTCCCTGAATGTTGCTGCATTATTAAATAGCAAAAGACATTAAAATAAACCTGGAGAGGAAGCAAATATTTTCTGTGTGTGCAGAGTAAGTACAGCACTTCAGTAGAACTGCAGAGACGCAGCTATTCTGGAATGTCAAGTGACAGTGCTCCCATTTGAACCAGTGCAGACCACAAGTACGTCAAGGAAGGTAAATGTGTACCTGTGTAACTTAGAGCAAACATTTCTGTCTGCAAAGGGAGCCTCTCAAATGAGGCCAGAAAACGTAACATGAAACGGGCACTACTGCACCCAGAGCAAACTCAAGAATATTCAAGCAAATACTGACCCAGATAGAAACAACATTCTTTGCAAGTCTGCAGTGAGCAATGTGGATTTTGGTTTATCATCACTGAACAGAGCATTTTCTTAAGACTGCTGCTTCAGTTTTAAGTGAGAGGCCACATGTTTTCATTGCTTCTGAACTGCAGAGCAAACAATTGACACACAGAAGGCTTGAGAAGTTCAGTCCTGAGGGGAAAAAGGAATTCTGCCATATTGTGCCAGTACAATTGTTAAACACTGACATCATGCAGAACAAAGATGAATCTAACATGAGAAAAGAGAAGGTAAAAAGAGATAAAATGAGCCTTATGAAATGGGGAAAATAGACTACTGAAAATATCCACTCTCAAAGCTGCCTAACTGGACGCTGCTGGAAAGACAGCAAGTTAGTACTTCCTTAAGGGAGGCAGGAAGTCTGCATTTCCTGAAGCGTCCCTGAAGGGATAGACTTATCTATATATTTCCAGCTCTGATCTCTAACCACAAATCCAAAGCACACCCATGCTTTTGCACGTCCTTTTATACTTGAAACACTGACTCTCCTGCCTATCCATTGAGAATCTGTTCTCCTGTCTCACAATCTTGTGTGCCAATTGTTAAAACTTTCTTTTCTCTATCCCTTGTGTATGCAATTTTACCTCATTCTTAGCCACCCTGAATAGCTGTGAAGACCATTGTCCTTTTCTGTTTTTTAATCATATCTTGCAACTTTCCATTGACTAGCTCTTCTCTGTAATATTATCTATGTTCTTGTTCAAACTTGCTTATTTCACATCTGTATGAAAAAGACCTAGAGAGATTTATGTCTCACTAGCACCTAGGGAACAGTACCTTCTGCCTGTATCTTAAGTTTTTAAACAGGGGTACCAATAAGCCTATTTCCTGTGCCGCTGATCAGCAGAGGGAGGAACCATCCTCTAAAAGGCCCGTTCCCTGCTAACTTCTTTAAAAGTTCCTGTTGCTTCAACACCTGTCTTGATAGCGATGAAGGCTATAGCACTTGGATTACCGCCTCTTCCTCTTTCATCCCTTTTTATCTTTGGATTCCCTTTACACTTCAGTTCATACTCAGATTTGAAGATCTGGGCCAGGACCACCTCTTCTGTCCATATTTTTACAGTGTTCGGTCAACACTAGGGCTCTTAGGTGCTACCAGCAGCAAGAACAGAAAATCAAGCAATAAATTAAGGGGATCAACAAGGTGTTAAAACCTAGCTTATCTGAGGTCTCACTTTCTGACAGATAAATGCTTTCAAGTTAAGTAGTGCATTGTGGTCTGCCTATTTTACTGCTTCTTCGCTGAATCCAAGCCACAGAGGCTATGTCTGTTGAATCCTGAGCCGAAAAGCACTGACCACAGCAGAACCACAACTACTCAAAATTTCAAATATCAATCTGAAATACCTGTTTAACTGCTAATGAGAAATCAATAGCCACATTTTCTTCCTAAATTCCAATAAAATATAAATACATTTCAGGCCTCATCTGGTAAAAAAAAAAAATATAACAGAGCATTAAAATGGTAATGTCTTTTGATCCTAGCACAGTAAGAATTTCTATTTCCTTAGAAATGAAAAGGTGGGGGGAAATCAATTTATCTGATAAAACCAACAGAAATGCTTTCAATTTCTTAAGGTTTCACAATGAAGAGTAAAATTTTAAAAGTTAAAATAAATGGCAGAACTATGGAGAACTGAAAATCTAAGAACATTGACATTTCACTGCTGATTCATTCTGCAACATGAAGACAGCCACAAATCACAAATTTCAATAGTTACAAAGCCCTGCATGACTTCACTGTAGCTTTCAAATTCAGAGGCTGGAAAGATTGTGCTGCTGTTAGGTCATCTCGCCCACTCTCTTTCTCAGTTCAGGATCGCTCCCAGCGGTATTGCGCACATTTTTGCTCAGAACAGAAAACTGGTGAAAGACGTAAGGTGCTATTAAAATGAGCGAGGAGCTGGGGGAAATTAACATCAAGCATTATATAGTGATAAAATGCGGATAATGAAGAAGCTATCAGATTATGTTTTATATGCATATTTACAACCCACTGGGGGTTACTAAAGTATCTGTAAACAAATGTAACTGCTGATTACATGCCTTACAATTTCACAGTTCCATTTAACATTACTGTTTAGCTGTACATTTAACTATCATTTGCTTCAGTGCAACTATAATGGTAAACCATGGGTGAAGATTCACCCACTTGCTCCAATAATTGTATTCTAGTAATCAGTACAAATTCAAAAATCTCACCTTCTCAATTTCACCACTTTCCTGCTTTTGACACTAACAAGCTTGCTCTTGGTATAGATCTTAACCTAAAATCGTGACCTTGACTAGCGTGAAAAGCTCGTGTCAATTTATTCCTCAGTTCTTTTTCAGCCAGCTCCTTTATTTTCTTTAAAAGGCTCCCTTCCTCCTCGTAGCCTGTGAATATGGCAGAGAGCTCCATTCTCAGCCTACTCCAGCCATTCAGCCTCTGCTAAGTTCCCACTCATTCCTGATTTTTGTTTTCACAAAGCAAATCCAAAATTCTCTCTATTCCCTCATCTCCCTGATAGCTTTTCTTGGTCAGCTTCCTTGACAAAGTCAGGAGGCCCGGGGTGGTTTTGGTGTACTATTTGATGCTGCTGACCTCCCCACCTAGCCCCTAATTTGGATACATATTCTACTCTGCCCTCCACTTCTTCCTTCATCGTACTGCTATTGTCCACATTCTTCTTCCACCTAGATAATCAAAATGTCATTACCTCCCACGCCGATTTATTATCCCTGTACACTCCTAAACCCCGCATTACTCTCTGCAGATCCTTTCCAAACATCACATCACTTCCAAGGCTTCCCCTTCTCCTCTGAAACATGTGATACTGGAAAAATCTCACAACTGTAAAGTGTCTGACCATTTACTCCTTTTGCACTCCCTCCCTGTGTGAGGGCTGATGATTTCCATTACCCACGTATCTGCTGGTCTCACAAGCACCGTAGCATTGTCTCCTTTCCAAGCTTCTCTAGCAACTGACATTATCTAGAAGTTTTGTAGAGTTGTACCAGAAACACCAAAGTTGAGGAGGTATTTGAAGGCCAAGAATGTGTGAAGCCACCTCAGCACTTTGCTCTGATGGAGCCATTCAAATGGCTTGCTGAGTTCTACTTCTGTGTTTTCTACAGAAATTCACAGAGCAGCTAGATGTGTGATCATCAGACTCGAAATAGTTAGCCTAGCCATTTATTTTACCAATGAATTTGAAGTCATGTGAACGTACACCTGACTAGCCTTAAACACAAAAGAATGACTGTATCCTATGACACTTATTAATAACAGTATGAATAAACTCAGTCACAGCTGCGCAACGTTGGAGCAAGTGTTGAGACAGACAAATGTAACCAACATAATTATAAATTCCCCATTCATTGGCGAAGAGAAGTGAAAGATGTAATATATAATTTATTTTTTTAAACTACAAACTGGACTCTTGAAAATTATTATGTTTTGGATTTTCTTCCTCGGCAAATTATAATATATTGCTTTCTGTAAACAGAAGCACAGGTTGCATTTTCAAAAACTGAAAGCCAAAGAGTCAACTTAAAACCAGAAATGGCTATTGACCTCCTTCTTTCTATTTAGGATATTTCAATTTTAAAAAGAAAAAAAATGACATTTCAGAAAGAAATTAAGGTAGAAAATGGATTATATAAAAGCTTCCAATTCATTAGGTTTAGAAAAAGGAAGATTATTTGTATGATAATACTATGCTGAAAAAAAATCACAAATTAGTATAATGGTTCCAATTGTCTCCTTCCGACCAGATCAAACAATGCATCTTTTTGTCTCTTGAACTCTCTCTCGTCCTACAGTTTACCCATCAGAAGCCAAGATCCAGCAGAACTTACTTTTTATTTACACTCTAATCTTGAGCAGCATTACTCAGTGGCCTCAAAGTAAGGGCTGCTTTTTGCAAACAAGTGAAGATCCCAGGCTTGCCCTGTAAAATAGAGATGAAGCCAGGGAACTTACAATATAGTTCCTACCTGCGCTCCACTGTACTGCATACCTAACCAGAGCTGCAGGTTTCAGAGAGTCCTAGGGGCCTATCTTTAGGTGGTCGGGTTAGAAACAGATTTTATCAGGTGTTCGCAACACCCAAATTCTTTAAGTAGTCTCTGCTTCTGGGGAAGTCATACTAGCATATTTGCAAACTAATTTGTCATAACAGGCCCATTGTAAAAGATGCGGCTCACAGGCATAACTGCCATATATTTCTAAATGGATTAGAAAATAATTAATGTTTAAAAAGCTTCAGGCATTTTGTTTAACAAAGAGATTAAATGTAATGCCAAATAAACCTTTTTTTCATCTGGTTATTTGACATACGTGCTGTTACATGTTATACAGTTACTTAAGCACAATTAACTAAACCTGAGATAATGGCAGGGCTGCCAAGCACAGATCAACTGTTTACTGCTCAGAAGACAGGTAACTAGAACAGCTTCAGTTTATTAGAAAAGAGCTGTGAACACTAATAACAGTGTTTATTTACTTAGTCTGAAAGAAAAGCACCTGACAAAGACAGGACTCAAAACTCCCAGGCTATCCTAGAAGACCAAGGTCACATATGTAATTAACTGGACATCGCAGAACTGCCTTAATTCCTCTGCATTTTTGGTGCATGGGTGCTTTAATGAGGAAAAAAAAGACCAACAAAACTAAAAAAAAAAAAAACACCCCAACCCAAAAACCACTAGCAACCACCACACACCACCCTTCAAAAAAACCCTATCAAACTACATACAGGGGGGAGGGGAGGAGGTCAGGGGGTTAGTACTGGGAGTTTGTACTTAAAGTTGCATTTTATGAAGAAATTCACATACGCAGGGAAAAAACCAAAGCATAAAAAAGGCATGGTAAGAGCTCTGAAAAGGATTAGAAAGAATCGCTCCAGGGTATGAGTCAGGGAAGAGAAGAGTCAAGTGTGAACAGGAGAAAGACGAGGGTAGAGCAGAGTTGTCCTGATGGACCAATGCAGTTGAAAATTTCCTCTTATCAACCTTGTTCTGATAAAAACTTATTAATATGTTACACTACCCTACTGACATCTCAAGTACCTATCTACCATGCTATTTCCTGAAGGAAACTAGCAGGATCATTGGAAGGAAACTTGCAGGGAAGCACTTGAATCTCACACAGAAAGGGCAAATTAGTACAGAAATACAGAGGAACATGATAGTGAATAAGGAAGCGGATGAAACTGGTTAAGATGAAATGACAGAAAGAAACACCAGCTTGCAGAAGATGAGATCTGTAAATCCCAATGACAGAAATGCAATTTGCGATAGACAGCTGCTAAAGGTCATTCAAGGACAGAGCCCAACAGGAGAAGAGAAGGACCACAAGGAGATTTAAATTCTGAGAACTGCTAAGCAAAGGGGAGAAAGAGAGGAAGAGGAAACAGAAACACTGAACAAAGATGATCATTACTCAGGTTTTTTTCCAAAGCTCATGTGGGTTTTTTTTGACTGACATGTTTTTTAAAAGCCTCAACTGATAAGAGACCCCTACATATCACACAAATTAATCCTTCAGATAACTTTATGTGAACTTTTTTAGGTATTTAAAGATCATCTTCACATTAAAATTAATAACACAAAAACATGGTCAGATTCCTTTCCTCTAACAACAAGAAGATTGATGTTGATGCAGCAACTTGATCATACTCTAACATTACCTAAATGGGAAAGAAATTTGTTAGAAGACTGAAGTTACCAGATAACACTACAATGAAACCAGAAAGCTGGAAACTAGCAGCAGGTATGTATAGACTAGCAAAAAAAAAAAAAAAAAAAAAGGAAGTGAAATTGTTGTAAATTCACACTGAACAAAATTAATTTGCAAAAGTGCTATCCAGCTACATTGGTATTCTAAATAAAGAAAGAAACTTACTTTACAGAGACGCTCTTGCTCAGAAAACACAACAGACTGTTGCAGGGATTGTTCTGTAACTTGCTATGGCCTACATTGTGCAAGATAGCAAACTTGATGACCATAATGGCTGCTCCATTATGTTGTAAAATATAGAAAGTTCTTGCCTCCTCCATCTTATGTCACTGTTATGCTAACAAACATTCCATATGACACAGTGATGAAGCTCTGCATGTTCTATTAGCCTATATCTGTATCATAAATGAAATTGCCTCTGAGAAACAAAGACCTCACACCCACATCTGCCTACTTTTACATTTTCATTCGTTTTATGACCCATTCTTGAACACCAAGTTTCTCGAAAAACCTGCTTTTGATTAAACCTTCAGACACATCTCCAGTTATTCTATCTCTTTCTGTAATATTAAACAAAAGAAAACATTAATCCCCTGTGACTACATTATAAGTTGTAGGAAAAGAAAGTTCGAATAATAAGGGATAAAAACATTACTTTAGTTACTTAGAAACCGGTAAATGTTGTAGTAGCTAGAAAGTTAAAGATGGGATAAGGAAACATACTGTCCATGAGACCAATATCAAGTTCCTAATTCCAGCTTTGGAGTTACAATTTGTAGAGAATATATATAATGTGAAAGAACACAATTTGCCACGTACATTATGAAAATAATGTACTATCTTTACCCTAGAATGGAATCAATAAACTTTTGAGCACTGTAGTCTAATTCAAGATTGAGTGTAAGTGCCCTTGACAAAACTGGCCATGCATTATTATTCATCCTTTGAGTGAATTACAACATTGGGAAAAAAATGTTAATAATTTAGCAATTTCAGCCAATTTAAAGACTCCAACAAGAAATTACTTTTAAAATGCCCATCCACATACTTATAACCCTTATTTGGATTTTCGAAAATATCATTCTTTTCATGCTTATGATTAGAAAGAATTAAGGATTTTGCAAAATGTTAGTACTTACTTATCTCCAAAGAATTTTCTCCAGAAATCTGCAGCATCGGCTTTAGTGATACGAAAGTTATCGCCCTGGAATTGGCCGTTTGGAAAAATAGCCTTGATTTCTGCTAGCATGTGGCTGAAGATGAGGGACAGCTTTGTCAGGTTTCTCCTGCAGAAACAATAGTGAAAAAAATAATCATGTCAAATCCTTAAAATTAAATAAATTGAATCAATCTTTCAGTATCACATATTTTACACATTCATGTAATAATCACTGTGTGACACAATAAAAACTGAGCTTTCAACTGGAAGCGTATCAAAGAAATACAAATCAGTAGTTTGTTTTTCTATGCACTTCTGAGGACATATTTATAGTAAGTCTCCATGAATGTAAAATCATTTCTTCAGCAACAGAAATTATTTGAGTTCTCAAGTGCATATTCCAGATACGTTTCCGATCCCCATAAAGATTAAGTTTGTGCGTTTCCATTTCATTTAATCACTGCAGAAGCAGGAATTTATATTAATTAGACAGATTTTCTGGGGTCTTCCTAAAAGAACACTCAACTTAGTACTGAAGCAGTAATTATTTCAACTAAATTTGTGAACAACTTGTAATACAGACTCCCATGGAAGCCATGTTGCAGATTTCACAATAGGTTTCGCTACCAGGAGAACTACAATGAAGACATTTATTTTGAAAACATAAGTAATTTCAAACAAACAAACCCCTGATGAATATACTTTCCCTCCCCTCAAGATTCAGAATGGTTGTAGGGCTAATTCTTTCAGAGTCCTTTAACTCCTCCAGTATAATCAGATGTCTGTAATTATGATGCCCAACTGTTCCATATTTACTGAATTTGTTCCTTACTATCCCCCTTCCTATTTCCTTTGTACTTTAATTACACACAGGTGTTCTTTATAATTTTACTCCTCAGAACTCAAGCCTGATGCAGAGAGCAAGCAACAGCTATTTTAGCGTGGCTTCCTCAGCCTGCCCTAGATCCAAGATTAAGCAAGCAGCTTTCCGTACTCAGGACTGATGTGAACACAATTCGGTGCAAGTATGAATGGAGCTCTCCCTTGCCCGATACACCACGTATCTGTCTACCATGCTGCAGGGGTTCTTTTCGGGCACAAATTTACCTAGTGAGTTTGTCGGGTTCGCGAGGCTTGAGCCCTGTAGGGAACCAAAAGGATGGAAGTCATGGGCGAGTGCCACCTGGGGCACTTCCTTGCCCTGAGGGGAGCATGTGCGTGTCCGTACACAGGCATCTGTGCACGTGCATAGCTATTAGGTAGAGCTGCACAGTACAGGACCAGAACCAGCAACTGGTAGGAAGCAGACAGCAAATGCACAGCACCGACATGCAGCCAAATGGCTGTCCTTAAATCACAAAGCCTGTTCCTTCCCTCTTGGGACATCACCAGTCACTAAGGGCATCAATACACTTTTGTTTTGTTATACAAGTTGGCTGAAACAGAGAAGAAGAGTCAAAAGAAAGCTGGTTTTTTGTTTGCATTTGTATAAACAAGAAAAAGTGTTTTAATATCAAACTAAGATACCTTCTTTTTATCTAACTGCAAAGCTGAAATTTGAAACCAAGTAGAACCTTATCCATGCCCAAACATCACAACATGTATGCACAGCAGAAAATGGCAAATCTTGATCATTTTTATATATGGCAGCTGTGTTTTCTCCTTAATTTTGACTCTTGCTGTACCAGATGACTATCTCAAGTCCTTCTTTGGTGTCAAATAATCATGATAAATCATGCCTTAACTTTTCACTTACATATGTTTTTCTTTAGAATTGTAACACACATACTGCAACACTTTTACTTAGATATGCTTACATGATACCAGATCTCAGTAACTTATTGAGACAGAGATATAAAGTTCAATCATTTCAGAAATGTTTTTCAAGTATTGTACAAGGTGCAGAGACGATGCCATCAGGGTGGGTCACTGACTGTCCCTACCTGTGCATTTCACTCTTCTGACAGTGTCTACCCATTCTAGCTCACGCACTTTTGCTGTCTTGTGGAGGGCTTTCCCAGGGCATCTCAAGAAGTACATACTCCACCTTATCCACTTGGCAGTCTGTACAGCTCCATTTTCTAAGTTAGGATAGCTCCATTTTCTCTCCCCATATAAAGATGGAGGAGGGTCAAAAATTTTCCATCTTATTTTCCATTCATAAGTGCAAGACAAAGTATTCAAGTCCTATTTATTTGAAAAGCAACAAGCAAAACCATCAGCTTCAGTATTTTGGCGAATAACCTTAGTGGAAGCCAAAGAACTGGTCATTCTGAGGTCCTATTCCCACCACGAGACTGTAAATAAATGGATCGTCATCGACTCCAACTGCACCTCTGACCCTAACACGGGTTTTTCTTCTCCTGGTCACAGTGAAGACTGTCGTAGTGGCAGAGGAACAATATGAACACTGCCTCGTACTGGCAGTCCGGTGGCACAGAAGAGATAAGCTGAAACATGCTCTGAAGAGACTCTTTGACTCACTAGATGCTAGCACGGGAGACGTCTTAAGGGATCATATTGGAGCTACACCTCAAAAAAGTGCTATGCAAATCACAGAGAAACAATGGTTTTAATGCCTCCGCAGCCAGCCTTCAGGGTTTTAAATTATAATGTACTTTCACTGGCAACCTGGAGCAGGTTCGAGGTGGGATTTCTTTCCTCAGCCGTGTTATGCTTGGTACAGAGCACAAACATCTCCTTTATTTCTGTAGAGAAAATGAGTTTCATGCTGATGAGAAAAGTCTTTCAGAAATCAAAATCAAACAACACTGCTCTTTACACCAAACTGAAGCAAGATTATCGCTCTCCACAATACAATAGCTACTGCGGCAAGATTTAAGAATATTTTAGCACTAAATGATGCTGTATCAACTGCATTTTATGTAATATATAGTGTAGGTCTCTTCCATATTATTTGCAACATATTCAACATCCATTACTCGGTGTTTTTCCTATGATTCATGCTTAGCTTTTACTAACTTTCTTTTGCCAACTCAGACTGAAGCCCTGCAGTTCAAACTCCTTTTAGTACTTGATTTCTGCAGTATCAGTTTTTCAGTCCTACTCTATTATTTGTCGCCAGACATGCTTGTATATGACAGATGTACTGAAGAACCGACAAGGTTTGAACCAACCCCAGAGTACCTAAGACATAAAAATTAAAAACAGAATTTTCATTTAGTATAAACTTGTAAAGGTTTATTGAATCAGTAAATGTCTTTTCATTAATCAAAGAAAGATGCATTTGCTTAATTTCAAAATTAACCTGTCTTTCAGAGTTACACTTCATCAGCAATTTTTTGAAAATACAGACAGTGAAGCCTCAAAACAAGAATTCTGAGTTAGCTCACTTTCAGTAAATGACTATATTCTGAATTAATTTTCTCCTCAAGTCCGGGGCTAGACTCAAGCTCCTCAAGGCTCAGGCTAGAGAATACTGCAAAGATTTCATAACTGAAGGACTTTTCAAATACCCAGTCATTTTGCCATTTGCAAAGAGGGCTTAATAATGGAAATACTGGCATCCCAGCCATAAACGAGAACAGCAGCAGCTAGCAGTACAAGATCTGAAGCAGTCCTACCCTCCTGGATCTATTAAACAGCAAAGCCACGCACGACCAGCATGCAACAACACAAGTAAGTTTTGGCTGTATCAACTTTGTAATCACCGTACGGAAGCTAATTTGACTTTTTGGAAGGCAACGTGGTCGAGCAAACAGAACTGGACAGGGAACTAGGCCCTGTCACTTCCTTTCTGCCCTTGGCCTTGTTGATGAGGTGGGAGGAACACCTGTGTCCTGCATTTACTGCCTGCCTAAGCAGATGAACGGAGTGAAATACTCAGAGCACTCCAAACCTGCAGAGCTACGAACAAATACACTTGGCAGAATCAACAAATACATAAATATACAAAGCAAAGCATACATCTGTGCCCCAGTCCCTCATAATTACTGGATTTCACAGGCAATAACCAAGGCAAAGTCATTTTAGCAATACATACTTGTATCTCATGCAACAACTTGAAAAACGCATAAACTTGCTTACATACTGTATGTGTATATCATTTCTACTTCCATGCTCGTATATTACTATCTCCCATGAAAACCAATTATTTTTATTTTACAACTATACATATTTCTAGAAAAAACATACTGTAGAAAAGAATTCAGACTGTACGTCTTTGCAGTTTAATCCTTCTGCATCCACACGGATATACTTTGTTAAACAATGACCTGCAGTAATAAACAATACATCAACTTTCCAAGCTCGTAATATATAACTCAATCCCCTGGCACAGAAAAACAGTCTTTAGAGCTAGAATAAAATCTGTTTGGCGGCTAGGAAAATTTTCCAGATTGACCCGACACAGACTATTAATAAATAACAGATAATTTCTCTACAATTCTTATTTAGAATAATTGTACAAAGACAGCTCTGTTAGTGGGCAAAACTGCAAATCATACCTGCTTGTGAACCAAGATAAAAGAAAGTTTGAAACGCTTTCATAAGGTGAATTGTTTAACTTTTAAGAATCCACCCCCCAAACATTAAAGCTTCAAAATCCAGAGCATATGTACAGAGCTCATTTCACATAATTAGTTATATTCAAAACAGATTTCTGATCCATATGCTCGAGTTGCAGGAAAACACAGGAATCCTACAAAATACATGTTACTAATTTGAAGGGACAGAATACAGTCTTCTTTCTGATTCAGGTACAAAAGAGGGAAGCGGAGACCCATGTTCTGAGCTCTTCCACTCTGCTCTCCAAGAGTTCAGCACTTACGTTTTGTGTCCCAGGCTTCCATTCTGTGAAAAAATCCCTTTCCAAACTATTTCCCATTTGTACTTTGCCACCATGAGGAAAATCACAGCTGCCCATAAAGCCCCTTGACAGATTATACTCTTGCCATTAATTACTGACAAGTGATACAAGAATGTACTAAGTTGAGGACAAATCATTTAAAATAAAATAATTCTGAAGAAACGTGCATTTCTGAAGATCTCCATAAAGCACAGGAAACATGACTAAAAATTATATACGCTGCTAGCAGTTCAGTCTTGACAATCCAGTACAACCCTGACTCGTTCATCCCTTCTTCCAGAACTTCTCATTTCACAGACTGTAAACATAGGAAGAAAAAAAAAAAAAAAACCAAAACCACCACCACCACCAAAACAAAACCCAACACTGCTGTTTTAGAAAACTACAGGTGAAGAATAGTCAGACAGTCTTAACAACAGATCTCTCCTTATCTCTTCAGAGGAAGTAAAGGAAACCAATGGTTCCTGTCAACATGCCTGTAGAGAAAAAAAACTGTCTACCATCATATTTGGCAATCAGCTCAGCTCTGGATCTCTGCAATTATTATTTTTAAAAGCTATATAAGGACAAGGTATTGTTCAGGGACCAAAGTAAATGGGCCTGTTCTTGGGATGAAATATTCCTGGGACGAAGAATAAGCATGAGCTTTATATCCTACTTGTGTTGCTGAGTTATGGAAGGAACACAAACAACCAACTTAATTTTGCTGTGCTTTAGTACTCCTCATCTGGAAGTCTAGAAAAAAATGACTGTCTTAAACATGGCAAGGTTCAGCCAATAATTAAACTCATCACACGCTAAACATGAAAAACAAGTATAAAATGGTAAGAACCTAGCTGGAGGTAACTACTACTTTTCCTTGAATCCTGAAGGAGTTGTGCTTATCACGAGTAGGAAAGCCGTACCCTTCCTTGAATGGCTCCATCAGCCCCTTTCCGACACATACAAGGAGTATTGCACAAGTCTATCGCAGCTGCACTATTCACGATGGATACCGAAAGGAAAAAATGGCAAACTTTGTGCAAGATTTGGGCAAGGATGTTTGGGAAACAAAGAAAGTTGATCCCAATGACAACTTGAAATTTCCTCCACCTTTTCCTTTGCTTAAAAATCATTTTACTTTGACACACCAACTTCGACCAGCAGTCTGGTTCCTTTCATTCTCATATTTTAAAGATGAGAAGAGTATCAAAATGGAAGAAGGCAACGCTTGAAGAACTCAAAACTTCATCTTTCAAAACTGCTTATCAGCTGTCATTGTTTCTATAGTAGGTATTTGCTTCCTCATTTACACAAAAATAAAGAATGAACATAATACACAATAGCTTAGTAAAGAAAATTGAATATAAATAAAAAGGAAGGAAGATGGACAGGTTTTCTCCAAATCTAAGACCCTCTACAAAGTGATGAGTCTACACACTACTCTCTCTGATCTTTCACTTATGAACTGGAGTGCCATTGTGTCTACCAACATCTCCTAAGCAAAGCTCTTCCCAAGGATTGTAATTGCTTTTCATTAAAACACTCCATACAGAGGCAGTCATGAATAGCTCTCATCAGCTGGGCTTTACAGCCCACGTCTTGAAAATTTCGCTATTTACAGTTCTGTCCAAAGGACAGTTATGCAGTACAGGTGAGTATCTCAAGGTACTCTTAAAGCAATTGAATCTCCTTTCTCACTAGTACTCAGGTATACAAGGTAACAAATACATCCATGAAATGAAAACACAAAGAGTGTTAGCAGGAGTTAAAGTAACAAAGGAAATAGAGTCTGCATAAAGCAGAGTGCAAGCTGTCAAAAATGAAAAAACATGTGTTGACAAGATGAAGATCTCCTAATTCTCCCCATAAATAGTTATTATCTCTACTTATGCAAAAGGACAGATGTAACAAAAAAACCCCCACCCTCTAGAGAATGCTACTCATTGAAAGAAATCTGAATAAAAGTGATCTGAACATTTACAAATATAAATACTTTGTGAAGGATAGTCAATCCTATGACACTAGCAACATAAACTAAGAACTAACACATTTATGGTTTTACTACTGAAACTTTTAACTGAGCTCCTACATCACCCTTACAAAACACATGATTTAACATACTTAATCTGATACATATAGAGATTAAAAAAACCCGAGCTGGACAGGGCTACGCTTAGTTTTATTTGCTGCTTTTTAAAGGCAGCTGATTTTTTACTAAGGTTCCACTCACCAGCATCAACATGTTATTTAGTACTGTTCTGCTTCCTCCATACTCCTCCTGTAGGTGCCTATCTACCAAGGTCCAATGTTACTAACTGAACACTGACTTAAGTGTAAAGCCAAATATCTCCATCTACAAATGAAACTGCGGCTGTTACAGAAACCCCCAAGAACAAGGGTAACTTTGATTTTTGGAAAGTTGCATTAACTCACTGAATACACAAATATGCAAAACTTTGAAAAAACAGTAAGTGAATTAATATGAAACAAGGAAGAAGCAATTAGCATGCTTTCGCCACCTTCCAAAGATTTCTTCAAGTGGCAGGAACATTAAAAAGAACACTTGGCCAAAATAAGCAGTCTGTTAAAGGCAGAGATGTGGTCGGTGTGATTTTTTAGTACCTGATTAGGACAGTAAACATCTTGAATTTCATTGCAAAGTGAGGTCACTACTACAATTTATATTATCCATGTACTGGAAGTGTAACTAACAGCACCAAGAGGTATTAACATTTCCCCACATACTCATCACCCTCATAATTCTTGTGAGGATTGCTTGGTTTGGAGACTATCCGTGCACAACCATGGATAGAGCACAACCATGCCAGGCCAAGAAAAGCTGCACGCAAAATGGGACGCTTCTGTAAGAGCAACTCCAGCGACTCTGGAAGGGTACAAAGCTGAGTTTGGCACAAATCCTGCCACAGCCAATGGCAGCAGCCCAAAAGCCAAGGATGGCACAAGGAGGTGCTGATGTGACTAAATATTTTATCTGCTTGACAGCAATCTAGCATGAGCGAAGGAAAATGGTTTAGTTCTGTGTGGTGCTTGATCTACTTTGCCGTCGTGCAGCACCAGGAAATTCAGTGGTTCTGAGGTGCTAATACCAACAAAGCAGGCGTGCCATATAGCACCCTGCGTACAGCTCTTAGTATCCAGGTCGGTCCTATCTGAGCAGAAAACCACATTGCTTCTTTTTTTTTTTTGGTTGCTGTATGCTATTTTCTTAGGCAGAAACAGTCCAGACCATGTACAGCAGGCTTGTTCCGTCAGAATTTTCTATTCCGATTCTATTACCTGACCTTAAAACACACTGTTATTTTGTTCTCGAAGTGAAAGAAATTTAAAAAACCACTCCAAAGAAATAAGCACCCTCAGTGACAGGCAATATAAATTACTTCCTTTTAAATTCAAAATCTACTGGATTTTGTAACACTATAGTTTCTTGTGTAGACAAATCTTTTTGATTGTTAAACACTGAATCTAAATTTCTTCCAGGCTTACTGCACTCATCACACTCTATTACTGTGGAAAAAATCTGCAACACAACCTAGCCACTTCCGAAAGCAGGGGTACTAATGCTTTTTGCTGACATTAAGGCGTTTTGGCGAACTAATATGCATACATGTATTTTTTCACATATATTGTTCTTAAGTACCTAAATCCAATTTTGGCATTTAACAGGAAATGGTCTTTGGATGATATGTGCCTCTCAGTACTCTAGACAAAATCTACACAAATTTGGCCAAAAGATGAAACTGAGGGAAATCTTATTCAAGACAGCCCAAAACAAAATCCAAAATTCTCAGCTCTTGTGGTTGACTAGACTACATATGAAACATTTTCAGACAACAACCCAGCATGTGCTAGCTTGCAGCTGTGGGGCACAACTCTAATTCTTAAGTAGTGGGCTTTCAACTTCAAAGAGGATAGGATAAGAAAATTCTTCCCCATCTCTCAGTGAAGCCCACAATGAACTCAGAAAGGAAGACGAGCTGTTCGATTCAAGGGCAAAAAAAATAGAAACTAGAGAAGGGAGACGGAAAGAAATAGACGGCAACAAACTCAGTGAAACTGGAATTAAAAGGTGTATTAATGCAGAGCAGCATAGGAAACCCCATGAGAAAATGCCAGCACTTTCAGTGAAGAATTTGAACAGCATGAAAAAAAAAAACAAAAACATAAGGTGATGCACTAAGTTTCAGGAACAAATGTATCTATTTTACGGTTGCTTGCTAAGTGAACATCTACCCTGTGCATTCAGGCCTTCCCTGGCAACAGTCCCACAGAGTAAGAAAATTTCATACTGCATTTATTTAGAGCCTATCACAATGTACAAATACAAAGGAGACCAACCACGGTCACACACAGAACCCTATTTCTGGCAAATATTTTGAGATTTTTACCTTTTTAAAGTATTTTAATTTATTTTTGTGTGTGTAGGTTATAAAAAGTGTAATAGTATTTTTATCAGTCAGATCTTCTAATGAACTCAGCATTCTCTTTCATGCATTAGTAGAGTACAGAACTGCCAAACTGTTGCCTTTTTTTTTTTAAAAAAAAGATTATTTTAAAATATGTGCCATAACCTGCAGAGGTTCTTATTGCCTCCTGTGTCACACATGATTTCCACTGAGGTCAAGTCAACAAGATTGCCAGACAACAAGCTGTTCTTACATTCCTAAGAGACTGGCCAAAACTGAATTTTCCTGCATGAGCTGCTCCTGAGACTGGTCAAGAGACAATGCTGAGCTGCACATTTTGCTCTAAAACTCAACTTATTCTCAAGTCCTTGTATTTTACTTTTTGAGCCTCTTATACATCATTACTTCCATGTATTTGTTCTGTGGCAGTGGTAGGAGCCTCTCATCAAAAGCACAATTCAAAGTCTCCCACTTTACAAAGACTAAGCCTCTTCAAACCACGTACCTTCCCGCTAAAAGTATCATCATTTAATGAGTAGAGGAACTCTCCAGCTCCAGATATTCACAAATATATTTTTTCACAGACCTTCAGATATGTCAATATAAGAATTTTTACCTTAAGCCCTGAAATAAGATTCCATGTAGGCAGCCACTCTCATTAAAGCATTCTATGAGTTGACTGTGGGTTGTTTTTCATGTGATCTAAAATACACATTATTTACCAAAATGAAAGTCCAAGTGAGAGCTAAATAACCCACAGAAATATAATAATCAGCCTTCAAGCCACATCAAGTAATTCCTAGAGCTAAAGTTATTGAATTCCTATAAAACATATAATAAAAATTCCTTATTTCCTCAGATGCATTTTAATCAAATCCACCTGAAATTATTCACTGAAAATGATTTAAACATTACTCACTGCTGCGATGCTGCTTGTTTGCACCATTCAGTTAACAAAAACCTGTGTCGCATAGCTAAGCAGTGTCACACAAATGCATATGGCACAGAAATATACAAAGAAAGATATACGAAGTAATGAAACTGCATAATCATTGTGTTTATTTACTGAGAGAACTTAAAGTGGCTTTAATTCCAAGAACAAGGTTGCCATCTCTGGCCAAAAGCAGTAAACAATATCTACAAACAACAACAACAGAAAAAATGTACCCTATTCACTTTCATAGACCTTGAAGCAATCAGCCTCCTGCCCTCGCACGTATCAGTAGCCCCTCTAAACCATTTAATACTAGATACATTGCTGCCAGGTTGTGCTAGGAACTTTATCTGTACAGAATACCAAGGAAAGAAAAACCAAATACTTGGTTCCAAACTGTTACTTGAAATAGTTTCGTGATGCTGTATCTACTTACAGCCCAGAAGGACCAGGTCAGCAGACATCCAACAGGACAATCAGGAACAACCCAGCACCAGCTCAGAATACAGCACAGACCTTGAATCTTGATTTCCTCTTTATAACAAGGTATGTGATTTCATACTAACTATAGAAAATAGAACTGTCTGAAATATTATCATCAGTAATTTGGATTAAGTAAAAGCAGGTGCTAAAAAATGCAGGGATATAGCTAGACAGATGGCTGTATTTTTCATGAAAAATGAGACAGAATCTTTACCTTCAAGAAGTACTGATGTCAAATTTCAGAACAGAAGCTGCCTGTACAAATCAAAAGAAAGCATTTTGCTTCTTCGCTCTTCATCTCCCATGAGAAGCAAGGGAACAGGACAAAATGAACACAACTGGAAGATTCTTTGTGAAAAACTATGTTTCTTTTTTGGTCTAAAGTACAATTACCAAATACCCTGACCTGCTTACTGATTTCCCCCCCCCCGCTTCCAACATTAAAAAGCTTACCCTATTTCAATGACTACATTTATGAACATGGGTCGTCCCCCACTGCTTTCAACCAGTAGTGGTATTTTCATATGTGGACACTTCAATATGGGAGACCATCAAAGGTTTTAACGAAAGCTACAGAGCTATGACCTAAGAGGGAAGGTCTGGCTTTAAAAAAAAAAAAGAAAAGGAAGCAGAGGGTAGGCATTAAGGGTTTGTGCTTGAAAGGGAGGGAAGTACCAGCTGAGTTATACAGGGATACGCTCTGTTCAGCACGTTTACTGGAAATAGCTGCAGAAGGATTCAACAACAAAAATGGCAGATGAAGTTCAACATCCATAAAGGCAAAACGAGGTATCTGAAAAAAAAATCTTGACCTTATGTACAAGAAGGCAGGCTCTGAGATGACCATCGCCACTCAGGAGCAAGATTTCAGATTATGATAGGTAATTCCATGACAGTATTGGCTTAGTGCTCATCAGCAATACAAACACAAACCAAATATTATGAATTATTAGCAAAGGAACAGAGAACAAAATAAAAAACATAATTATGCCACCATAGATAACCACAGTTACCTCTTATCAAACTATGTATGTAAGAACAGATATATAAGAAGCAGATAGCTAAGAGAAACATCAAAAGACAACAAGGATTATAAAGGTAAGAAACGGCTTCAAAATGAGGAGGAACTGAGTATGCTGGGACTCTTCACCTTGGATGAGTAACCACAGAGGAAATCTGACAGAGGTCTACGAATTGCAAACGGCATAAGGAAGATGGATGGGGACTGACAGTAACTAGAACATTAAATGAAGCTGACGGGAAGCAAGTTCAACAAAACCCTGATCCGCAGAAGTCATTGCCTAAGGATACTGTGGAGGCAAGTTTACACAGGCTTGAGAGGAGACTGGAAAAACACCAGGAAAAGCAGCTTCACTGAACGTTACTAGAGTAACAAAGCACAACAGGCTCAGGAAATCCCTGAGCTAAAAATGGCCTGAGGCCATTCTTTTTCACCCCCATAATTGGGGTTGAAAAGTCGAAGTTGCCCAAAACAGAGACTGTATCAGGAGTGCGGCTGTGTGTGCCACCAGGAGGGCAGCCTGGCAAAGCCTGGCAGTAGGAAAGCGCAAGCGATGGTGCAACACTACATTAGGCAGAGATCCAGAGAAGTACCAGGGTCGTTCAGGTGCAGAGCAGAATGCTGTGTTTTAAAATGATGGATCCAACAAGAACCTGGGGGGTACTTGACAACATTGGAGAATTGAGTAGTAATAAGAGAGCTGATGGCAAAGTCAAATGACAGATGTCTTCCCAGATAATTAACTTTAATAGTGAGAGTCAAGTAAAATAGCATTCCTAAAATTAGATCAAGAGGCTCATCGAGGCCAAGAGTCCAAAGAGGATGAGAAAAGGTTACTATACCACAGCTGGAGTGGAAACATCAAAATTCTGAGTGGCAATGCGAAAACCTGCATGTTTTACTCAGTGCTAAATCTTAGCCCATGCACATGAATACCACCACAGCAGGAAATAAAATACACTAAAATTCTTTCCAGTATGTTTTTTTTTAAGGCATGAAGTTTTTAAAAGTCACACCTGATCTTTCTTCCCCTGAGACTAAACACTTGTGCAGTTTTGCCTAGCAATGCAGTGTACTTTGCTACTTGCAGAAGTAAACACTTTCTATGATTATGTATGCCTGGAACTATCAACCAGCCTCTGAAAACAAATTGCTTTGAAACAGGAACGTAAAACTAAAGACAATAGTATTCTTCCATCAAACACAAGAAGCATTCCAGCTCTTGCTAACAAAGCAAGTAAGAACAGAGGAAACAGCAGACACAGAATTCATATCTTCCACTTAAAGAAACAAAAATCTCTGGATACTAAGAAATCAAGCTGTAAGTTTCTAACCACTCTTTTTTCATGAATCATCTTAAAATCACTGCACTACATATTCTAGCAAATTCTCAGCACCTGGAAATACTTATATTAAGATTATATGAAATTGTATATATTATCTTTAGTTTGGTTTAGTTTGCAGACCCAACATTTCAATTTCTCTAATTACTCGAATGCTGTAGCTAAATAAAAAAAGTATATATTCTGAAGAACCACTGGGCTAAAATATTTCACAGTCAAAAACATATTCTCACTTCTGGTTTTCACATAGTCATCTTGGAATAGGAAAGGAGAATTACTTCCCGAAGTGTACCATGTATTTAATTGCCTTTTTATACTATGAATAATAGGAAGACTGTTTAAGTCTGAAGTGAAGGGAAAGGGAATTAAAAAAAATGAAAGTGCATTCCTTCCATCTCTGGGAAGATCAGAGCACCAGCTACCATGGCAGATGGCCTGCTGAGGTTTGGCAGGGTTTGAAATACCTATGACAAAGAGCTCCACTTGCTGTGGCATATTTGGTGTTGGAAACCACTTTCAATCATACTAGCAGTTTTCATCCTACCTAAGTGACATCTGACACGAACTGGCTGATACAAATACTTTTGCTGTTGTAAGTCACATCTGAGATACTGCAACAAATACTTGTGATCAATAGCCATCATTTGATCTTAGTGTCAAACAGATTACAAAGCCCCTATCTGCTAAAGAGACTGAAAAAAATCATTACCAAAGTAAGAAATATTACAGCTGTCTACAATAGATACATAGTAACGAAGCTTGTGCAGCCAACTTTAAAAACATCAATTGATATCAGCAAAAAGACAGCATTCTGGAGAGAAGTTTTTGTGCCCCAAGTCCCTGCACAGCCCGCCCTGTCCCTGGCCGGCTTCCCAGAAAAAAAGCAAGGCCCTGTACACCAGTTTCCACCAGAAGTCCCACAGTACTTCTTCACTCCTCCTATTCCCTAATGGCTGAAATTAAATTTTTCTTCCGGCTCCCAGAGAAGAGAGAGGAGAGGTGACAGACAGACAGGAAAGGGGGAACACAGGAGTCAAAGGCCAAATAGTTTTCCTGGGGCTTCTTGCTTCCCACCCACCAAGCCACATTCCACAGCTCCACAAGGGAGAGCCCCCTCTTTAGCACAGAAGGTAAAATAGTATTTGACATAGAGCGTTCTCGTACAAAATACTTATCCATGGAAAAGACTGAAGCAAAATATGAAACATCCAGTGTGTCGCACTCATGCGCTCTCATACCAGTCTAAATCCCACAAGATCACAGTAAACATTTGGATAGGGAAAGAACCGTACTTCAAGTTGATACCCTGAACATACAAAATTCCCAAATACTCCTCCAAAGAGCCTGAGGATTAAAAGGCCTGGCTGGTATGTCATAGTGACTCATTGCTTAAGTCCAGAATATTAAAAAGATTAGCCAGCCAGAAGAAACTTTTCTATTGCCATAAGTGATGTTAGTCAAAAGGTAAAGAGATCCAGAGAAGGTATTGATAGAAACATGATAGAAGGAGGAATTGAGAAGGACATTAAAAATACTTTTTTGAAAAGGTGAGGAATAACGAAGGAAATTATAAGACTCTTTGAAAGCTGAAAAATGAGATGAAGATAAAAAGGTAGAAAAGAAATGTGGAAAATATATGTTTCTAGTTCTTAAGGAACTTTATAGTTCACATTTTCCTCCAAGTTTAGTCACCTTAATTGCACGTATGATTCACAACAGGCTCACTCGCTAGTAACAGAAGATAGATGACTAACAAGGCAGAGTAAGTTTAGATTTCAATAGCTAAGTAAGACATAAGTATACTGGAAAAAATTTATTTCAGTCAAAATGTGTAAGTATGTGAAGAATGACTCTCAATTTGATTTTTCCATTTCTTGGTCTTTCCGCAGTCTGTCTGCAAGGAGTCCAGTAGTAACAGCAACAATGCACTAGCACTGAGCAGTTCATCAATACCTTACACACTAGCTGTACATAACTCTCTTGGAGAATTTAAAAGCTATTTATTTCCAAAAGCAAGGCCCTAGTATATGTTAAGAACAACGTAAATAATTTTGAATTGGGACTGTGCTAAGCAGCAATTTCAATTTGCAATATTTACTCAAAGAATCACAACCGTGGAAATAAGAAAGTGTTTTCAAAGTATTTAATTCTGAACAGTCTACTCCAGCTTCACTTAAATGTTTTAATAGCACATTTAAGCATAATGACACTGAGACAACATAGCTCCTTTTGGAAGAAAGAGCAATGCTAAATAAATCACAGCTAATCTAAACTCTCAGCTCACTTAATGGTAATTTTGAGTGGAGATGAAGCAATAGGAATGTGTTCAAGAGAGGAATCACTTTTCCTCCAGAAGAAAGTTGAGACCCCAACTAAAAAGTTTGACGAGTCAAAACAGAGAACATGAACATTGCAGAGGATCTCTCTGGAACAGGTGTGACCCTCTGAGCAGGTGCTGGGAAGTCACAGACGTCTGGCTGCAGGATGGGAACTCCATGGGAGGTTCTAGCTTTCCACTCTTGCACCTGTGCAAATTCAGCACCAACATCACCAGATCCAACTTTGTACAGCTGCAAGTTAAGTGCACAGGTGCAACTTCCCTGTGACTCGGGGCCAACATGTTTAATGCCATGACCACATACCACCATCTCTTCCTCACACAGTCCACAGCCAACCCTCTACAATGGGTATTTAAATACTTACAATGGTTATTTTTATCATCCAGGCCACATGGGGGGAATTCGAGGGGGGAGATCCTGGAAGCATTCAATAAAAACATCTATCCCATTTGTACACTGGAAACTTAAGCCCACTTTCAGGCTGTACTGAAGTAATTTCACAGTCAATTCCTAGAGCTCAATGGATTCTGCCGTAAACGAGTCTTGGCTGAAAACAAAGTTCATCCCACTGTAAATATGGTGCTATATTCAGATGGCCTAAATTCTATCCAGCTCACTATGGGCTTATTTTTGAAAACTCATGAAGCAATGCCCACTACAGAACGTGTTACTAAAAAAACAAACAAAAAAGAAATTTGGGTTTAACAGCAGCACATAATCCCTTTTAAAATTCCTTTGATCTAAAATTATGCTTTTCCCCAGGTATTAGGAACGCCATTGAAAAAGACTTCTCTTGATTTATGAAATTAAAGAAAATCATAGACATTTATGCTTTGTTTCAAGAATTATTATCAGAGAATTTTATTTTTTTAATAATACTCATTAAGACACTTCTGGTCAATACTATCTCATAATCATACAGAGCTGAAAATAATTCCACTTAGGATAAAAAAATAAAATTTCCTTTGCTGCTTCTGCTACTTTCTCTGTTAAACCAAAACCAACTTAATGCTTTTTACTCAAAACCAAAAGATTTGCAAAGTTTCAAGTCAAGTATTTTTAAGGAACTCACCAGAAAGGGACCTTTATAAAGACTTATGGAACGTGACTTATAGTTGACACTACATACTCCAGCTCCTTCTACATTAATCAAAAAAGACTCTTTCAACCTACAAGTTCAGGAAAATCCTGAAATAACAGAAAGCACAGAAGATATACCACTGTGTAACTTGCTGTAATAACAGCTTACAAAAATCAGTATATGTCGTTGAAGCATTAGTCACAATGCAATCAGTCAACACTTAACAGACTGCAAGGAGTTATTACCAGATCCAGAACTCAAAGGGACACTTACTATTTTAATGGGAGCCACAAGAGCTCTGACAAATTAGGTGTGAAGGGACAAAGGCTTCATCTTCAATGTTAAAAGAGTGTGCCTTGTATCCATGAGTTAATTTGCATTAGTTATTCTATTATGAATTCCTAATAGAAACAGATCTCTAATCTTACTGAGATGAATTATGAGTCAACCTCAGGGCAAGTGTTAAAATGCTGATTTTGTTTAACAAGGAACTTTTTTGCAGGTACCCTACCTCTACCAGAGCTTTATGTGAAGCAATTATTTCACATCAACTTCCCATCAGTTTCATTAGCACCCCCTGCCATCTCTGCCAACAGTAAAGCCATATACCTAGATTCAAACAAAAACCAGAAATCCCTTTTTTATGAACGGCTACAATCTGCAGCGCCCAGCACTACCTGCTGAAATTTTGCCCCAGTGTATCTCTTACACAGCAGGGATTAAAAATAAAGAAGTCACAAGAAGTCTCACCCCACACTTTATTATCTGTCTTCTGACAAGTATTAAATCATTATTCTAATTACTAATGCTTAACTACTGACTAATGATTAGCTTCCATTATGATCAACTGGAAACGTAGTAAGGTCCCTCTAAAGACAGTGATAGGAAAGTCAAAAACACGTAAGAAGATTTGGTTCTCAGTGGATTTTTTCATACGGATAGCTTGCTCCCATGTAAGACTGCTAAAGAGACAACAAAAAAACCAATAACAGATTCAGTGGATTCCTGCAAGGTCCTCCAGAAAAAGCAGCTACAGAATGGCCTGGGGATTGAATCAGCCTCTGTGCTGCCCCTTCTGACCATAAAATACTTCATTTCCTCAATTTAAGAATTCCTCATTCAGTCCTTCACTGTTCATACATGTTTTGTGCGATTACTTCTCTCTGCGCCTGAAAAAGTTTCAGCTGGAGGGAAGGGATATGGCTTCCTGAAACTTCCTCAGAACCAGTGCGTTTATTCTGAGATACCCTCAGGGCCACTAACTGCCCCTTCTGCACCATCATTCACTCTCTGGAGACTGTGCAGCTTGGCAAAAAAGCTCTTCAACAGAGGACAAAAGACTGGTGTTGGTTATCCTTCATTACACAGGAGGAGGTGATCCTTTTATTAGCAAATTCACACAAATCATAATACCATGAATATATGCAATATAGGGTGGGATTTATCCACAACCCATGTCATAAAAACAGCACGCTGTTTCGATGTAGTAAATTGTGTGGTAAATGTCACATTAGCACATTATATTAAAAAAACACCACATTTTCTTCTCTTCCTAACTTTATATGATCTTCCTAGCCTACCACATTCACCTCTGCCCTTCGGTATTTTCTTTAGATTACTTGCATTCATTTTAACATTTATTCAGTTGACTCGATACGTATTTTTTCAACTACAAGGAGAAGTGAGGCAAGTATCAGCTATCTAGATAACCAATAAACTAGCTCTTTCCTATATGCCTTTTGGTATCAGAGGGCATTGAGATATATACACATGTATCAGAGGGACTATGTGTATACATATATACACACCTTCTACATATGTGTGTGTATATATATGTAATTGGCAGTTAGCTGAAGACGACAGCAGTAGCCCACTTCCTCTCCAACACTTTAAAAACCTCAACTGGACACATGTTTGTTCAGACTGTAGGACCCAAACATCTTGACCTGTATCAAGAATGGTGTGACCAGCAGGAGCAGGTAAGTGACTGTGCCCCTGTACTCAGCACTGGTGAGGCCGCAGCTTGAGTGCTGTGTTCAGTTTTGGGCACCGCAGTATCGGAGAGACATTGAGGTGCTGGAGCGTGGCCAGAGAAGGGCAACAAAGCTGGTGAGGGGTCTGGAGAACAGGTCTTATGAGGAGCAGCTGAGGGAGTTTGGATTATTTAGCCTGGAGAAGAGAAGGTCGAGGGGAGACCTTATCAGTCTCTACAACTACCTAAAAGGAGGTTGTAGCGAGGTGGAGGTCAGTCTCTTCTCCCAAGTAACAAGCAACAGGACAAGAGGAAATGGCCTCAAGTTGTTCCACGGGAGGTTTAGGTTGGATATTAGGAAAAACTTCTTCACCGAAAGGGTTATCAAGCATTGGAACAGGCTGCCCAGGAAAGTGGTGGAATCACCATCCCTGGAGGTATCTAAAAGACAGGTAGACGTGGTGCTGAGGCACATGGTTTAGGGGTGGTTTTGACAGTGTAGGTTTATGGTTGTACTCAATGATCTTGAAGGTCTCTTCCAACCCAAGTGATTCTATGATTCTATGATCCTCTTTGAGTATTGCCCCCAGCCCCACGCTTCGTGTTGTCAGTTGCAATTAAGACTTCTTAGGTGCCCGACATGTTACAACCAGACACTAGTAACACGTTTACATACCTTGTGTCAGATTACACTTTTTGCCCCCCGAAGAATGAAAAGCCTGCCCTTGCACAAGCCATTCTCACACTCTGTGCTACCAAAGCAGCTCCAAGAGAAGGCAGGACCAGGCAGGGGTCCCGGCAACACCACTGCCACCACCTGCCAAGGAGTCACAGCCCAGGGAGGGCTCATCCAGTTGGGGAGGACAAAGATCTTTTGCTCCTTCTTTCACAAAAGACTACAATTATGTAAATGACTTAACTGAGGAGTTAATGAGCCTCTGCCTAGAACAGGGTGTTAAAATGAAACCTTTAACAGATTTTTTGCTATATCTCAGAGCAGATATGTGGCTAACATTTACTTCCTTGATTTTAAGAAAAAGGGAAGAAGGCAAAGACACGTTTTTCACAGGTGTTCAACAGCCCTGGCCACAATAGCTACAGGTATCAGGGAACAAAACAGGTCCAGGGCATGAGCCTGACTGCAGACCCTCCCGTTTCCCTGCCCACAGGTGCCTCGGCATGACCCTGGACCAGGCCAGTCCTCCTTCTGCCACCTGGCACCTCGGTACTGTACAGGTGACAAGCTCCTGTGAAGGACTGTCCTTGGCAGGCTGGATGAATTGGATCTCCTTGTCTGGAGAAAGCCATGTTCCTCTAGACACGCATGTCATATCGTGCCATTTCCCCTGAGGATCACAAAATGAACACTGGCCTGTTTTATTCATGGGCACAAAAATGCCCATTAAGTACAGAATGAAAATCACACCTAGGTGATTTCTACCTACATTCTACCTACATCTAGGTAGAATTAATAACCAGGGATCAAACTCAGGAATGTACTTACAGCTCCTGGGACAACAGTGAACCTCAGCCTGATCAATTGAAAAGGAAGCATAAAGTTATCTGAGCTAACCTATAAAGAAAAGTTAGTGGTGATTCAACTCAAACTTCCATAATGATCATTCCTGTTGAAGAAAATATTTCAGTTCTGAAAGCCAGCAACTGACAGCAAGGAAAAAAAAAAGGGTAAGAGAAGAACAGCTTGTGTGTTTAAATAGAGAGCAAGAAATGATTTGGCATGCATCTTTTCTAATAAAAACGTACTAGAAATTTTACAGTGTAAAAACCCGAATATCCACTCTCAAAAGCACAAAGCCATTTCAGCATCTGTTGAAAACACTGCATTATCTCAGAATGTAACTATGACACAAATACACAGAACCATAAATACAATTACATCTGTAGCTTTTATCTAAAGTAATCAGATGTTATGCATGAGAATATCAAAACCAGAAGGAAAACATGAGGTTTTGATAAAGGTTGAGATATTCCAGGATTTATACAGCATTAAATTTTGCTCTAAATCGAGACAGACTAGTTCCTAGCCCAAAAAGGGAGAAACATCAAACTTCATGGAATCCACCTGAGTTTCCAGCACTCCCATTGTTTTTACAGGAAGGGTGGTAATATACAGTCGTATATAAAACCATGAGGGTTTGCAGGAAATAATTTCTCCTTGGCTTATATTTACAAAGTTGTATATTTTGTTTACAGTTGAACCTAGCATTTTAAAAAAATAACAACCCAAATATTAAAGTGCTACATACTCTAAGATCACCGGTAGGATAAAAGCAACCTTGTAAAGGATCATTAGTTATTTATTCTCCTGCTATCCAATATTTGTTGAGACCACTTGGTAGAAAAACCCAGAACACGCTCTTTGTTTTTTAAATTGTGATTTTTTTTTTTTACCTACTTGGTTTAACTGAACTCTCTCACATCACTAACATCAGATTTTTGCTCAAATTAAACTACTACAGAAAATCTATCCTTGGAAAGTGACAAAACCAAAGAACTTCCCAAAAGTGAGACCTATGTTGAATTTCCTTACTTGTGAATATCCTGTTCTAAATTTTCCTATTTTAAAATCAACAGCAGTTTCCATACTTGAAAACTAGTCACCCCAGTAAATGCCTAGCAATTTCTATTCAGTACAACAGGGTTAGAATTTGAGCTGGCAGGAAACAACACACCCTTAATGAAAATTAAGCATAAAACTGCTGGACAGTTTTCTGCATGGAGAAACTTCACACATCCACCAGAAAAATGCATCGAAACTCTATATAATGATTCTTCCGGGCACAACTTACCAAGTGGTATTATTAATGTTTCAAAACAGAATGTTAAAATCTACCCATAGCTTTATTTTGCGTATGCCATACTGGAAATAATTTACTGTAATTATACTTTGAGGTGCAGTTTCATAATTAATCTCCTCTGAAGTCCAAGCCGATGTTAAACGGGTCGCTTCCCAACATTCCTCCTCACATCCACCACTCCCTACCCTTGGCATCTGCTCTGGAGTCCCCTTCACCAGTGCCGTCCCTCCCATAGCCACGCTGTCACACAGCTCAAGGGGGTGATTCAGCAAAGGGGCGGGGGAGGCAGCACAAGGACTAATTTCTCTTGCCAAATCATGACTTCTCCTCCTCCTCCTGCCCTAAACTTCCAACAGAAGAATTTCAGGAGAGGTTAGGGAATGAGGCGATAGTCCAGCCACAGACCTTACCAGGAATAAAGGTTTGGGTTTTGGGGTGGTTGGTTGGAGTTTTTGGTTGGTTGTTTTTGGAGTTGGTTTTGGGTTGGTTTTTTGGGGGGAGAGGGAGAGGGTAGAGGAAGCACAGGAGTGTTGGTTCAGGTTTTAACTGTTGCTTTGTTGTTTGGTTGGTTGGTTTTTGTTTTGTTTTTTTTTAATATACTTTTTTTCAGCTAAAATACAAACAAATTGTTTTCCCCTGCAATTTTACTACCAAGTTGCATACCTCTCAGAATAGAGGTATCCAATACAAATTTTGACTGCTTAGTTGGAGCCATTCTAGTCATTGCTGGTTTATACAAATTCTTTCTATTTAAAGGTCTTTTTCATACGTGAGAGATTTTCATGTAAAATTCTGAATTTAGGATGGCTTTTTCCTCTGTATTTAAAATCACTGATGTACTCTTGCCTTACAGAGGTTGTTGAAATGCAGACATTTGGAAGGTTTTTTTCTTTTTTGGGGAAAAAAAATTGAATGTATTTTCTTACAGCTAAGAAAAGTCAGATATCTAGCACTTAATTGCTTTGCATCCAGTGCACGTGAAACACTGCCAAGTTAAAGTGGCGAGTGAAAATAGCAGGCAGAAACCACTTTGGACACATGTAAATAGCTAGTTGAAGTAATGGAGAAGAAAGGCTTGCAAGAGGTAATTGGCCAGTGTAAAGCCATATGATGTATAGATCTGTATAGATAATTCTTAGGTGCCAAAGGCAATATTGTGCTTTAAATGTTTTTGGAGAGTTAGCAAGTCACAGAAAGCAATTCTCTTTCTGCTTATATTCTAATCAAAAAAAGATCTCGGTAATTTTCCTGTCTCCTGCCTGACTCTTGCACTAAAACTATAACATTTGCCTATCATTCACTTTTGTAACAATCAAGTACAGTGTAAAACAGTAACTTTGTGTGTGTTTCTGGATCATTAAAAGTGAAGCAAAGAATACCTAGCTGTCTTTCCAACTTTCATAAATCAAGACTGGAGTTCCTCTAACACTACCTATCTGTTGTTGTGCATCTTAAAGTGGGTCATTACACTGAGTAAGGAAGGAGATAGTTCTTGTTTTACACAAATGACGGAGTAGTTGTGCAGCAAACAGTAAAGTTCCAGAGTTCACCTTCACCAAGCAGTGAATGTGTTGATAATGTTGGTGGCTTTAAGTATTGTTTTTACTTTTCATAAAGAGCAGAGACAAAGTGATTAAGAACATTAATCAAACTGAAATTCTGACTGTTTCAAAGTTTTTGATGGGATGCAAGTCCTCCCCTGGGTATAAAGTTTAACAATGAAAAAATAAAACCACACACAGTAAATGGGAAACTGTTTGGAAGCTTTATCTCTGAAAGAGCTTTATCACTGAAACAGAGGTACTGAAAATATAGTCCCCACCCAAATATAATTTCCCACTGTCTTCCCTTCCTGCATGGAAACAAAATCAAACCAGCAAAACCAAAAGGTTCAACACTCCATCTCACCCCACTCCCTTTGCTCACCATGAGCAAAAGTTGAGAAGTCTCCTTCCGATTTCTTCATCCCTGAACAGGAATGAAACCATCATCATCAGGAGCATAATCATTTTGCCAAAGTGGTACAAGGTTATCCTGTACCAGATGATACAGAAGGCACTTTTACTCAGGTTTACTTTAATAAGCAGACATTTCACCTCCAGAGCTGATAATTCCAAATGCATTTCCAGTTTTCCATAGGAGATGGAACACTTATAGAAATATGTATTTTGTAGGTCCTCTTTCCTCTAATAAAAACAAAGTAGTTAAGCACTAACGTATGTGATCTGTACAGGGAAGCCCAAAAAGGCTTTTTACATTCCATCCAACCCTAAAAAGATGCATGTCATTTAGCTGCTTTAAAAAAACCCAACATATCACTATTTGAAACTTACACACTGCAAATGAAGCAAATGGAAATCATATTCTCTAGATAAAATTAATTATCATGATGCATGCTATGTTCCATGGTTATCTATTACATTCACACTCAACAAATGAAAAGTCACACTAGGAAGAGCTAGTTCTGCCTGTCAGTATCCTCTGTAGAATTCACAAATGCAGTCTGCCAGGATCCTTATCTTATAAACAGGAAACTGAGCAACGGGAAAACAAAGCAAGTTTACCCAAAGTGGTCCAAGAGGCTGATATGAGACTAGAGGGAGGCTGAAATCCTGGGTTACAGGCCCTTTCTCTACCCATTAGAAAGCATCAGCTAGGAAAGAAAAAGACATCTGTCCTGCTCTTTGAGCCAGACTACACCACTGGTATTTGCACAGTTCTGATACTTTCTGTACCAGTTTTCCCCCCACCTTCCAATCCATAACTTCATGTAAACTAATTTTGCCATGGCAGAACTAAATGCTCACACATTTGCCAAAGACCCTTCAGTAAATGAAGTAACTACTCTTGGCCTGACACTAACACAGTGTATCGCTCACATAACTTAGATCCTTCCCCATCTGTTTGCTTACACAGCTTCAAGTTCTTTAGTAACATCTGAGCCTGTTCTTGATAGCTTTACTTGTCACGTCAGATAAAATTTTAACTTCTGATTTCATGTATTTAAAACATGTTTCATATATTTTCATTTTCTCATTCTACTTATAAAGCACAATCTGTTTGGCATCTACAAAATTTTCTTTAAATTTAACATTATTAAGCTAAAGCCCAAAATGGGCAGAGAGCCCAAGCACGGTCTTGTGGCTTGGCTTGAGTTCATACAGAAAGTAGAAATGCAATCTGAAGGCAAGGAAAGCCACCTATCCAAGCCAGGACCCACTATCAAAACGGCTCTGAAGTTTTTCTGCTCTACGCACCCACTTTTTCTGTAAGATGCTGCAAATAAAGGCCCAGACCCCCTTCTGCCCTCCCCAACGTGCACCACTGTAAAATTGAACGAGGGGGATGACTGACCACAAGATACCCCAGCTCCTCTCTTCTGTCTTCTGCAGTGATGTTAGTGAAAACAGGCCTACTGCATTGGTGCACAGGCTTTCCTGAGCAAGGGAGGTACAGGCTACATTTGCAAATGCACCACCAGATTACTTCTCATTCAACGATGATGACCACAGACCATATGTAAAAAAAACAAATGTTCAATCAAAACATCATAGAGCTCCCCTTCAAAGGGATAATTATCCTTCCACTTCACTGAAGTGCAAACTAGCAGAATCAGAGCCAGTTAATTAAAAAGCCACATAAGTTACATGGTTATTTTTCGCTACCCTGCTGTGCAGCTTGACAGTCACCAAGTGAGGCGAAAGAGAAAAGCAGAGAAAGTATTTAAGTGACAAATTAAGGACTGTATTTTGCAACCAAGGAGCAGATAATGATGGAATTAGTTTATAGACCCCTTGGGAATGAAGGCTCACTCACTGGAATGAGGAAGGATTACACAATCTGACAGAATGGGCTAGGCAAGCAGATGAGGAGATAATATACACCAGGAAGGGCACTGAGAAAAGTTACGCACACAAGAT
Source organism: Chionis minor (assembly GCA_013398295.1). NCBI lineage: Eukaryota > Metazoa > Chordata > Aves > Charadriiformes > Chionidae > Chionis > Chionis minor. The sequence goes on from VZSF01000860.1 coordinate 887,014, forward strand.
AAAATAGTTGATCAGTTTAATTAAATCCTGTTTGTTCAAACACTTTTGTAAGGAGATATTCTCTATCTCTGTGCCAATATTTTGATTTTTTTCAGTAACATTATCAATTACTTTATTATTATTTATTACTTTCCAGCCTCCGTACCTTCTGGAGAGTAAAATTTCCCTCAAACTTTTCTTTCTCTGTGCCTCTGTTAATTAGCTATTAACTTTTCTAGCAGCTCAAATCATTGCCCTAAGTTCATTTCTTCATTCCAGTGCAGTAACCAAGAAGTCAGACTACACTGTCAGAAATGCCCACAACTTCAATCACACAACAGCAAAACCTCTCTCAACACATGAATGAACACCACTTAGTTTTGCTTTCAAAATACTGATTAATTAGCTATACTGTGAAACAGTAGACAGCACATAATCAGAAACAGTGCACTATACATTTTGTAAGCAAATATAATTGTGCACAAAGCATACAATTTTTTAAAAATATCCCTTCAGAGCCCTGAGGATGATAATTCGCATGAACAAACAACAGGAACATTTAGCTGTATCGCAAGTTTAAGTGTGCCTATGAAAAGCAATGGACTTCCAAAAAAGTTGCACTATGTTAGATAGGATTAAAACTTCACATTAATATACACTATCGTGTTTGTATTGCCTAAATATTATAGTGAACTTACTATCAAAAGATCAGTTGCTTCACATCCAGAGCTCTCAGCTCTCACACGAACATCACAGGGACCTCATAAATGTTTACAAATACTTAAAGGAAGGGGCCAGGAGGAGGGGGCCAGTCTTTTTTCAGTGGTGCCCAGTGACAGGACAAGAAACAATGGATACAAACTCGAATATAGGAAGTTCCATCTCAAGATTAGGAGGACTTCTTTCCTTTGAGGGCGGCAGAGCACTGGAAGAGGCTGCCCAGAGAGGCGGTGGAGTCTCCACCTCTAGAGACATTCAAACCCCACCTGGACGCCATCCTGTGCAACCTGCTGTAGGTGGACCTGCTCTGGCAGGCAGGTTGGACCAGATGATCTCCAGAGGTCCCTTTCAAACCCTTTAACATTCTGTGATTTGTGCCTAAACAATTTCCAAACGTTTTTCTTTTTGTTTACTATTCATTAAGTACAAATACTGGTATTATTTGTCCTAACAAATGTTTAGAAATCTTAAGACTTTATGAAGTCCTAGCAACGTACTGTCTCTACAAACACAGTTGTTCTTCCAAGGAAAGGTTAAATGGTTAAAACTACTTGAAAATTTCTACATATTTTTCTTTCCTATGCAAAACACTTCAAGTTGAAGATCCTTGCTCCCATTTTAGCCAAATTAGATGAGAAATGTGAAAGACTGTACAGAGTATATAATTCCACAGTCTACTTATTAAATCTGTGAAATAATTAATCCAAGTTCAGTTAATTAACTCACTTCTGTGACTCAAGTAAAGCTACCAAAGGACTATTGCTACTGCTTAAAGATTAAAGCTGCTGTAGCAATACCCTGCTAAATAGTATCAAACACTATAACTTTACTCATTTTGCTGAGATGTAATAGAACATCAGCTCACAGTTCACATACATTTATGACTGCAGTAGGAGGCTGGAGTGGCGAGGAGAGGAATGACAGAAGAGAAAACAGTACAAAGTCAACACAGTCATGACTGGTTTATACACACTATTGAAAATGCTTAATTCATTTCTAGTATGACTACTTTATAGTAATGATATTTTGACACGGCTAAACTCGTACCTTCGCTGTATCTGTTCTGGTATATTTCGGTTTTTGCAAATAAACCCTTTCACAAACCATCCACAGCTCAAACATTTTAAAATTATACCATAAGCAAAGAAGTAATTTTTACCTTGAGCACTAAACTGTTTATTAGTATTAGAAAGATTCCTGAAGTACCTCTTTCAAGACTTTTCTAACTCTTTAGCCAAAATTTGACTGATATTTCAATAAAGGAGGAAGCTTTTCAGGACAAGGGGACTCGTAAGAATACTTTGTTACTTTGTAAAGTTTGTGCTTAAAATAATCAGGTTTTTTTCCTTCCAAATCATAAATACAAAGATGAGACCGCAGGAAGATAGATTGAATATAAAATTGGATTTCAACTGTACAACCACATACATGGCTTCCTGAAGCCATATTCAGAGTGTCAGAAAGTTAACCACCCATAATTTGACATAGGTTTTGAAAAACTATGCATTTGCTAGTTTTGAGGCATTAAAGATCAAGAAAAAAATTATTCACAATACTATCCTCACTCTTAGGTTTTTTATTATACATTAATTCTAATACTTTGGTTTAGTAAGTTTTTTCACATCATAGTGCTGAGTGTTTCTACTCCTTTTTAAATTAAGACTGTAAAAACATCAGGTGAATGGTGACAATTCCTAGAAACAATGATCTATCAACAGAAAAACAAGAAAACCTTCTGCTTCAATGCTTAGCAATAAGTCAGTGAAAACTAGCAGAATCCAAAGTATAAAATAATTATGTATTTATTTGCTTTGAAAACTACTACAGCTTGATTAAATTTAATACATAAACATTCAAGAAAACCGTGACAAAAATTTGTTGAAGTAATAAGGAAATATCAATCAGAGCAAAGATTTTCAGCTAGACCGCCTTTTTCTGATAGTTTTATCAGTAATCATTTTATTTCCTTTGCAATTGTACACTTCAAACAGAACTTGTTGATGAACACTGGGTTAGAAGTTCAATTTACCACCAAAATGAGCAGGAATTAGAATCATAAATACCTTTGCTAATGCCCCTCCCTCATTACACAGGAAATATATTACGTAATATATAATATTATCATTCATTAAATACATTTCCTCAGAATATTTTGGTACTATTTATATACTCGTGCAATGTAAGAAATGTCACTAAAAATCTGCCATATTTGCTGCAAAAGCACATCATGTATTTAGCCTGAAGATATATATGAGAAAAAAGGAACTTTCCACTACATAGAACATAGCATGTGTGTTCATTGGATCCAAACTGCATCTCTTGGAGAGTAATCAGTACTGCAAGCTGGTTACAGAAATGTTAAAGCAGCAGCTTTTGCCGTGACGTGGAAAGTCTGACAAATCCAAAACTATTTTTGTAACAGTTAGGTTATTTCACAATATGTTAAGATCATTATGACATCTCTTGGGTAGTTCACACGGTTGCTTTAATGGACGTAATTTTCTTTCCCACAAATAACTTGCCTCTTTAATTTCCGCGCCACCCTGCCACCCCCCTTTTCCTGATTATACATTTCAAAGCTCACAGTGCACGTCAGCCTGTCTCTTCCTGGGAGCCCCTCAGAAACTTCACCCACCAGTTTATTCATTCATTAATTTACTTGCTGCATGCAAAAAAATCTACAAGTTCTCTTTCCAATCACTTTCTTCCCCTAAAATTGTCAAGTCTGTTATTTACGGCAGCAGTAGTAAAGCATTTTCTCTCAGGAACAAACCCAAGGGCTGGGATTCTTTTTTTTGCCTACTTCTGATATAGTGTTGGACATTTTCTTACTTTGGGATGGGGCTTAGTTTTCACTGCAGACTACATCTTTAGACAGAGATACGTCAATTTTATCTCACTTTTGGCTACAATTAATTTTTTGAGAAATGATAAAATATCAAAGAATTTTAATTGTGATTTTAAAAACCACTTATCATTAATTCAAAACTTTATCCTATAATACACTAGTTAAGAGTTTTTGCAAGTCAGAAAATGGAGAAAGCAGAGGTTGCCTATCAAAGAGGCCTAATCTTTTTTCTTATGATGATGATGATTACTACAACATAGCCTGTTTCAAAATAAACCTGGTAGAAAAGTGAAAAAGCAGGTTATTCGTTTGGTTGAGGGTTTTGTTTTGTTTTTTTTTTATTCAAGACTACATTCTTTGGAGTTTTCAGCTATTCTCTACAATTTATAGAAGATAACTAGATTAATTTTTTTATTAATCCAAATAAGAAATCTTTTCTTCCTCTTTGTAACTACTTTCAAGAATTATTAATTTTTTACTTTCTTCTCTAAACGCATAAACTCACTTTGTTTTGTGACCAGTAAGCAGACACAGAAGCGGAACACTGAAGATTTCCTTGCCCAGGCAACTAAAAGCCAGATCATACAAAAATAGAACCTCCTACACAAACATACTTTAAATACATTTCTCAGAAGATAGCCAGAAAGCTATTAAAGAATAGCCACAATACATGTGAGAAACTTCATTTCTCTGAAACAGTAAAAGCATTTTCTCTCTGCATGTACCACATTTGTTAGCAATAACAGAAAAAAGTTTTCCTACTTCATATTTTATATTAATTTCCCAGACTGATCCTCCCCTTTGATGCTAAAAAGATAGACTACTTCATGATAAAGCTCCTAGTAACACCAGTAGAAATAATTTGTATGTCATCCGTGACCGTATAAACATGGAGAGTAGTATCAAACAACCATAAAAATTTAACTCTTTAGGCAGCTTGAAGTTTCCCTTCCAGAAGCAAGAAAAAAAAATGGAGAAAAGTCAGTTGGAAAACAGAATTGCAAAGCACTGCCTCAAACGGGAGAGAAGTAAAGGAGGGAACTCCTCAGCAGTCAGCGGCACCACCAGCAGTAAATACGGCTCTCGGTGGCGATGCTGAAAGTGCTCTGACCATGCAGACGACAGCAAAGGCAGCTATCATAAAATCAACAGTCCATGGGCAGAGGTAAAGACCCAGTCCTGCACTCAGGCAACACAATGACAGTGGAATTTCAGAACACGCTGTACAATTCCTTATGCTTTAGATGACTCTAGTAAAGAAGTGCATCTCATAGCAGCTGGAGCACCTTCTGTTTCTCATACTTCCTTATCTGGTACTCCTGAGGGATCTCCAAAAAACCCAGGCGGATGCTGATACTCAGGTTTTATGCCATTTGGCTATGCAATTCATGAGACAAAGCTATTCTTTGGACCACACCTCAGAGCTCTACAACCAATTTCACTATTTTAATAGCAAGACGAACATCAAACACGCTCCCAGAAGCACCTGCCGAGTTCTCTTTAGGCTAGAACAGTACTCTACTTGTTAAGTTTAACAAGACTTTGGAAGAGGCTTTGTATAAGTTAAGGTCTTTTTCCCCCATTCTAACCCGTCTACACCAGAAAACAAAAACTCACCCTAAATTAAAGCAGGCTCAAGAAGAGACACCACTTCTGAAGTCACTAACCTAAAACTAAGACTAACAAAAGCTGTTTCAACTGTGAGCCTTTCTCTACAGGGTCTGGCACAGCAGATGAGACTGAACAGAGATTCCTGCTCATTCAGGACACAGAAAGGATTGCTTCTGGAAACGATCTGGCAATTCACAAAGGTGGTTGAGACTACTAAAATCCTGTCCGAACTGATGCCGATGTGGAAACCTAGACATGTCTCAATCAAACAAAATCAATGGCTGCTTACCTTTACTGTTACTCTTTCAATTTCTCTACTAACAGATATCCTCATGGAAATAAAAATTATTATTGTGAAGCACTCAGGCACTACTGTGATCCATTTTACAGATGCCATAGTAGAAATTAATAGTCAGTAATGGATAAGGCCAGAAAGTCAGAAAAAAGTCTGCATAAGTAAAATAAAAAATACTGAAGTATTCTGAACTTCCTAGGAAATATTTGGGTTATGTAAATACTGTGTAATGATAATATATAATGCTGAATATGATGTAAATGAAAACTGTATCCAAATGCACGTATCCAAAAGGGGCCCTGAGGTATGACATCATGCAGAACCCCAGAATAAAAGTAACAGTCTGCTTTCCTGAAAGAAGCGGAACATATTTCCAGTCTTTTGTACCAAACTTGTAAGGCTGACTAAAGAAGCAACCCTTGTTTTTCTTAACTTTCAGATATTTGATATCATAATCTTAGTGGTTCAAACACTTTTTGAAATTCGTGTTATATGGCACAGTCTATGAAGAGAGACATGGTAGTCTCAATCCCTAGAGATACTCAAAAGCTGTCTGGACATGGACCTGGGCAACTGGCTGTAGGTGGTCCTGCCTGAGCAGGGGGCTTGGACCAGATGACCTCCAGAGGTCCCTTCCAACCTCAACCATTATGTAATACTACAATTCTGTGATTCTTTTTTATTTTACAGACTTGATTCAACATAAATAGTAATTATGTAAGGAATCATATGACTCATTAATTCTAGGAATAAACGCATGATTAGCAGTAATGCATTCTGTCAGTAATCTAAGAACAAAACTGACGCAATACCAAGAAGTTTATCCTTAATTTGATGAGGTACAAATATCTATTGGTATATTAGGTGACCATGTAAAGATCCCAGGCTACTGAGAAACAATTGGTGGAAGTCTCAAAATATACATATTCATTTATATTAAAAATTGGAGAGTAGAGGAAGAGTACAGATGAATACCAGAGCAAAGTAAGAGTGTGTAGCAACTTTTAACCACTGTTTATGTACGGAAACTTAATTATACCAAAAAGCCTCAGTTCACTTAGGTTGTCATTTACTATTATAAACTGAGTACTCTCAATTAAATTAATAGCTCGGTCTTTATCAGTATGTGTCATATGATGAGTATCAATTTCCAAAAATTATTACTTGCTTTAAACACTAGACTTCACAAAGCACATCCTTAACTTTAAAAGCAAAACAAAAGCACCCCTCTTAGAAGTAACAGACAGTATATATAAAGACTCAACTGGTTATTTGTACGTCTGATGCCTAGAACAATGTGCTAGTCAGGCAAGGACACCAAGATCCTGACTGGATCATACTCAGGAGACAGTCAAAAGAGTTCTAGTAACACTTCCTCATGGACACAAACAAAAACAAATCAGCTTTGCAGACACAGATAGCTGCTCTAGAAGTGAAAGGAGGAGTGAAAAGTTAGACTTTCACAACTTATAAAGCTTTATACTTCAGCTGGCAAGGGTAAAAATTCACTTAAAAGTCTTTCAGAGATGTTTTACTACTTTAAACATCTCTTTAAAAACAGTTATAAACCTACAAAATACCTCCCTGTGCAAGCCTTCTGTAATGCAATAGCACCCTGAACACCCTGCCATACACTGCAGCCCATTGACTTTTGTCTTGCAGGTCTGCTAGGGGAGAGGAAGTTCGGAACTGTGCAGGGGCTCCTGCTCAGCGCATACTCAGTAACAGCTCAATAAAGGGCTGCCCCTGTCAAGGCAAGATTTAATCAACAGTATTTGAAACGTAGTTTAGACTGCTGTGCTAGCAGAATTCATCCAAACATCTCACAGGGAGGAAGCAGACCATGACAAATATTTCTTTTTACTGGCACTATACATAGAGAGGAGCAGCTGTTACAGCGAAGTACAAACCTGCCTACTATTTTCAGCAGAAGCAGGAGGACAGTCATTCTTTGAGCTGTATGACCTCTGACGGCATAAGTTGTTGAACTGACTTGCTCTGTGCTGCTCTTTGGCATAACTTTGGAGTCTACAAAGCAGACTTTCCAGTTTCATGAAAGCTGGCCTTCTCTGTAGGCTGAAGGGTGTAGCTGTTACAGACTCTGTATACTGACTACATGCCTTTCATAGCCCAGAACATTAATGGCAAACCATTTGCCATCAAAGTGTCATAAACAGTGAAAATGCAATAAACATGAACTTAAGGTAAACGCTTATGGGGGAGATGTTGTGGAGGCTGCCAGGATGACACTCAAAACCACCTCAGGGAGGCACACGTACCGTCTTCCTGCAGCTGTGGGTGCTGAACTGGCCCTTCAGTGGTGGCACCGCCACCCCCACAACCTCTGGCTCCACAGAGAGTGGGGATGGCACGGTCAGATGCAGATCACTCCTTGCTGTTTTAATTAACCTTATGTTTTAAGTCATGCCTTTCCTCACAGCCCGCTTAAGAGACCAGTCTGCTTCCTCTAGCCTATGTGGAAAGCCCTTTCAGAAGGCTGCCACAAACAATCATGGTGGTTACTCATATAGCTCAGACAATAAGCAAATTCAGCGAAGGAGCTACTGATTTAAAAAAGCAAAGTGTTCTGGGACACTTTGCAGTGCCAATAGAATCCTCTGCTTACTGAACCACAAGAAATTTTCAAGAAAGAGATAGCTGTATTAAAGGAACCACTAGAAGTTTCAAAGTCATTCAGATGTGCTAATATACTGAAGTCTCCAGGTGCAAAAAGCATGAAACTAGAACTATATGCTATTGCTAGGAGTTACGTTTCATCATAGGGCCTTAAAAATTATTCCACCATACAAAACAGCTTACTTTGAATACCATAGATTTAACACTTACAGTAAAACCCATGAAATATAATACTGTGATAAGAAGGAACATAGATGCATGTATTTTAAAAGATTAGAATATTAAAATGAATTCAATAGTGGCTACAGATTGTGAGTCACAATTATTCAAAATAATAGCGCTTTTAACTGTCAGAAGTTACATGATGTGATTCAAAACCTGCATTTTATGGGAATGAAACAAAATAAACAGAACATTTAGGTTTGAGATTTTTAACTATTTATCTTCAAATGCTAATGTTCTGTGGATTTTTTTCTTTTTTAATAGAAAACTAAAGCACTAACATGCTTTATTCCCACATAGACTTAGAAAGGCTCCACGCATGTCAACTCCAAGCAACTTTTAAGGTGGGCTGAAAGCACTATATTTATTTTTACAACAACCAAAACCAAATATCTAAAGAGGAACCTGATTTAAAACTACACATTCTCCTTTGGAAAACACTTAGTTCTCTCCACACACATATTACTTGCTCAATGAGAACTTTATCCATTTGCTTTAAAAGTCTAAATGTGCTAAAATAAATTTGACAGACAACTACACGTGCACATACACAAGCTGCATCATGAGCAGGCATGTTAATAAAATGTATGCATGTAGAGACCTTAACTGGACACATATCTGGAAGCTGCCCAAGCACAAATAGCAAAAGCGCACACTTATATCATGGCAATATCTCCAAATATTGGCCAGAAATTAACACCTTGTAGCAAATACAAAGAGGCAAAGTCAGTAGAGGACCAAAACCCCAAGGAGTTACAATACTTGACACATGAAAAAGGATCACAAAATAAGACACAAAGTGGAAGAGAAGTATCTCAGAAATATATATCCAGATGTGCTTGCCTAAATTTAAAGCCAGCTTTTCCGTATTTTACTAACAAATACACATCTAACTAGCAAACTTGCAAATTTAAGTTTCATCACTGAGGCTACAATCTCACTATCTGTGATCTAGTCAACTGCAATCATTTCTTATGTTAGCTGGTGTAAATAGAGCAGCTCCTCAGATAACTGGTCCTCACTAATCAACATTCCTTGCTGAGGATTTATATACTTCCCTTCAGAACAGTGTGAGAAATTAGACTCCTGGGAGAAAAGATGGCAACACAGGACTAGTCAAGAACTTCTTGAGTTGTTTCAAATTAGTAAAAGTACACATGAACTTGAGATTGTTTGAGTTCATTAAAGGCTTTTCAAGAAAATAAGCATGTCTTACACATTAGAATACATCCTGAGCTTTAAAATGTCAGTCTCTCACTGTATTATATTTATAGTCTAGCAAATTTATATTCTGCTCTTCCAAGCGTATCTAAATCCTGCAGCTTAAAAATCTGCATGGCTGATGAGTTTTGAAGTACAGCCTTATAAAGGCCACATTTCCCTTCAACGTGGACAGGCCATTTACAATGATGGATTTCAAGGCAACACTATCATAGTCAGAGCTCTATGATTTTCAGACATGCTCTTCCATGAAACGCCACAAGGGTTTCTTCAAACTTTCTGTAACTCTACCTTTTCTTACATACATTTAAATTTTACTAACAATGCTCTCTCTTGAAACACATCTAGACCAGAGGTTGCTTCCATGTTTATTCCCTACTCAAACCAGAGGTGAGAAAGCCGTGTTGCTGTATCTCAAAGATCTTACTCTGTTCTTTATTTTGAAAGCCACAGGCTGATTTCAGACTATGCAGGCCCAATAGCCTGTGCCCACAGCACAGCTGAAAAAACAACCCCCAAACGTGTATTACTGATTTTTACCTATTTACCTAATTTTTTATAAGTCTTTGGTCTTCCACCTACAGTTGGTTTCCTTGCAGTTCAACTGCAAACACCTTTCTGTATGAAGCATACATATAAATTAGCAGAGAAAATCAGGTAACCTTGCATTATGCTAGCTATCTTCTTCCCTCCAAAATGGAATTATGTTAGCTCAACAACTTTTACAGCTTAAAGAATGAACAGAAGTCATGCTGCCTGAGCCACTTCCTCATCACCAGGGAACATTTTTTCAGCGTGTCTTCTCCCATACTAAGTTTTCTCTGTTCCAACATCATTTGCTTCTCGTAAGTCACATTACCCAAACTAAAGGCTGTTTGTTGCGAGGTTTCCTCTCCAGGCATTTGAAACCAAGGCCTAAATTTCTCCATATGGTTAGGTGAGCTTTACCCAGTCTGTGTTTTCAGGGCTACTATCATCCAGCTGGTGTCTATTAAACACATGCAGCAGATCATCGTTCAGTAAAGCCAGCACCAGATCTCCCACCCCCAACCTCTCCGCAGGAAAAAAAAAGGGGGCAGTGGGGAGAGAAGGCTGGGGGAAAGGGACAGGAAATCTCTGTTACCAATAGACAACATCCTGTTAACTTCACTCACATGAGCCTATGTGATACATACTCAGTAAGTGTTAAACTGAAACCAGAGCCTATAAAAAAATCTTCTATTTTATGCCAGCTGCTACAACATTAAAATAGATAATATTTGAGGACAGTTATTTATACATAGCTATGAATGCCCTCTGTAAGAACCAAAATAAAAGGCAGGAGATGGACCTTCCCCCAAACTTGGGAGAAAAACAATTGATTTGTTTTCTTTTTTTTTTTTTTTCCTCCTTCTTTGTCTTCATTTCTCCCCCCTCACCGCTAGTCCCTGGGCAACTGGCTGCAGGTGGCCCTGCTTGAGCAGAGGGGCTGAAGCAGATGGTCTCCAGACACACCTTCCAATCTCAAACACTCTGTGATTCCGAGTTATTTAAGTCTTAAGATCAGCATGTCCACTGGAAATGCAAGTCTGACAAGTTGTAAAATTGAAGAATTGAAGACTCTCCAACACTAAAAACAATTGCTCTTTCAGAAAGAGACGGAATTTCCATTACAGAAAGGTAACTAAATGAATACCAACTCAAAAAAGGAGTAAAAGATGAGCAAGATTCTCATGAGATTCAATTCAGAAGCTGTGTGAATCAAAACTTGAAACTAGTTTCTGTGTATCCCCAATTCTGTCACAAAACACTATCTGTTCAGGAGCTGCGGTCCATTTGAGGGCATTTCTCCACTGAAAACGGAGCTGCTCATCATGAGACACTGCAGCATTTCCCTACACTCAGGCAGGCACAGCAACAACAGCCGATGAGGGGAGAACCAATCCTGGTCTTCGGGCAAGATCATTTTTGAGAACCGGATTTCTTCATTCAGTGCTGCTGAAGCAAAATTCAGTGTGACCTTTGGAAACAAAAATTGCACCATAAAAAAAAAAAATCAGGCCCTGCTCATTTTAGTTTTAAAACCTTCACTCCCTCCTCAGACATTTGAATGCTCAGATATAAAAGCAGTAGTACAAGCATGGGCTTAATCATGAATGAGTCATTAACGCATATTGCTCAATTTGGTGCCTTTTTAACATGCTGCCACAAAACATTGTATCTTACCTCTACTACATATAATTAACTCCAAAATGCTCTATTTCCAGTTACTGTAGCAGATACTGGGTTTATTCTCCTGTTTTCAAGCAGTTAAAAAAACCCAAAAGCTTACAATTGATTAAGTCCACTTACTCTTAATCTGTTCAAGGAACAAAACCATAAAAACTTAACTTTTGTGGAAATTTAGTTATGTACTGTGGTTCTACTATTACTTGTCATATCCATTATGTGTATGGATGACGCCAGGCAATGTTTAAAGAGTTTTTAATCCCTCCTGGAGACCACCCACATGAAAGTCAGATCTGTCCTAGCAACTCTACATCTGATGTGCTATCTCCTCTAGGAAAGACTGTCCAGGTCTTACAGCAAATCCCTAGATCAAAAAGGGTTTCAATAAAATCAAGTATCTTCCTATGTATCCTCCCCTTTCTAACCTGAATACGGAAGCAGCAAAATCTTTAGTGGAATACAGTAATCCAGAAATGGAAGCAGAAGTCTCAAGATCTGGAGACACTTCTTGGCACGGCAATGAACAAGCTACATAATACCAGAGAAATTACTTTCACACCGCTCTATCTCAATTTCCACAATTTCTAGTTGAAGAAAACACAAAAATACTTCTAGGTGTAAGAATTAAATACTGTGTAAAAGCTAGGAATATGGTAAAAATCCTGCTTCTACTTATTTCACACACAACGCTAACAGGTAGGCCTTTGTACAACATACATCAGTCACTGCAGGCTGAGGGTGGGAATCAGATGCTTCAGAATCCTTGCCTAGATGTTGGACGCTATTAGATATGATCTTGTATTAACTTTCAGAAATACAATGCAACAATTCTTTAAAAATACTGTTTAAGAAACAAGTCTGCATGTGCATTTATCTTTTGTCAAGTTTTAGACAGGGACATGACAACATGTATGTAACTTTGACATGCATAAACTAATTCCTCATATAAACTTATTATTGGACAGAACGGCAGCAGAGGCAGCAGTTCGGACAGCCAGGATCTCACTGGTCAGAAAGTTTCTGAACAGCGATTGTCCAGCACTCCACTTAAAACTTGTGGTGTGGGACAGAGAAAATGAAAGCAAAGCACTTCAATTATATCACTTCATTTAAGCTAAAAAAGAACACATGACAAAATAGAACTTTACTGGTGGGTAAATTAGATTTGAATAGACACTCAGAAGTCTGATAAATTTCATTTAGTTCTTCACCATGAAGAACACTCAAACCCTTCAACTAGCTTTAACTTAACAGATGTGGATAAACTTAGTTCACCCTCCAATTTACCCACAAATTCCAGATTAAATAGATAGTATAACCAAATGGAATCAAATTAAATTACAGACATTGAAACAGTCCTTGGAGAGAGCTATTGACTGTGAACGTTGATTTTTCAGTAACAGAACACTGAGGTCACACATAGCAAGGGGAAATTAAGACACATCCAGCCACACAGACAGAATTTTGAGTGCTCTCCTTGTGAACTCTGTTGATAAACTTGATAAACTATTCTAAATGACTGACCCTCTATCCATAAAAAGAGATTCAGAGAGAAGCAAATCTGAGGACTTGCTTGCTTTTATACAAACTAAATAAAAGATCATAGGCTACTAAAGGTATAACCTCGTAACGGAAAACCGAATAATGCTGCTCACATTTACTGTTTTTGTCAAAGTCATAGGCCACAAAGTTATCAGATTCAACTGTGGGTCAGTCAGGACTTCACAATTTCCCCCTCCTTCACTGTTCCCCTGCACGCTTTTAAGCTCCGACCCTGCTGGCAATACCTAACACCTTTTAAAATGGTTACTCACAAGAGCAGCACAAAGCCAAATTTAATATATCCCAACTCTGACTGCACCAAATTCAGTCCACCTACTTATGGAGGGGTGGAAGTAAACTGGTCTTTTTTTAGCACTCATGATGTTGCTTTGTCTCACACTTTACAAACAGAATTTCAAATCAACTTGTAGTTTTAATATCTTAATATTTTGTTTGGGCCCGAACATTGAGAAAAGGTTTCTGCTATTCAATTTGGAAAGCACGGATTTAGGCTGCATCAAGTAGATATCATCTAGTAGTTCACTGGCAGATTTCTCCAAAGAAATTATACTAGACCAAGCACACAAGCAGAAGCAAAACCTCCCAATAAAATCAAGTATCCAAGTTAAAAAGCTACAGTGCAATTGTTTAACAATAAATCTCTCTGAACATAAAAATCTAACTACCCTTTGTAACACCACTTTGAAGAGGTAACGTACTATACAAATAAAACTGCCACTCAAATATTAATGACATCAAAAAGAATAAAGTAAGCTTTCTGTGAAGGTCTGGTGAACACTTGCTGGACTAGCAAAATAGAAATGTATTGTAATTATTCAAAGATGAAAGAGTATCTATTTAAATGCATGTGATTGTTTGAATAGCCCTTGATGGGACAGCATTAGTACTACCTATTTCTCTCCATTATAAGCTGAAGAGTATGTAAAATCTCAACTGACAGTGTAAAACTACCTTATAACACTGCAGTCATGGACAGCCGTATTTGCTGACTATATTATTTTTCCTCCCCAGGGGGACATACACTCATCCTAAATTCACAGGGGAATCAAGCCTTGTGGAAGAAGAAACCCTGGGGACATTTTACCAACACTGTGGTGGGGAGGGAAGGCTAATCATGAAAATGAGGCAGAACTATTACAATGGGAGCTTCAGGGCATGAAGGACTCTATAGACATGAAAGCAGTAGTAAAATAAGAAATATGACTAATCCAAGTCTACTTGAACAACTTTTTTTTGGTATCATGATGGGTATGTATTTTACCATCCAGCTAGTTACACTTGAATGGTGTGTGGCTATAAATAAAAAGTACTTCTGTAATATTAAATCCAGAAAATGTATGGTCTTTATGCAAAATGCCCGAAAGATACACAAAACCAGTATGTTATCAAGTACAGTTTGTTTGACAGAATCAAATCTATATGGAATATAAGTAACTCTCAAACTCCCAGAATCTTTTCAAACATGCATATGCATCCATCACTATCCCAATATAATAATATTGGATGGTAACTTTAAGAATATTGTATGGTATCTTAAAGAATAAAGGCCTCGGAGGTATTTTGATTTCACCTTAGGTCACTCCAAGTTGCTTCCATCTTTGAGCATTCAGAGGAAACACGTAAATATGAGCATGGGCATCAGACATAGGAATTTAACCAGATATAGCGCAGCATGTTGTTAAGAAGATAGCAACGCTTACAAACATGAATAAATTAAGTAACTGCATTTTGCATATGGACAGATTAGGACACAGACTACCTGAGTCTTCCAATGACAAAACCATCATCCTGTAAAAGTATTTACTGCTGAACACAATATTTGCTGATCATCTATGCATATTTATTTCACTCTAAATTAGAGCTTTATACAACATCTAATGCCTTTGTGACCTGCACACTACATTACAACCACCCAATTTTCTTGGACTAACATTAAAAGGAACTCAGACTACAGTGATTCATCTAAACAGAAGGGCAGTCAGATTGTGTACCCAACATATTAATGTGCCATGAGGTCTGCTGGCTACCTGATTACATCCAGGTCCAGGTCATCACCTAAATCATTCCTCCCCCTGAAACCTCCACCCACCCCAAAAAAGGGCCAAAAGCTTACACTACTCTCTGCTTCAGGATTTAACCTCTCCGGCTCACGGAGGAAGCTAAGCCCTTGCAACATTTGGGCTCTTGTTCTTTTTAGGCAAAGTTTCAGGTTCCAGAAGATTCTCTGAAGTGTGAGAGGGGTTTTTGTTGATTGGTTGGTTGGTGGGAATGTGTTAACGGGGGATTCAGAACAGAAACAGGAAATCTCATGTTGCAGTCAGTTCAATATTCCATTTCAATGGGTATCAATATTTCACAGAATCACAGGGGTCCAAAGGGACCTCTGGAGATCATCTAGTCCAACCCCCCTGCCAGAGCAGGTCCACCTACAGCAGGTTGCACAGGATAGCGTCCAGGCAGGGTTTGAATGTCTCCAGAGTCAGAGACTCCACCACCTCTCTCGGCAGCCTGTTCCAGTGTTCTGCCACCCTCAAAGGAAAGAAGTTACTCCTCATGTCTAGACGGAACTTCCTATGTGCAAGTTTGTGCCCGTTACCTCTTGTCCTATCACTGGACACCACTCCCCTCCTCCTGGCATTCTCCCTTTAAGTATTAACAAGAATTGATGAGATCCCCCCTTCATCTTCTCCAGACTAAAAAGACCTGAGTACCTCAGCCCTTTCTCATGAGAAAGATGTTCCAGCACCCTAATCATCTTCATAGCCCTTTACTCTATCCTTTCCAGCAGTTCCCTGTCCTTGAAACAGGGAGTCCAGAATCAGACACAGTACTACAGATGCGGCCTCACCAGGGCAAAGTAAAGGGGGAGGATGACCTCCCTTGACCTGCTTGCCACATTAAGTATGATCCATCCCAGGATGGCATTGGCCTTCTTGGCCACAAGGGCACATTGCTGCCTCATGGTCAACTTGTTGTCCACCAAGACTCCCAGGTCCCTCTCTGCACAGCTGCTTTCCGGCAGGTCAGCCCTCAACCTGTCCTGGTGCATGGGGTTATTCCTCCCCAGGTGCAGTATCCCACGCTTCCCTTTGTTGAACCTCATTAGGGTTCCCTCTGCCCAAGTTTCCAGCCCGTCCAGGTCACGCTGACTGGCAGCACAGCCTTCCGGTGTGTCAGCCATCCCTCCCAGTTTTTTGTCATCAGCAAACTTGCTGACAGTACACTCTATCCCTTCATCCAGGTCATTGATGAATACATTGAACAGGACCCCTGGGGAACATCACTTTTTACAGGCCTCCAACTAGACTGTGCTGCTAATCACAACCCTCTGAGCTCTACCCGCCAGCCAGTTTTCAATCCACCCCACTGTCCGTTCATCTAACCCACACTTCCTAAGCTTGCCTATGAGGATGCTGTGGGAGACAGTGTCAAAAGCCTTGCTGAAGTCAAGGTAGACAACATCTTCTGGCATCCCCTCATCTATCCATCCAGTCATCCCATCGCAGAAGGCTATCAGATTAGTCAGACATGACTTCCCCATGGTGAATCCATGCTGACTACTTCTGATAACCTTCTTTTCCTCCAGATGCTTGGAGATGATGCCCAAAACAAGCTGTTCCATCACCTTTCAGGGATGAGGTGAGGCTGACTGGCCTGTAGTTTTTTGTGTCTTCCTTCTTGCTCTTTTTGAAGACTGGAGTGATAATTGGCTTTCCTCCAGCCCTCAGGCACCTTGCCTGCTCTCCAGGTCCATTCAAAGATGATGGAGAGAGGCCTACCAATGACTTCTGCTAGCTCCCTCAGCACTCATGGATGCAACCTATCAGGGCCCATGGACTTGCCAGTGTTTCCTAAGGGGAGCATAAAAAACTAAATAAAAAGTCAGCAATTTGCATGTTTGCTGACAATATGCAAACTAACTGATATATTGCACATTTAGTTCCTCTCAAGAGGTCCAAGCAAGCCATGAGTAGGATTCATTCCATATAAAACAATAATTAGAAGGATAATCTACCACTGCAGAAACATGGGACCACCTATCTGGATGTCCTAACACGACCAGTAGAGCTACATGACAAACCGTTTTTACAGGAATATCCCACTCACCCACCTTTCCTATCAGGGATGTACAGAGGAGCTCTTTCCAAGAGTGTCAGTTCTCAACTCGGATTTCAAAACATGGAAGAACCTTGATTTGCTTATCTTCAGACTGCAGGCTTGTCTAGTTGGCCTGCTGTTGCTCAAACACAGGCCTACTTACAAAACCATCTGCCATTTAAACGGAGGTTTTTAGACAGCATTCAACCAAACAGGGCTGAAACCTTATTCATTCAAAATAAAACTGCTGCTCAACAATTATAATCACACATAAGCAAATCCCAGGCTTGTAAGAGGACAACGTTTTGGTTATGGCTTGTAGTTTTTGAAACTATAGTAGCAAGTTATTGTTTCAGCACATAAACTAAACATTAGAAATCTGTCGATTTCAAAATCCAATCTGAACTCTGCTCCTACACAGCCACCCACACACTACAGAATCCAGAGCGTCCTACCACACGGCTTGCCCCACTGCGTGTATTAAACAAGATGGCTTCTGGATTAGGGAAAAGCTTCTATCAAGAAAATGTTACAACTTGGGGGGAATATGGTTTAAATAAAAGGAAACCTGCTGCAGACTCATCTTATTTCTCAGTATATAGACTAATCTGACATGAAAGGGAGACATCAATTAATGCTAGACACTTATGATGACAGAAAGAACCTCAATCAGCTCAAATTCAGTGAAACTGGAAGTTCCTCATCCTCAAACGTAATTATTAGAAAGACATCATCACTTTTTATGCTAGGCAACAGTCACAAGACCAAGCAGAAGGCCACCTTATTTGACTAAAAATCTCTTACAATTCTTCAATAATCCACTATAGCTTTAGTTCACTTAATGGTTAAGGTACTGTTTCCGTGTTAAAAAAGTAAGAAGAGTCTATCATGCCACCATGTCTCTAGAGATCTTCCATTCAATTTGCATAAATTAATTTAATTCAGCTTATGTTCACCTGGCAAAAATTCACGCTTGAAAACTACGACGGCTGAGACTGTGTGTAAAGTTCCAACACAGGGCCAACTTTCATACGCAGGCTAAAACAAGGCTCTTAAAATAGGGAATTATTCTGGAAATGCTGACACATCTTTAACACTGTGAGTGGGCGCCCGTATAATACACACATTGTGTACACATATGTTGCTGTCTTCCTGGGAAGCTTAACTGGAAGCCCACATGGTTGATGTGGGACAGCAGGAATGCCTCTTTGAAAGCACTCATCCTGCTTATTCATAGTATCTCAAATGAAACCCAAGGCATATGGTAAAATTATGCCGTTTCATATAACAGCGCTTATGGCAGTTAACAACCCTTTTGAAACAAAACTACCCTTGATACTTCAAAAAATAACCCCAACCACCTTGTTGACAGAACTTAGACACAATATTAAGCATTTAAATAAAAACAAATATTAAGAGCGAGAATCTTTAAGGTCATCCACACAGTTCAATAAATTGTGTTGCATCCGTTACAAAAAGACTTATTTTAGTTGTCCTTTCTTAGCTAAAGCACACACCCACTATAGAGGGTCAGACTCCCAGAAGAATAATGAAACAATGGATGGACCATCTGCTGCTATATAAAGCAAACTGAAAACCCAGGAACAGAGTACATGGGAGCTGTACTAAAATCAGCATTACCTTTCCATTTTCTTTGACACCAGATTCTTACCTTACCTAAGCTTTTAAAAACAAAAACAAACAAAAAAGCCGCCATACAGGAAGACTGTAGGAGCTTCCAGGCATAAATGTACAGGGTAAAAGTACAACATGACATGTCCTTTGAGAAATTTTGTTTTTCTTCTCTTGGCAACTCTAACTCATGCACAAGGTTCCAGTGACGAATATTCTGCCTCCTGTTTATACAGCAAATGCCTGGCATTTATGGAACTCATTTTCCATAAGGGTACTGAAGGATGACAGGTATCTTAAATACCAGCTCCATGGATATCCACAACTTCAACAATGTCTTCACAGCTGTCAGTTGATTTCACTGTAAGGCGAACGAACTTGTCATTGTGTGTGTGTGTGTCCCCACGAGTTTATTTAAACACATCAAGGATAAGGCAGTTAGAACTCCCTAAAAGACAAGTGTGAACAAGTAATTGCCTACGGAAAAGATTGTCTTGAAAAGACTTGCTGCAGAGTACAGTATTACCTGAAAAAGAAGTGCAAATAAACAGTACATTTACACTCCTTTTTTTTCGGATAGCTGTTCATAAATTTGGCATCAACCTACTGTAACAGATATGATTCTTCTGTTCCATTATATTGCAAGGATTTAGCCAGTAGATACTTTTACCATGTTATGAGATACGAGGAGGTTGGTGCCTTATGTTGAGTAAACTTCAGCTAATTTATTTCTCTAATATTTTAGCCATTCATTTCTCCCCAGTAATCACAGATTTAAAAAAGGACTGAATTTTAAAACAAACAACAAACAACAGTAAGTCCATTAAAAATGTATTTTCATACTCTAGTCAAACCATGTTTACCTATTATGTTGCCCATTACAGCTTAGCATTAGTAACGCTAAATTCATACAGGGCAAACAAATGAAAACTCTTAAAACCCCTTAGCCCTTTCAGAAGAGGATTTTGTATAGACACTTCCTTTAAGCCATTAAAAAACTGCTATGTGGTGTTCAAACGTGTCTCTTCCTGGCATTGGGCTTCATTAAAGATTATTTCAAAGTGACTGCCAGGACTAGTCTTCATCAGCCTCACAGAACAGCTTCCCTCGCCCATTTTTTTCCTCCTTCCCCGTCAAAGTGGAAAAGATTAGAAAAAACAAACTACTCTTTGTCCGTGGCACTGACAATTTCATAAAGCAAGGTTCCTTTTAGATAATCATTACCGGACTGTCAGACAGATATGCGTGTAGTTAATGAAACCACATATGCATAGACTGGAGGACAGCTGCGTACCAACTGGGTCACCAGTGATCCATACTAATGGACACCTCCCAGATGAGCACTGTCTTTTTACATTACTGTGCTCTGTAAGTCATTAGAGCCCCATTCCTCATAGGGCATTAATTATGGGGATTAACAGTAAAAGGAAACACATGAACAGGATGTTATGTACTTTTTTCTGCTTTGAATCTTTGTGTATTTGCTACAGCCATGAATTATGGAGTAAAAAAGGATATGCAGTGTTTTGAAAAATAGAATACAATATAGCCTTACAGTCTGCTGTCCTAAAGACGCCCACTTAAAAACAGTATAAGGGGAGAGGATTTCAGCCTGCTGACATATGACTTCCTCAGACAAAAAAAAACGGTTATATATGCCACATTTTCTGTATTTTCCCCAATTGCAGCACAGAACATGTATCATTAAGTTGTAAAAACACTGAAGCATTGGCCACTGGGAATGAGCTGTCAGTAAGACGCAGGTACGAAGTGGATTAAAAATTCATATGCAGTTAGAACAGACACAAGCCTTTATCAGCGCCGCTGTCATTCACCATTACTCTGGTACTACAGCCAAAAGCATGGAACCCTAAATACTACTCTTTATTCTAGGAAAACTTGGAAGTGCTGCACTGTAAATTAAAGTAATAATAGTTAACAGATGTAGATGACCTACAATGACTGAGGTAACCAAAGTAACCTAACTAGAAATAAAGTACAGGTGTCCAAGCTCTCTGTTCTAACAAAAATACTAATACAGCCTATTAATTATGGACCACTTGGCATTACAGATGACCTAACAACTGAATATGTACTTTTCATATTCTAGTGTTTCAGAGATGAAAGTCAGGACAATATTTCATTACACAAACACTAGGGTTTTTTCTAATATTTTAAAAACAAATACTTGGAAACAAAAAAAAAGATAAAAAGCTAAGTTATAACAGACATCTCATGTCTTGCTGGAATATTAGGTAAGCAGATGTTCTTAACAATCCTCATCACTTTTAATGACACATAATAGTTGGAACACAGGTTCAAGGTTTGTGACATCAACCTCCACTTCAGAATTTTCACAGCAGGGTGTATATTTGAACAACAACAAACAGAAATGTTTTGAGGCTCTATTTGTTGCATTATACCTTCCTTAAATATACATGACATTTATAGAGTATTAAATACAACTTACACAGCTCTATTCTAAGTGTATTCTAAGCCATCCACACAGATGGAAGGCTTATATCATATTTGCTGAAACTTAAAACTTTGAGTTTAAAGAAGTTGTTGATTTTTCTTCTGTCAAATCTAAGTGTTCCCCAAAATAAGAATAGTGTGCAGGGAGTTTGATATTAAACTCCACATAATCCTGTAATATGATTATTTCATTTTTAAAAGTTACATAATGACTAATCCTCTGTAGCTCCATAAACTGTTTAAAATGTTGACATGAAAAAATCTGAAGGTGTTTCTCTTCATCTTTACACACTCTCCCACTAGAGAGTAATTAGAATTGAAGGCCTGCTGTTGGATAGACACACCTGTAAGGTCTCACCAATTAACAACAGCTTTAAAAACAACCCAAAACATTGTTCTTAAAAATGCTCTTAGGTACAAGATGCTTTATTACTGACCATGAGTTTCATACTTCCTATGATAAACATTCATGACTCAGAATCAACTCTGAGATGAGTTCACAGAATATTCTGTTGGCTAAGAACCATTTTCTATTGGAACAGTTTGGAAACAGACACTAATAAGTTCACCTGTCTTGCATTAATGCCCTTTAACTTGTAATAAGATGCAAATTTTTCCTCATGATGTCATTTTTTAAACAGTATTGCCTGAAATGTCCTATTATTTTAACAGTGATAACTAACGAACTTATCTCCTCTTAAAAAGGCAATAGTATTTCTGATACTGAGCTAAGTAAGGTGTTTGGGGTCTTTTTTCAGGACAAATAAATAGGTTAGCAAAAGCCTTTAGGACATCCCTAAGGCCTGGCACACACACAAAAAAGAAACAAAATAAGCCTATTAAAATGTTTCTTTATTCTTAGTGTAAGAAAACTAGAATTTGTTAGAGACTGTAACAAATGTCAACTAGGGAGTGACCACAGATTTTCTAGTAAGTAGGTAGGTTTCAGTTCTCTGAACAAGTTAGGCAACAGATAATACAGAAAAGTGAACACTGTGCCCCAGATATAACTAACAGAGCTCTGCGAGAGATACATATTTTACTCACTTAGAAACAAGCCCACGGATCCTTTTCTTTCCGCCACCAGTACCCAGGGTCGAATCCAATACTGCAATATGCCAAGTACTTTCTGAAATAAAATATTCTCCAATCCCAGTCATACCAATAGGAACAGATACTGTACAATACTTTGATTTGAGTTCAAGAAAAGGAGAGATAGCAATTAATCAGGAGCTGGTAAGACTTCAACAGCTTATTATTCTGTATTCCTCCCTATGAGGAGATACATTTACATTATGCAAGGTAGAGGCTAATATTGTTCATTGGTTATAATGTTTCATCATATATCCCAAAGATGTTTCTTACATATCTGCTACTTTTATGTTTCCCCTTTAGTTTATTGTGTTACATCACATTAGAAAGAAATACGTTAAATCTACCTTTACATCAGACATATCAGAAAAACAGCAAAGTCATAATTATTATGACCAAATATATATCTTTTATATAAATATCACATTTTCTTTCAAACCAAGCAAATAATATTCCTAAACTGGCTGTCAGAGAACATGTTGTTAAATCACTTAGAATTGTTCAATATAAAAGAAAGAAACATGCCAACATATTAATCTCACTAGTAGCAAAACTGTTTTGTGCAGACAACAGCAAACCACTTTTTAAACTAAAAATCCTTGTTAAACGATTAAAGATTTGCATCACTCTAGAGCATGCATGACATTATTGTAGAATCTGCAAAGTTAACTTGAGAATGTGCAGCCATTGATAAAAAAAGCCCAAACATAGAGTACTCTGTATGCAATTTACTAAATAATATATACTAACTCCTTTCTTCCATTTTTAAGATGACTCAATTAAATTCACTTTATTAATATTGAAGCAAAGAACCAAAGGAAGACAAATTTATTTCTGTCAAGTGATCATAATATATTTAAAAGTTTCATGAAATTACCGTAACACCCTCTCTTGCACTTTACATTCCAATGAATGGAACTGGATAGTTTCATCCATCATCTTCTCTATCAATATCTCATTCTGCCTCTCTTGTTCTGCACTCAGTCAAACTTCAGCTGTGTTAGCCAAAATATATAATTTCACCCCTTTTCAGATTAAGCTTATTTCCTAGTCTGTACAGGCTAGTGAAACTTTATTTGCTATAGGTTTAGATACATGGCAAGCACGTCTTCTGATTTTTGATCAAGCATTCTTTGGATAAAAGGATTATGACTACAGCACGTCTGTTTTTATGAACTGGCTTTACTTTACTTTCAAAGAAAGGCAAAAGAGCTTCTATTAACTAAACAGCAAGTGTACCACTTGAAAGTGATTATTCCTAACTTCCTTTTCATTTCTTTATAGTATAAAAGCAGATTTTTATTCTTTCATGTTTATAATTTTAATGAAAAACAATGCCACAGAACATAACGGAAAGGAAACCATTTATTTTTATAACCTGAAATTAAAATTAGATATGCCTATATATTTACACATACATTTCATAAAAATGGACACTTTCTTCTAAAAGCTTTCTCTGCATTTCTTCTTGCATGGTAAGTAGCAGCCATCACGAAGGCTAATGTTGAAGGCAGCCTAAAACAAGTACCTAATCACTGAATATAGACTACTGCTGACATAGAGAAGCAAAGACCAAGTTTTCTAAAAATCAACCACACATTTAAAAGTGAATGATGAAAGATCCTTTCAGGTCCGTTACAGAAGCCTTCCTTTCTACACAGTAAATTCGTCAGTGCTGTACATTCTTAAAGAAGATCCTAAAGTTGCTATCTTGATATGATCAGCCGGGCTTCACCGTACCTAAGAACATAACTCCATTTATAGCTGGCAACCATGGCCTGTCTCCACAAGTACAGCTGTTCCCTACAGAGACCAAGCAGACAAGTACGGTGAGAAACTGAGCCATTATAAAGCAGAAACGGGTACTACTATCTTCACAGTCAAATAAGATAGAGTATTTCCAGACCTCTCTGACCAAGAGTACCACATTTCCAGAAAACCACCTATTCTTCCCAGCTCATTTTGTCATCTCATACTACTTTCTAAAGCTGAAACAGAACGTTTAAAACTATGTTAGTACAGACATTACATCAGTCATGTTGTATAACTCTAGTAGGAGAACTGTCATTTGGTTTATCACAAAGGAAATTAACACATAACACGTGGAAAGTCCACAGGACTAACTCCCCTAACTTTCAAAGCTGCACCAAGTGGGTATGTTATGGCATCTTAATTTGGCAACATGATCATATACACTTTTCACAGGTATAAATTATATGAAGCGCAACAAGGAGGAGATCACATTATGTGTATTCCCTCACAACCAGATGAACTCTGCTCAAATGGGACTGTCAACACCATATTACTCGTAAGATCATGTTTGGAAGAGACCTTGCACTAACGTAGAAAATGCTGCCTGATTTATAACAGAGTAAAAAGTAAAAGACAAATCAAGTGCACATATTACACCTCTTCTACCCAACTAGATACAAATCAAGGACCTAAATCAATTATAAGAATTTACAAGCCATTATTTTTCATTTAGAATCTTTAATCGTTTTGAAATCCTTGTCTTCCTCTGCAATCTGAATAAGTGGTTGTCTTTAAGTTATTTTGGTACTAATACTTCCTTTGTTCTCATTTGGTAATGCCCTTCCCCAACTACTGAAGACGACCAAAAACATCTAAAAATTTAAATATTGCCTTATAGCAACTGCAGTCACACAGCCTGTTTGCATTTTTGTTGAGAACAAGCTGTCATAACACTGTCCTACCATTTGTAACCTCCACATGTTCTCACCTGCCCTCTTCAACAAGAGTGTCTTTGTCTGGAAGGTGTGTTTGTGTAACACTCGTCGTTTAATTTAGACTAAAATCAAAAACAGCAAATGGCTCGTGCTTCACCAAATTTGCACTGAAGCTCACATACTCATGTGGTTCGGGTACACAAAAGGGTTTCTTAAAGCTGTTTTATTTCACATCTGGTTTTACATCACATCTAAGGAACAAGGAGGGGAGAAGAGGGTGGAAACTCTCACCATAACATAAAAGCTTAAAGAAAAAAGAAGAAAAATCTCATTGTATTTCCTTCTCCCATGCAACCCCATCCAGTCAGTCACGCACTCTTTTCCTCAGAAAAAACCCTCTTTACTAGAGGCTATTTATTGTAGCCATGTTCCATTCCCGATTACTGTATTATAAGTTATACATCGAAAGAGAAAGTGTCTTCTTTTTTCTAGGGGCAGCACAGGAGTTCAAGCAATGAGTCAACAGACCAGAAGCCTTTCAAGCAGAGTAAGGCTGCTTCTTTTCCGGAAAACCTAGTGAAGGAACCATCAAAAAATACAGGTAGATAAATACAAGAGAGGAAAGGACAAATACTAGATTCCTTTGCCTTAACTTCAGCAAGATTAGAATAAAAGAGTCAATATATTTGATCTCTAGAACAAGCTGGTACAGCTTAAGTATAGGGTTTTACAGATCACATCAGATTGATGGTACGTATAGCCTAACTGTTCAGCTCCAAATTTACTGAAGAACAGAACCTACATAATATGCTTGGAAAATGGGACAAATCACAGGATTCTAAGGAGCCAATAACTTTCACCACAAGATCGCAACTTCAAATGCAATCCACTTTGGTGAAGGCTGCCATCCCTACTATCTGACAATTACCAAGTTATCTATGTGACGTTAACCAATAGTCAAAACTGGCTCTATGAAAATAGCCATTAACATCCTTTTCTGAATCTGTACATTCTGTTTGTCAAACAGGAAAACCATCAGCCAAAACAATCTTACCTTGTCCAAATAAAATCATCCTGGACTAAAAATATACTCTTCCTTATCCTTCTCTCAATCAACAAAATCTCCTCTATCTAGAGACACGAACAAGTTACAAAGCTAAGTACGTTATAAACTTCCTAACTTCCTGTAAATAAAACAGCAAGGTTGTGGTACAAGATGAGGTAATTCAAAAAGTAGGGTAAGTTACCTCTCACTCACCGCAGGCCAGGAGTACACAAATGGCTGTTTCTGCACTGCAGCTGACATAACCAAAGTCCACCCTGATGCTTACCCTTGTAAATTTTTACAACATCTATACTTTCAGAGTAAGGAGGGAATGGGCTAGAAATTTCAGCAGTAGAAAGCTCTCTACTGAACATGCTGTGTACTCTGATGCGAGATTCGTGGATTTGATTCAACAACCTTAACTCATGTCAGTTGTCAACACAGACTGAAGGAAGAGAAATGGCATACTTTATAAACCCAGTAACCAACATAAACAGTAACAAAGGAGAACCTGATCTATCACTTGAACCATAGGTATAAGACCTCCCTAGAAGACTTAGAGAATATAAGAATTCCGCACTAACAAAACACTTAACCAAGCTGTAAAATCTAGAAACGTGCAATTTCCATCAAGACACCAGATGGACAGATACGCAAGAGAATTTAGTGAGACGTTCTGTACAGGAACAGGAGTGGGTTTGTGATCACCTTGAAGGACTTCCTTGACTCTGACATGTACACCTCTTTCTACATCAATCCCAAAACCACCTCAGCGCTTCTCCTCTTGCCATCTTCACCTGTACTGCCCACTGCTTAAGAAATGTCCACCTTCATCTTATCTTCTTCCTCTTCTGCAATGCCACTTAAAAATGAGTAGACAAGTAATTTTGGCTGAACCAAGCACCATTTAAGAGATTACTAAAAATAAGTATACCCCCTGGTTTGATACTTTTCCTCTTCTCGTAATGTACAGGGCATATAGCAGAAGGCATGCCATATTGAAACAGACAATGAAAAAGTTCCATCTCAAGGCATGTTCTTCCAAGGACACATTTTACAATTAAGCACAGGAAAGCTCATACTTGTCTCTGTTACGAAGAAATGATTGTGTTAGCCCTGAAGACCAACATCTTGAATGAATCCAAATGTAATCTCCCCGTTGCCACTTTATTCCTCCTCTGGTCTTATTATTGTATCTTATGTGCTGGATTTCTACACCTGGCTAACATATTTTTCTGAATAAAACTGCCAGTCTACAAAGTTTTTATTTTTCTGGGTGTACAATTCTGGAAAGCAGCAAGACAAAAGGAAGTTTCAACTTCACAGAAATGATGCCTTCCAGCTTCAGTCTACTTCCCAATAAACAACAAGCGGGGGGCGGGGGATGACACCAAAACAAAACAAAAAATCCAAACCAACAAACCAAAACCCCAGACACTCAAAGACACAGAAAGACTTCTAAGAAGAGTAGATGTACCTGAACCAGTAATTTTAATAAGTCTGTGTTAATAACTTTTCAAAAGTAAAATCTGTGACAAAAGAATACCTTTAAATTAATTCAAACACAGAAAAGCTTCTGTGTAGACTACATCTAGTACAGTTTACAGAATTTATTGAGTATCATCTCTCACTTCATTAAGCAAGAAGACTATGAGACGACATGATTTTATACTAGATGCTATACCCAGAAGGTAGATGCAATTCATATACAATAAACAAACTTGTAAGCTGTACTTTCCCTGCTTCGCAAGACTCACCCCATAGAGTAGAGAATGACAGCACCAGCTACTCTTAAACAGCTATCATATGTGCTTGACGTGGAATATGGGATACAGAGGCAACACCACCACAGCGTAAGCTTTTGTTTTAGCCATTTGTACATCATCTGACTGGCACACTATCCTGTTTCACCCATAGGATCTTTGAAAACTAAAATTCACGACAAATTCTTCACGATGGGGTAATTTTGGTGTCATCAGGCAAATAAAATCACATGTATATTAGCACTGGTTCCTAAATGTAACATCACTGTAGAAGTGAAAGGATTATTCAATAACCCAAATAGGTTAGAAGTATACCAATCAGATACATATACAAAATGCTTCCAAATGCAGACAATTGCTCTTTTTCATAGCAACATTTTATCCAGAAACCACAGAGACACTAACAGAAAACAAAACAGAAATGTAAGACTGAAAACCACGGAAACTGGCTAGGTGTCAACACGAGAGGCTTTTGGCTTGCCTTTTTTTAAAATTGACTGCACTTCTACTTGACAGTCATTTTAGAAACATCTTCAAAACCACTTATTTAAATCTTATCACTTGTACATTTGCATTATGTTAACAAATAACATACTTAGGTTAACACAAGCATACCCGGAAGCAAAGCAGCTAAAAACTTTTGACAGCTTCTTTTTTAACTTACCAAGAATTAACATGATTAAGTATGTTGAAGCACTGCAGAGCAAACAGGTACCTAGTCATAAGGTTCAGCAAAGAAGCATACCTTCATTCAACTTTAAACTAGGGCACACATACAGATAAAACATCACCAGTAGATGAAAGAGGGTGCACTGAAGTCACAAAGCTGTAGACCTTAACCTATAATGGCACGAGGCATGAACTGCTGAAACAACGCTTACACTTTTTTTTTTTTGCTGTTTAAGTATTCTGATGTATGGTCAGAATGCGGTTTATATAGGAAACGCTAACAATTTTAGCACTGGGGAAAGATTTCTATTGTATTCCTTTCCTCAAGCTTCAAACTCCATGAGTCAAGCAAAATAACATAGTTGTCAGCTTCTGAAATACAAATGCAGAGAGCTTTAAGTAGTTATTGTGATTCAGCATGCTTCATTACTATGTTTGGTTTTAAAATCCCTCCTCTCCAATCACCTCACAAGAACGGCCCAAGTAAGTGACAGTAAATGTTATCTTTACCGTCTTCAAAAACCATTTTCTTCACAAAAGACATCCTAATATCACCACTGTTACCCTTAAGCAAGAAATGAAGTGGGTAACTGGAAAGAAGAAAGCAACTCTAGCAACTAGATACAGCTACTAAGACACTGTTTGAATGAACGTACAGAGGATATAGCCAGTTGGTTTTTTCAAGAAAGTGACACTGAAACTGGCTTTAATTTATTGCTAACCGTAATCAAAACCATAAGTAAATCTGGGTTTCATACAACATAAGGAAGTCAAAATAAAACCTGTTTACATAATGCAACCATTTATGTCAAATTTCCCTTACCATAAAATGTTCTTATTTCCTTTGCAATACAATGACTTCTGTACATACAACAAATGGGATATTAAAAAAAAAAAAAGAACTCATAGGTTCAGTGCTGAACAATTCTTCCTGGGGTTCTGGTAAGAATACAACTACGGTGAAAACGTTCCTTTACATACTTATGAATTTAAACACAAAAAACTATTCATCAAGGTCTTTAATTAATAACTAAAATAGTTCAAACAGCGTGTTCTGCTCCTCTTAGGCAAACTGTTCCAAGTATATTCACCACTAGACAAACTTTACATAATTTAAAAAAAATTCCTTGGACGTTAAGCAAGCGTCAGAAAACCATCAAGCACAAGGGACTACCACGGTATACTGAATAGCTACAATCATTGCTAAAGATCTGGAAGGAACGTATGTATAAATCAAACGTAACAGCAGTGACATTTACAAGAATGTAGACATTTCACTGCTTCTACCAACACTTTCACCAGCTGTAAAACTATTATGCAACCCTGTCTCTGAGCTCAGGTGCAGACAGAATGGCAGGGATTCAATCCGCCAGTCACATCCTCTCTATCTCCCATTTCCCACTATCTCCTTTAAAAATGGGAGACTGGAAAAAGCATTGCATCTTTTTTTTTGAGAGATTTAAAGATGTACCACACATGGCAGAGTGATTGCCACGACACTGCTGCACTCCTTCCCAAAACAAAACAGACTTTGCACAGAAGTTCTTGAAGTATTATTCTTAAAATATTAGGTAATAAAAACCAAACATTAAAATTCTCTTCACTCATCACCAAGAGTACGCATAAAGTGGACATTAAAACCTGTTATTAAAACTGAACCTCCGCGAATCAGGAATCCATTAAGTTTGTGAAAAGGCTTCTTAGCACCAAACTAACGTATCACCTTATGCTAACATCACACATCTCAAAACCTGAATATCTCAAAGACGTGAATACTGTTTTGCTCCATTTCATCACCTGTGAACGCGCTAAGTCAATACCCATCATGGCTCCCACAGATTTAAGAACTGGGATAGGGAGGTCAAGCTTAATCCAAGCAACAGTCATTCTCTCTCTGCCAGAGGGAAAAACTACATACTGTAAGGCTCTGTGAACAAGTAATTACAATGAAATGAATGTTTTATGAAGGAAATGCACTTGGTTTTAAAGGTCACAAAGTGACAGATAAGAGCACACAGTGGAACAAATCCAGCAAATTACTGATTGACCCACAGGGTCAATGAATCCAAACATTAAATATTTCTGCTCTTTAAATAATTAAAAATGTGAAAACACAATGGCTGCAGACAAATAGTGTTAAGAATGCAGACAGGCTAGACGATCTACTTCATATTTAAATATTTCACTTGCCTGTCCTGTGACTGCTCCTCGTACATTCTTTCTTTTCCTTCTTTGAAGAGTCTTATAGCCCGTTTTGATTTTTTCATGAGACTGTCAATGTAGATTTTAAAATATTCATTCTCACTGAGTTGTGCAAGTTTCTGGTTGTCATCATATTTGCTCAGTATAAGTCGCAAATGTTGATAAGTGTCTGGTAAAATGTCAAGTATGTACGGTGGGCTGTTTTTGAGTTGAAGCTTTGGGTTTTGGCACAGTCTTACCTGTAAGCAAAAACAAGAGAATGTAAAAGATGAGAAATACGTTGGGGCAAAAATTGACCTGACATCTTAAAATTAATAGGCATAAACATACTTCTCTAACCTCCAAGCCAAAGAATTAAATCCCACTTCATTTATATTCCATGAAACCCCAACATAGTCTCTAATGTCAAAGGATGTGAAATTCAACTTAATCCCATCACAGCTGTAAACAGCAAACAAGCTTATTTACATAGTTTGGGAGTATGCGTTTCAAGTAAGAATGTCTCTGCCTGCCTACTATATGCTAAGGAGTATACTATCAAAACACAGCATGCAACTAATGCAAAGAGCAGTAGTTTCATAGAGATCTGTTTCCTGCAGGTGAACTTCCCTATGGATGTTCAAATGTCTAATAAGACCTGACCTTATAAATTACCTTGTCATCTGCTGGCTCTCTCTTTTCTCTAACCAGCAATATAACCTTTTATAACCCATAGGAATTTAAAGTTTGAGACGTATACCCATACGAAAATGGTCTGGACATCACTAGCAGTTCAAAAGCTATTAGCTATAACAGACAGAAATTAAGTCACTGACAAAAAGATATCGTAAACCAGGAAACAAAACATTACAAACACTTTGTTTTCCAGTTCATGGCTGTAACAGAAGACAACATCTTAATGGACTTGGAATCATCATGTTCCTAAATGGCAAAAAAATTAATTGAATACTATATACTACTTAAAAGAATAAGCTTCAGATTAATTGAACACCTTTATTCGAATCTAGTCTCCACTGGAAATGTTTCTGGAAGAAGATGGTACTGGTTTTGTTTCCGGAACATGCAAGGTTAGAGTAATTAGCTCCTGGCTACCTAAACCCTCTGGTAGGTTGCTCTGTAATGTTCTGTACTAGAAAGCAAAAGGGATTGAAACTAACGGGTAGTTTTTGAGTGCTACTGCATTGAGCTATCCATGCTCAGATAAAACACTGCAGAGGGACACATTCTAGACATGTGTGTACAGCTGTACATATGCAAATATTTAAGAAAAAAAATTAAGTCCATGTGGTGTAAAAGTTTTATAGGTATCATTTGGAGATCACCACATTATATATTAGTGACTTTGACATTCTTTTGAGGTAACTAACGAGGCTATAAAAACATCTTAATACTGCTGAAAGCAGACTCCCATTCCTACTAATGTATCAACTTCAAAAAAGTGCAGTCTTGAGCATTTCCGGGGGGGTGTGAAAGGAGGGTGGAAATTGTATCCTATAACACTCATCTCTATAAACTCAGAAGTTTATATATAGTGATATAACCCCTCTTTCAATTTCTAGATCTACACCATTACGAAATTCCCCGTCTTAAGACCATTGCCACTAACAGACCTTCATGCGCCACAAACAGCAAAGCAAACACATTATTTTTCTTTTCCTCTGAAACATACACATAAAAACACACTGGGCAATTCGATTTAGGATACTGGGGTCATAGTTAGAAAAGTGGAGATAGGAGAGTGGACAGAAGTCAAACAAGTTTTGACTTAAAAAAGATAAAAGAAAGAAGTCTAGCACCATTAGAACAGAGCAAACATACAACAGAAATGTCAGCACCATTCAAAAGCATGAGATTTGCAATGCTCCCCTCATTTCACTGATCCATTGTTACTTTAGTAATTTCTATTGTTCTTTCACCTACTAGACCAAGTAATGGATCAGGAACCCTTGTGATGTGTTCTAGAATATACAGTCCTGCCCACAGAGAAATTTACAGTCTCAGCGGGAAACAAAAAGACAGCACATGGATCGAGGCAAATATGATTACATGAGCACAACACTGTTCAACATGCTGAAGAGTGATTCAGGGCACTAGCACTTCAGTATTTCTAGATATAAATGGCAAAGGTTCAAGGCAAGCTCTAAAATAATTTAGTGGCTTATAAAGGAATTCCTCACAAGTTGAGGAAGATGCTGGAAACAAACAAACAAATAGTAAAGCATGGAGATGTTTGGTCATCTCTTCATCAGGTGACAAAGTCTGGAACTGCAACTCATAACTGCAAGAGGGAGACAGCAAGAGACTCTGAAACTGAAAATAACTTTTTTACATTTCTTGTGATAAAGAGAAGATTACCAGGATAAAGAAAAGGACAACACTGTGCAAGTTGTAGGTTAGGAGATGCCTGCAGGAGCATTCTCAAAGAATAAGGGTCGGATATGATGGCATTCTTCCCTCCAAGGTCAGAAAAGCAAATCTGAACTTACTGATACACAAAAGAGCAACACCTGGACAAGAGTTTTACATGAATAGATTGATACAGAAGGTTATATTTGTCTGTGAATCACGTCTCATTCTGAAAGATTGAGAGGCAACTTTTAAAACAGCAGTTCAAGTACAGGAGTTGCCTAAGCGAAGGCGGGATGATCAAGAAAAGGAACTACCAAGAAAGACTTATGAATAGGATTTAACGTTTTCTTTTAGTTACGCTGAAGTTAAGCTGACAGCTAGAATTCTTTAAGGAGATTTCCGAAACACGAGCAAAGAATTTACACCTGTAGACAGATCTGAAGATCATCCATACAGAGACATACATGAATTTCTTTTTTGTAGAAGAGTTAGAAGAACTGGAAACCCAAAGACAGAAGTGAAAATCTTTATGAAAAACATAGACATTTTTCATCTGAATGTTTGTTCTCTGTGATTTCCGATTTAGTGAAAACTTGACACAAGACTGACATTCTCCCAAAGCCAACTACACATAACAAAACTCAGTATCACTGATTAGGTGTTACAACTTTCTGGAGCAACGAGCACAAGGGGAAAAAAAAAAAAGCTGAAGGGAGGAAAATATTTATTTAGGGGAAAAAAGTCAGCAATGAGAGTAAACCACAAGAAGAGAAGGCTGCAATCATTTTGAATTGCTTATTTATCCTAACTTAAGTCTTATGATGGAAGAATTAATTCTGTTTCTGGAATCTATCTTTTCAATCAGATGTGCCAACAAGCAGAATATAAGTGGTTTCATACCTATTAGAAATATAATTAAAAATATAAAAACAACAGGAAAAAGCAAATTGCTTATGCTGGTTGGTGTATTTTCAACAGCCAGTCCATCCAACTACACAAAAAAAAAAATCATTCAATTATAAACAAAACTTAGTTTCTCTTTCAGATGTTCTAGAAAGTCTTCTTCGGTCCAATATCATTACATACCATCCTACACACATCAAAACAGGATCCTGTGGTCATTATGGTTTACAAGGCTTCACCTTCTGCTGAATTTAGAGATAAACTCAGCACATTACTAGAATCTTCAACTGCAGAACAAGGCTTTAAGAAAGTCATACAAAAATTCTTCTACAGTACAACTCAATTAGTCTCAACGCATTCTCATTGAAAAAATGCTAACATTTAGTTCAAGTCAGTGATCCAGTGAAGTAGTACATGGCTTGCTTTGCTTTATAGAGTACATAAGGTTTCAGTCCAAAGGAAGTAAGTTTGTAAAGAGATGGCTGGTAAACCATATGGTTTCCAGAGTCAGGATGTCCTGACACATACCACAGCAGTTCACAATTAAAAGTAAGCAGTAAGAAACGACATCTGCTGACGCAAAAGATTTACCAATGACCCAGAAGTGGCACACATACCTTTCTTCAAAAGAAAACAGAACTCAAAACAAAACAACAAAAAAAACCCCAACCAAACAACCAACAATCAAAAACAAAGACCTCCATATTACACTTTATAAAGCAACCCTCACCAACACTTTAGGAGCGGACATGAATCATATCACTGCGTGATTTGCGTATTGTTATGACTGGAATTAAGCATGTATATATTTAGCAAGTATTCCGCCTAAAAAGATGAAAAGCAGTCCGTCAGCAAGTTAGTAAGAAATGTGTCTCTCACCGAGATAAACAAAGTTAAGCTCCTTTCACTACCTCACTCAGGATAAATACAAGTATTTACTCCAGAATCAAAGAAACAAGAGTGCAATTCTGATCATGAAGAACTCAGGTATTACCCTAATCTACCAGAAACAGATTTTGAAACAGTTAACTCGGGAACTTCCAGACATGCTTACTCTAGTGCCTACAGAGAAAAAACCTAACCCTCTTTTCCCGCCTCTCCCTTCGCCCCAAACAAAATAAATACCACTACTCGTAACATTTTTGAAGATATTTTACTTAAATTATAAGGTATTATATTTCATAGCACCTTCAGAGATGAGAGGAATGGACGCCTACTGTATTTAGACAATAAATTTCTTACAGAAAACTGTATCATCTACTCACTTTTTAAAGCAAACAATGAAGTTGAAAGCCCTGGACTCGTTTGACAAAAGTTTTTTTCAAGCAAAGCATAGTAACCCTAACACAATCTATTTAAACACCTAATGCTAGTCAAAGACAATACAAGGAAAGTAACACAGCTAAAACAGAATAAGCACCTAATGAGTAGGACATCCGCTAAACACTCTTTTCAGCTGCAGTGGACTAGAACAATCAGATCACCAGTGCTTGCACACTTCCAAAGTTACACTTCAAAACCAGCTACTGAATGAGCGCCTCCTGCCATGCAGTACAAAAATATCAAAGTATTAAAAACCACTTTGACACACCATAGACAGCACAAAGGTAGCACTGCAGTAAAGTACCATAACAATTCTCCAGAAAACCACAACACACAATGCTACCAACAATGAATTCTGAAGAACTTATTCAGGGAGGGGCTAATCAGGAAAATGGATAAAATCTCAACACCATGCTTTCCCATCTCTGTATAGTTCTTCCTGCCAGAAATTACCTTAACTGCAATGCATTTTATTTTCCACAGGAAGATGGAAAAGTGGGGTTTCTTTCTGAAAGGAGCCTTCTCACCAAAATACAGGTAAAGGTGACCGATCACCCAGCATTTCAGCTGGGAACGCAGTTAAGCGCTTGTTCAACAGCTACGACGCTGCAACTGTGCCATATGCCTCCATATTGCAGGAATAAGCAATAACAATGCTGATGCTACACGCACACAAGGACAGCTGACTTTGGAGGGTTATTTATACTTTCTTCTGATGAGAAAGAGAGGAGCTCTGTTTAAATTTTTACTTTTTCCACAAACAGTGTACGCAGGACGTAAAACTTCCTCTCACTTCTGACCAGTTAATATACTGAAGAGTACCACGGTTATGATTGATGATTGTCTTTTCTAGATCCTGTTTGGAACAATGACATTTAACTAACTTGGAAGGTTGCACATTAATGTAACAATTACATAAAGTGTTGCAAAGAATAACCAACTCACACATACTTTCAACCACTGTGCTCTGTGAATTCAGATGCAAACTTAGATGCTGACAAATGTTAAAGAAAACGACATTACTAAGTTACAGAGCTAATACAGCTTTTACTGACTAAGTCAACAGTATGAGCTTTGGAGACACACTCCAGTTTGCTCTTGGGTAATTATTAAATAATAAATCAAATTGCCATCCCCATTTATATAGTGAGAGTCAAACAACTGGGTGGGCCATGACAGAGCGCCCAAACATTTCAGACAACCGTCACAGTAGAAAACAGAATTATTTTCAAGCCCAATGCATAAGAGTATTGAAAAGTGACTGAAAGTTGCTAAAATATTCCTGTTCTTAAAAATCCTGTTCAGAATGTGTCACAATTTTACCAGCGTGAAAGCCGCCATAGTAAAGTGTGCACAATAGTATTGCCAACTCTAAATAGCCAGAGCAGTAAATTCACTTAACTACTCCTGTGTTCACATAATAGGAAATCTCTCCCAAAGTTGTTCTCAAGATAATCATTATCTTCTAATAAAAGACACAGCTAGTTTCTAGGTTTTAAAATTACTAGGTTTAGAATCTCTGGAAAAAAAAAAATCCTTAAAGAAAGACTTAGAGTTATTTGTTAACAATAATATCTTATTTATTTACAGGATATGAACTTTCTAAAATACATATCATGCTTTAAAAATAGTAATTTGATTGCTAGAAGTTCAGAGATGTATGGTCAACTTGCTTATACAATGCTAGCACTGGAAAGCAGGGTTAGCCTTCCAAACCATAAAAGGACTATCCTTTGCATTGCAAAGGAATTAAACAAAATATTTTTGGTTCTTAATGGTAAAGCTACTGCTTATCCATGAGAAAAGCAGCAGGGTAATTGGACATTGATGCTAACAGCTGATGCCCCTTTAATAAAGCAGTCAGTATTGTAAATTCGTGTAAGAAGTCATACCAGTAAACCTCAAAAAGTACAGATCCCAGTGGATAAAGTATAGAAAGGAAGATGTAGATACGTACAGACAGATAGCAATTCACATTCACTGATCACTTAGAACATTTTTTTCTTTCATTATTCCCTGCAAGCATGTCACTTACAGTAACTTTTACAAACAGGGCTCTAACCAGGAACAGTACCCCAACATTCTGTCCTGCTAAAGAATTCTCTCAAAATCCTTGATTTTTGTCAAACTGGTAACAGAAATTTAAAGAGAAGACACTTAAGCAGAAATGCAATGTTCTGCCTACTCTAACAGCTGAAGCATCAG
Source organism: Chionis minor (assembly GCA_013398295.1). Taxonomy (NCBI): domain Eukaryota; kingdom Metazoa; phylum Chordata; class Aves; order Charadriiformes; family Chionidae; genus Chionis; species Chionis minor. The sequence goes on from VZSF01000860.1 coordinate 924,761, forward strand.
TCCATGAAAAACAAGCATTACCACGAAGTCTGAATAATTCCAAAGCATGACATACAACCAATTCTACACAGAGAAGTCTGCATGGTATCTAAGTAGCCAGAACACTTACATACACCATAAAGCTACTACCATAGTACAGATCTTGGAGAGTAGCAACATTTGTAGTAGTGGTTAATCCCTTACTGTTGAAAACAAATAATTCATACAGAGAATCTCATCTGCCACAGGAGGAAATTACAGAAAGAAATGAAGGAAAGGTAAAGATTGGCAATTTTAAAAAAGAAAGAAATGTAAACTAGAAACCACTGAGCTCTGCCCTTAGTTTTTAAGACGGCTCTTTTTCAGCCTTTGGTCAAGATAATAGCTTTGCTTTGACTCCATTCTCCCTTTCCCTAACATGTTTAGAATGGGAGAAAACTTTAACTGCCTCACTGCAGCAAAAAGATGATTATCACAGCTATTATAGTTAAAGAATAAACAAGGATAATGACTGTTACTGCAAGAAGCAAAATAGGCCTCAAAGCCACAATCTTACCATGCGTGGCACCCCACCGACTTTGCAGAACCTCCCGCCCTCACTAGGTATTAATTTGACCAGTGACCCACTACAAAAATCAGTTGTAGGACGCACTCCAGAAATGGGATCTCAAACAACAGTCGATCGGGCAGGTTTCTATTTCTGATTTTAATCCCTCGTTTTGATCTAAGCATAGGAGAAAATGACCTTCCTGTGCCTACTGCCACATAAGGCTGAAAGACTTAAATTTGTTTGCCAGCATATTAAATTTGCTCCAACACATCCTTTCACTGTAAGTACCAAATGCTCAAAACTCAAGCAACAAGCTACAGCATTCTCACACTATGACATCACCCTGTCTGGTATACTTTAATATAATTTGGAAATAAAATTTGATTAACTGAGAGCGGCTTAAAGAGGATACATTAAAGATCCAAATTGAGGACACTTATCTAGTAAAATGAAAAAGAAAGCACAGTGCAACGTCCAGCCTTTGCAGTGATTTCTACAGAACGGGCCTTATTGGCTCTTCTGAAGCTCTTTTGTAATAGTGACAAATACAGTTATTCTATATTAGCTGAGTAAAAGCAATCCACAAGCCCAAGCAGTGGGGTTAAGATTTTCTGGCGACTGTGAATATACAAACCAATCGGGGGACAATCTTACCATACAGATTTGTAAATGGCCTGGCACAGGGGGAAAATTAAGCCGTACATTCCCCACGTGGTTTCAACAACCATGAAACAGATTCCTGGTTTCCAAGCCAAAAACTTCTTTCTACTGAAGAAGAGTGCCTGCTTCTAAGTATTTATACTTGCAGGTCTTATTACAGGATGCTCACTGTTTACAGCATCCTGACCACTAACAGGGAAATGTCAACAAAGTCTTTGTGATAATAACCATTTCTATCAAGGCTGGGTTTTAAGTTTATAACCATCATCAGAAATTGTGGTGGAAATACAGATGCTATTCTTGGAGCACCAAAAAGGAAAGTGCACAAGGACTCAATCAAATACTTTGAAATTATCACTTGTCAAGGCATATAACATGAAATAATCTCCACCATGTCAGTATAACTACTTATGAACTTTGAGAAATGTTAAACACCCGCATCTTACAAGAGCCATAGGGAAAGCAGTTACACTAATTCATGAAGAATTGAGTTAAAAAGTCATAACTCTCTTGCCAAAGAGACCCAAGGCTAACAAGTAGTAATCCTCACTCCCCAGCACTTTCAAGAGGAAGCTCGAAGTATCACCTCACATGCAAAGCAGAGTGTCTGCATCTCCTGCACAGTTATCCGTGTTACAATCAAACTGTTCCTACCATTGGCAAGGAACTCTCCTAGCTAATCTATCACCATACGAGACATCATTTTGTACAAAACTAAACAAATGTATCAGGCTGGTGCAGAGAACTCTAAGATCTAAAAAATTATGGTCTATCCCCACCCCTTCCTGAAAAATGAGTTTCAGCACAGTGCATTTCTAGTTTCAAAATGAAGATCAGAAGTACTTTAAAAAGAAGTCATTAAAATGCAGAACACACACTTAAAATTTAGGCATGCCATACTAATCTGTTTACTAAACTGACAAGAGTGACATCCCCCAGTCCCCACGCACATTCCTAAAAGCACAAACGTATCTATGTTGCCATCACAAGCACGTCTCACAGGACGATTAGCTTAACTGAAGTTTCATACTTCAGAGGTCTCGTTTGCAGACTAACAATGTGATCCAACACGAAACACACAGAATATGTGATTACAAGTCTAAGTTACGCAGCTTTTCATTAGGACAGCTCTTCAAGTTTGAGTCATTTTAAAGGATCTGAAAATAACAATAGCCTAAGGCAAACACACACATTTGTTTTCCCTCCACAAACCAAGATTAAAAAAAAACATAGCCAGAGGCCATAGAAAGGGAAGGAGGGGAAAAAAAAAAAAAAAAAGACAAGCGGTGCTTAAATAACCTAAAACATAAGTCCATTTACTTCCCGAGGCACAGGCAGCCAGCAGCCAGAGCTGGAGGAAGACAGCGTTTCCCCAACATGTACCTATTCAAATAGCCTCATTCTTCCCTGTGCGTACACACGGACGCCCACAGACACTCACCACTTTGTCCATAAGCTTCCAGGTCTTTTCCACAGTCCTCCGGTCGGCAGCTGCCTGCTTGGGGGGGCCCACAGCATCCTGAATGGCATCGATGAGGCCCAGGATTCGTCCTTTGCGCGGGTTCCGGCCGTTCAGTGAATTTGCCATCTGGGAGCCAAGCTGGCCGCAACGACAGAGAAACACAGACTCACAAGGTGCTCCGAAAACATCTTGTCATACAACTGGCCGCAGCCAGTGAGCGAACACTTCCTCCTCCGCGGGCAGGAAAGGGCAAGACCAGGGCATGTTTAGGAACAAGTTTAACTTTCCATGACAAACAGCGCAAACCCACCTGGCCCGCGTTTACACAGGCAGGCGCGATCCGGGATTTAAGCGTCAACACCAACGACAGGCGGGAGGGGGGAACCATTCATACACACACACCCCCGCACCCGTCCTTCCCCCCCCTCCCGCCGCTGGCGGGGCCCGGACCGGCCCCGGCTGCCCGATGGACCGGCCCGCCCCGCGCCCGGCTCCGCGCCGCGCCCCGGCCGCCACCCCGTCCCCCGGGTCGCTCGGGCGGCCGCGGGCCTCCCCGCACCGGCGGGCAGCGGGGGACGTGCCCCTCACCTCACGGACAACAAAAGGGGAAGACGCGCAGCGGNGGTACGTGCGCCCGTGTGTGGAGAGAGAGCCCTACAGACACATGCAAGAGAGAGGTAGAGATAAGATATATGCACACGCACGGGTCTGTATGTGGCACCGCTCGCCGCCCCCGGCAGGCTATGGTCTCCCCTCACTCCTAGAAAGTGAGGCTGGCTCCCCGGCGGCGGCGGCGGCGGCCCCGGTCCTGCTGCCACCGCCCCCTCCCCGCGGCGCTCTGGCGGCCGCTCCTCTCCGTGGAACATGCCCACCGCCCCCCGCGGGGACAACACTCGGCCCCGCGCATGCGCGGCGGGCGGCAACGCCGGGGAACCGAGCCCCGGCTCTGGGAGGCGGGAAGAACCGCCCGGCGGCAGCCAATCAGAAGGGCAAGCTGCTGCTTGCTGGACGCGCCCGCCAGCAAATGAGCGTGGAGCTGGGGACGGGGGCGGGGTGGTGGTTGGGAGAAGGCTTCGGGGACGGGGATGGGGCGGGCAGGGCTGAGAGTGACCGGAAAACTGGCCAGTGGTTGAGCTCGAAGGGGGCGAGGCGGAGCTTCCGGTCCCGCCCCGTCACGCCTGCCCGGCTGGTCGGGGGCTGAGAGGGCAGCCGGGGGCTGCGCGGGGGTGGGGATTCTGGGCCGTCCCTGGCTCTGGCGTTTCCAAGGGCTAAGGATGGGGCTGGGGTCTGAGGCAGCGTGTCCCTCCCGCCCTCCTGCCTCTGGGGCAGTTCCGGTGCCCCCGTAGCACCTCAGGTGCGCTGAGGATCAATAGTCGTTATTGCTGCTTTTTTTCAGTGTTCTGCCTTTGCACTTCCTCTTCACGCCTTGGAGAGGTTTTTTTGAGTGTTGGGGTTTTTTTGGGTTTTTGTGTTTTTGGGGTTTTTTTTGTGGCCACAAAGAACAGGAACTTAGTTCTATATAGTTTCTTTTCTTGTTTTTTTTTTTGGTTTTTTTTTGGGGGGGTGGGGGAGGAACGTTGATTGGCAAGATAGTGTTGCCATGTCCTCCCGTGTTGGAAAGGGGCTGAGAAGCCTCAAGAAGTGGTGAGGGCCCCAAGGCTCGCACCGCCGCTCTGAAGAGGCGGTGAGGCACTATGTGAACACTTTCTGGTTAAAAAACGCTCCTTTATGTATTTTTATTTTAGCACTTTCTGTGGGGATATGGGAAATAAAACCCAACCGATTAGTATGTTACACTTTTATTTTAGGGCAAGTTTTCCTCTCAGATTTAGATACATATTACCTGTGAATCCTGAAGAGGAAAGAGTGAGGCTGCCTGCACTGGGTACAAGACATTTGATTTCAAATTCTTTTGAAGATGTTCCAGGGAGTAATTACATTTTGCAAGTGTTAATCTTCTAATTAATTATCATACAAGGAAACAAAAATACTACAACACTTTAAAACTTTGAGGCTGTTTTGAAGATAGTTGTGTTAGAGGAGTGTTTTTAAGTTTTGGTTTTCTGAAATCATCAAGTGTGTTTTCCGAAGCAGTTTCCTTTGTAAAGACTTTTAAAAAATAGTTTGCCCTTTTGCTTGATTTTGCCTGTTGGTAAAATGCTCAGATCTGAAATCCTTTCCCTACAAAGGGATTTAAGAGTTTAAGGCTTCTTTCACACTGTCTTGATTCCTTTATCACATCATAACTCACAGCTACAGATTAGGGGTTTGGTGGGGTTTTTTTTCTGATTTTTGGCTTTTATTAAAATAGGAGTCAGGAAAAACAGCAGGAAAAAGTTGTAGAGTGTTTCAGTGTTCCTTTTATTTATATTGTCATTGTCGTTTATAGGGATTTTTAGTGTGGGTATCTTCCTGTTGATTTAAAATGTGTCAAGGTACTCCTCTGGGCACACATACAACAACAAAATCATATCAGGAACGTCTTCCTCAAAGGTCATTGTTCCTCTATAGCTTTAAAGTATGAATTGGCAGGTACTTGCCTTAAATGGCTGGGAAACTTCTCATTTTACTGTAGGATCTGTAAATTATTCTCTTTCCTATGTTATTTTAAATGTTGGTTTAAAACTCTTCTTTGGCAGCTCTCCCTAGCCTTTTTTTTTGTTGTTTTGTTTTGTTTTGTTTGGAGCTCAGTTTGTGTAAGATTAGGTTGGTAGTGACTGCTTGCTCTCTTGCCATCTCGTTTGGCTGCGGATAGAGCCGTGGAAAAAGGCTCTGACATAATTTCTGAATTTGATAAATCTTTGGTTCTCCCCCCCCCCCCCCCCCCCCCCCCGAT
>VZSF01000860.1:930372-1096993 GCA_013398295.1 Chionis minor
CCCCCCCCCCCCCCCGATTGTTTTGTTTTCGTCGTTGTTATGTCAGCCTCCTCATATTCCACGTGCTGCCAAGAGCTGTGATCTGTGAGTTGCGCTTGGTAGCTGTCTGGGGCTGAGTCATGTTGTCTTGCAGTTCATCCGAGTGCAGAGCCAGCAGGAGCGAGCGGCTTGGTTCCCTGCATCCCTGCCTATGTGTGTTGCGTTATCAAGAGAATAGCCAGCTGTACGGGGGAAGCGAGTCATTTTCAAACAGCTTCTTTTTACTTTTTTTTTTTTCATTGCCTGTGCTGTACAGTAAGTACAGATATTCTGGGAATTACAGGTCCTCAGAGGGTCGTATCAACGTATGTTGGAAGCAAGCCAGCTGGTGAAAGAGACACCTATCGCTTCGGTATCCAAGGGTGTTAAAGATGGGTCAAGCTTTTGAGAGGACAAGAAGACCCAGGATTGCTTTTGTGGTTTCAAGCATGCGGAGTGAAAGGGCTGTTTGATAGAAGACAGCTGAGGGAGGAGGAGCAAGCAGCTGCCATGTGTTTGAAGTTCAAGGCACGTGCTTGATAGTGGTGGAGAACATAAGGACTTATCTTGCCCACTGGATCTATGGGGTGCGTAAGGGTGAAAGACCCTTGAAAGAGCAGTGACTGAAGGCACAGGCCACCTGGAATATTTCCATGCAAGCCAGCAGTAGTGTGTTCATGTAGCTCTCCAAAGGAATATGCAAGAGGGTGCTCCCACTGCCCAGCTTCAGGCTCTCTAACAACCTAAATTAAGAAGCTAGTCTGCTCTGTATAGGTCCAGTGAGAGACCACAAGGTGATTGAAAGCAGAAGCCAGATTCTTAGATTCTCTGTAGTAAAGAGCATCTTTCTGTTTGGACTATACATAAGGTGCATAGGTAATTTTGATGTCTAATTAAAGCCCCCAAGTTATGTATGTACAATTAAATCTGCCTCCACAGATCTCTCTTACTCATAAGATCTCTGACTAAATATTTATTTTACTTGTTATTATACTGAAGAACATGACAGTTTGGATCTGCTGCTTACGAGTGTTTTAATCACTGTATGAAAACACTACAGAATGAAAATGAGGTAAATCTGAGGTGACAAATTTTGAGAATTCCATGTGATGGGAGACTGATCCTCAGTCTAATCAAGGTACTAACTAGTTGTGTAATGGTGTCTGGATGACTGCTCTAAGGATTTGGTAAAATCCTGTGTTGAAAATGATGGCGTAAAGGTGGCTGTGAGTCAGGATGTAATAAAGGAATCAAGACAGTGTGAACGAAGCCTTGTTTTAAACTCTTAAATCCCTTTGTAAGGTAAGGATTTCAGATCTGAGCATTTTACTGAAAGGCAAAATCATGCAACTTCCTGAAAAGCCCAGATGCTTGGTAGACAGGTAAAAAACAGATAAAAGAAATTAAAATTAAACTGACAGTTACATTTATCCATTGCAGTATTTTCCTGTCTATTAACTGCTTTTGGTTTTGTTGGGTGGTTTGGTGGTTAGGGGTTTTTTTTGGCTTTGCTGATGACTCTCGTTCTTCTGGAGTTTAACTAGACAGCCTTGTGAATGAAACTTTATGTTGTTGCTCTTGAATGAATTCCATCAGAGCCATTGACAGTAGTTGGAAACAAGAAAGATGCTTTGTTTTGGGTTTTTTTTTTTTGTTCTCCAACTATTAAAATATTATTGATTTTTCTGCAGTCAGTCAATGTATGTGGTTTGGAAGCTGTTTCCATTTCTGTGGGTTTTTTGCCATGTTTCAAATGACTTTTTGCCCAAATGCGCTGAAACATCAGAACAATGAAGAAGTCTGGTGTAGGGTTTATTTATAGCCACATAATAAGATAAGGTGTTCCCCTCATGTATGGTATAATTTCTTTAAAGGTTAATACAGTATACAACATGCTGAGTTAAGTGATATGGCAGCAACGCTTGGAAAAGCTTAAGTCAGCTCTTTCAAAAGTTGAATGTGAAGTGACTTCTTGCTAATTGCAACACAATACCCTGGCTGTCCCAGCATCCTTAAACTTTTAGAGTAATCTCTTGGTGTTTTGACTGAATATGTACAAGATCATGAAAAGGCAGCTGTTGGCAGGGGTGTAGCATTCTGCAGCGTACTGTCAGGCAGCGGTTTAATGGCTGGGCTCTGACAAGGTCACACTCTGTGTAGTGTGCGGTCCCCAGCAGAAAGCAGCTGGTCCCTCTTTGCATGGAAGCTGAGGCTCTAAGGGCCACTAGAACCCATGGTGCCCTGTATCCATCTGTTCTGTAAAAACACCAAACAAACAAAAATAACAACAAAAAAACCAACAAAAACCCACAACCCAAACAAACAACCAAAAAAGATAAAAGATAACTGTTGTCACAACAGATACCTTTTAAGTTCCAGGGCTATTTGCTTAAATACATTTTCATTAGCCCATTCTAGAAGAGTACAATGTTTTGTGCGTACCCACCCCCCACGTATCCAGTTATTACATAGTCACCTGTAGTAGCTGTTAAGAATATTGAAGTGGAGAAAATGGAAAATCCTTTCACATTATTATTTAACACTGCCTTCAAGGATGCTAATCTCATCAGATCTTAAAAAAAAAAAAATTAAACCATTTATTTAGGATTTTGGGGGTTGTTAAGCTGCAAGCCACTGTTGTGGTTAACTTTTAAAGTAGATTGCAACATATTTACCTGTTTTGTCATGGTAAAGTCAGAGACAGAATGCAAAACCACGCATCTGTGGCACTCAGAATTCTCTTACTGATAATTTAAGTTGTTTTTCCCTGCCTTAGTGGGTAATTACTCAGAGAAAATTGGTGGTAACAATGGCCGCTTGTTGTTAGATTATTTTCCAGTTAATTCAGCTACTTTTAAATATTTTTCCTCTATCTACTTAGATTATGTTTTTCATGGTCACTGACTCCTCAAGCCAACTCTTTTTTTTATTTTGTTACTGTTTTCTAGAAATGAAAAAAGGTCATTTTCAAACATGAAATATGAATAATGTAATCGTTTAACTCACTTTGCTGTTGAACTACTGTTTAAAAAAAAAAAAAAAGACTCCTTTTTCAAAGTTTCTGTGGATTGTAGAAATCTGTCATTGCTCCAGCAGGCTGTTGCAATACAACTGATGGTAATACAGTGTTCCTGCATTAATTCTCTCTGCTAAGGATTTAAACACTCTTTTTATCCTTGTTTTGGAAGGACCAGCTAAATTTGGCTCTGTCTGTACTGTTCTTGAGCCCTGAGGCCGGGCAGCATGGCACAACAGGGCTGGTAGCCACCCCTTACTAAAATTGCACCACCACCCCCTCGCACCCTGAATCTCCCTGGGATTTGTTTGGGAAAACACCAGCTGACACAAGCCAAAACTACTGGAGAGTATCCTAATAATTTACCACCACAGATTGTCATGTGCCTAGGTCATCATGACTGTGTGTACAGATACAGCTGGAGAGTGTGTGTGTACATATTAATATACACACTGTAATATGGCGCCTTTTGGACTTCAAATAATGAAATTTACTTTCAGCTGGCTTCCTGAGGAGTGAACTTTTTAAAGGGCACATTGGAAGTACATTGGCAAGAATTTTACTGACTAAGGGTCTCAGGCTTACGTTTTCAAGTCTTTCATTCGCAATAGGAGGAAATCAACTGAAGTGTGATACTGTTTCCCATGCAAAATACAGCAGAACAATTTGCTTGACTACAAGCAATTAGAAAATACATTATCTGTTTGCAGAATATGTATGAAAACTAATTGTGGGGCCAGGCCTCTGTTTGTCTGTACACCTTGCTAATGAGTTCGTTTGCTGTAAACTAGACAGCCCACTTCAAAACGCATCTCCGCCTTAATATATTGTATTAAAAAAGCGTGTCAGCTTAATTTTAAAACAACCTAACCCTCAGGGAGCAATTTTACTTGAGTTCTTCTGTTTCTTTTCTGTTATTAATTGCATCCATCTGCCAGAGCAGGTGCAAAGGCTTTAACTAAGTTCTATCATTTTAGTGCTACCTCTTGAATTTACCCCATCTGTGCAATAGCATAAAAATAATCAATGTCAGTATCTTCTTTTTTACTTTTTATTCCTGCTCCTGCCTAGTACCATGATCTTAGTTCTTCCTAATCTTGGTCTGATAAAACAGTAGCAGCAATGTTTAAGTCCAACACCCTATTTAATATCCTGCCGAAATACAACTAGGATTTCTTGTTTGACTTGAGAATTAGGAGTTTTCATTCTTTTCCATTCAAATATCTCTGCTTTCACCAGAACTTCTAAGATTTTCAAATTGTGGTAAGTGGTTGTAAAATAGGCACCTAGGGACTTTCCATTGCCATCTTTCTCTGGAGTAGGAGTTGTACTTTGACAGAAGACAAGCCTGTGTCTATTGAACATGGTTTAGCAGAGTAAAGATTTCCTCTGTACTTCTACAAGTCAAAATAAACTCAATTGCTGAAGATTTGAACTATATTATTAGCAGCTTTAATTGAAATATTCAAATGAGGCACTGTCATGTAGACTTTTTTTCAGCAAGCAACAATGTGTTCAGTTTACTAAGATAGTGTCTTAAACAGGGAAATCATGCAGTGCTAGGAAATAATAACTTCAGCATTATGATTATTTGCTTAAATTTCTTCTTCTGTGCCACTCATTATTGTAGCTTTAAATGTTATGTCCATCATTCTAAAAGAAGACAACTTTTTGTGCTATAATCTTCTTGACTCCTTGACTATGAATTTGTGGTGTATCTTGTGTTTCCTGTGTGCTTCAGATTCTACCAATATATTGTTTGTGAGCAAAGATGGGAACCTTTTTCTCTTTGACTGATGTAGTAAATATATTGGATTTCAACCCCTCCCTGCTCGCTTACCTTCATTTAAAGAAAGTTATTTTTCCAAAGTGAAAGCAAACCATATGTTTTGTAAGGCAAGTCACCATTTTAATAGAACTGAGTAATTTTTGACCTTTTGCATGGGTGATTTCCAAACACAAACTGAATACATTTGATATTTGTAATTATTTGCTGAATGCTTCAGAGCATTCAGTTATTCTCAGTCTGAGTTTACAAGATTTTTGCATCAGTCACTCATTCTACATAATGCAATTGGTAATTGTATTTTTCTACTTCATTACAAGACTACTTTTTTTTTAAGAGGAAAATGAAAAATAGTGAATCAGACTTCTGGGAAGAGGAATAAGTGATTTTTGCCTTTCTGAAATTCTCATTGTAATGCATTAAGCTGTTGAACAGTGGATACTACATCGAAATGTACTTTTTCATTATTCTATTAATTCTGTTGGTATGAGAGAACATAATGCTTGTTTCCATTAAGTTTCAGATTAAGGCCTGTTGTGTCAAATGAAAGATAAAGAGGTCAAAGTGAAACTAATAATGAAGTGAAGCTTGAATTAACCTTTTTTGCTGACTTTCTGTCATTTTCCTGTCTGGTTTTCAGCGTATCCAGTTCTACATGGATGCCACCATTGTCTAGGCAGTCAGAAAGCGTCCAGCAGAACACTGTCACCCTTGTATCAAACAGCACAAAAGTGGCTTTAATTACTGAGAATATGATTTTCTTTTGGTTTTGTTTTTCCCCTCCTGCAGGTCTGTTTCCCCGTGTTTTTATTTTTTTCAGTTACCAGTTCCTTGCTGGTAAATGCTAAACCAGCTATACTGGCTTTTAAGTCTGTTATGCTGGTATTTTCCTCTCTCTTTTCTGTTATTCTTGGGGTTTTTTTAAGTATCTGGTATTTTAGAATTTTTCTTTAAATAGTGTAGCGTTATAGGGCGTAACCAACAATGTCTTCTTACGTAGTTTAGGTCTTCTCAAACTCTTATTTCATCAGAGCTGAAGATAAACAAATAATCTAAGACAATTTCTCTAGCTAGCCAGCAGTCATCCATGCTCAATGAGTTTCTCATAGGCTTTATCCTGCTTTGGCACAAATTAGCCAGACTCTGTCCTAGTGTCCACTTTTTAAGGAATAAGGTATTTATGATTAAAGCTTTGTATCTCTGAACAGCTGTGTAATTTTGGCACCAGGTACAACACGTGGCTGGTAGTAAAGGGTCTGTCACATTAAACTGAAAATTTATCTTCCATTTCTCCATGTAGATATGAATAAAAGTTGGTCTTCATAATATATCCCAGGTTGTCTCCAGTTTTGAATTTGACTTATTTTTGCGCTTTTCTCTTTATGAAAGAAGAATACTCTAAATGCTACAGGTTTTCATAAAAAATACTGTTAAGATTCTTATGTGCTAGCAGCTTGGAGAATGTGTTGCGTGTAACTTGTCTTGGTAGAAGGGAATATCAGCAACTGAGTTTTTAATGTCTGATGTTGTTGTCCAAGCCTACAAAGAAAGGCGGGAGGAAGTAGGAAAGTCCTGTGTCTTGGAAATTTTTTTCATGTGTTTTTCTTTTACGTACAGCCACTCTAACCAGAACTTTGAAAAGTAAACAGTGATCTGTTTAGATGCCCGTTCATGAATCCTTGAAAAAGCAGGCTGATATTACAGAAGCAGATATTTGGTGATCTGAAAACTTACTAAATGTGAAGAGTTCTTTTTTTGAAGGTGCATTGAGGTGCAGAGCTGCTTGGAAATTCTAAAAACCTCAGATGCTTTCATCTGCTGGCGCCTATTTTTCTGAAGTTGTTTTGGAATAAACATTCCGCTTTTGCCATAGATACATGGCTCAGGCCATATATGCTCCACGTGCAACGTACCTAAGTTTTGTCAGATTAAAGGGGAATAAAATGCATTCCTTAACTCCTCAGTTATTCTGTGCTATATAAATTGGGTTTGGACTTCTTCTGTCAATATGCTTTTGGATTCTTTCTAACCCAGGGCTATAACTGATAAATGACTACATGCTGAGGGAGGGCTCGGTGGCACGGCTGACGTGTGAGATGGTGTTAGGGGGATTGGGTCAATGTGCACAGAGCCTCAGCAAGACTCTCCCCATACTGTTCGTGTGATTATGATGTACTTGGTCCTTACCTGTCCGACTTCGCTGTCTAATACAGGTGAAGAAACTGTACAGTTTGCAGGGGACGAAGTCCATATGCTAGAAGAACTGATTGAAGCTTGACTTGGGACTTCCAAAAGAGAATTTGTAAAGGCATCTTCTGAAGGAGATGAAAACTTTACAATAAAAAAATTAGTATACTCAGAGAGCTTCTCCATCAGTGACATACAGAAGCTAAGCATAGCAATTTTGCCCCTTTTTTGTACAACCCTTTTTTGTACAATCTCAATGCAACTTCTAGAAATGTGTGGGAATTCTTGCTTTCTTCTTCTTCTTCAGAAGCCTGTGGTCAGCTAACGCAGCATAATGGGAGGAGTAATTCACTTTGTACGCCCTGAATAAAGGCACATTCTGCTACTCTTAAATTCAATGAGGCTTTACTCCCAAAGCTTTTGAACCCAATTGCATAACCTTGCACAGCCTCATGGCATAATAAAGCCCCCAAGTTACCTCAGCTTAGTTCTGCTGAGCGTCTGTTGTTGTACATCTGTCATATCTCCTGCCTGTGTAGAATATCCATTTTAACTTACTGCCAATTGGATTATAGGGTTTTGTAACGTTTATGGAAACCAGGCAGATCTGTACTGTTAGAAAGCAGAGCATGGTAGATACTGGGGTGTGTGTGACAGAGTGCATGCCAGTTCAAATACTTAAAAAATGTGAGACACTTTGTGAAAGCAAAAAAGTTATAACGTGCATCCTTTTTTTTCCCTTTTGGCCAAGGCTGAAAATATTCTCTTCTGAACTTGCTTCCCTTGACTCATTGACTTTTTATATTTTTTCCTTCCACTTGACTAAATTATGCCAGTTGGATTTAGAATCTATTAAACATGATTACTGAGCAGTGAAGCCTATGAAGAGTATAGTCGGTTGAGCCAAAAAGCAGAAATACAGCATGTAAACTACTCAGAAATCTCCTTAGGATAAATGGGGAAAATTTGCAGAATTTATCTTGGATGAATCCTAAAAAACTGAAGTTCTGGAAGGCTACTTGGAATAAGACAATTTCGACAGTAAATAAAACCTTTTAAAAATCTTCAAGGAATGCAGTGATTACATAAATGCCCTCATGGAAAATGTGTTTAATTCCTAGTCCTAGTGCTACAGTGTAAAGGCCAAACTAGCAGAAGGCTGTAATATCTTCACATGCACTTGTACCAATCGTCTCTGAAGGAGGAAGAAAGGAATTGCAGAAGAGGGAAAATAATTATAGAGAGCAATCAGAGCAAAGATGCTGTAAGAAGCAAGATGAGATTGAAATCTTTTTAAAAATACAGGTTTGTGCCTCTAGTTAAATGGCTTGGTTTCACTGACATTATCATACAAACATCACCTTTGGGTTTCACTGATATCCCTCCCAAGTGTTCACCATTTTGGATGAGTTGAGGGACCCCTTCCTCAGCTAGACTAAATGAGTAGAGCTGTCTACAAACAAAGGGAATAGTATTTCTACCCAGTACCTGCTCCTTATAATGGTGTAGGTGGGTGGTTTATTACAGCTTAGCAATGGCGTGAAAGCAAAATGTTATGGAATGCTCCACACGGTTAAATCAAATGCATTTGTTTACCATGTTTTCCAGAGTTCATGAACTCTTCCTGGTGTAGGTACCACAGCTAAAACTGTATTTACTAAGGTGATACTTTACTAAGATATTTATTTTTATGAGAAAGAAACGTGGGATATTCTTCACTGTTTATGTGACTAGCACTTGATCTGTTCCCAATTACTTGCATAGTCTATCTGTCAGTCAATTTATAGTTCAGCTTCCTTTAAAAGATGCTTTACACTGATGCTCACTCAAGTTTTCTGCATTTTCTCTTAGACCAACATATCTGTTTGGCATTAGAGAAGGCAGAGCATACTTTGAAAGAATGCTTGTTTGCTGAAATAGTGAAATTTGACTGAATACTGGAGGAGATGCCTGGGAAGTGAATTTTAAGCTCAAAAAAATGGATATTCTTTGTAAATATTTAACTATAACTCCTTCATCCACTGAGTAAAACAGAAAAAATGTCATGAGACTTTTTTTTTTTTTTGTAATTGGGCCTGCCAACCAGAATTTCAAATATTAAAATACTCTTTATAAGCTGCTTATGAATAAGGAGTAGGGCAAGATACCTGTCGGAACTTTGGCAATAATTTAGAGTGTAATAAATTTGCTGCAGTTGCAGCTCTTCTATGAAGTAGCGCACGCACAAATGCAGCTGTTATGTGAAGTCTCGTTTGGATCTTGCTTGCGTGATTTTATTGTATTTTAAAGGAATTTTAATATAATCTTGGAAATAATGATGTCAGATTAGGCCAAACAGTAGAAAAATGCAGGGCTGTTCTTTTCAATGAAATTACTAAAGGCTCATAGGAGTATGAGTAACATTAGGTAGATTTGGTTTTCACTCAGCTGATGTTATTTTCAGAATGACAAGCTTATAGAATCAGCAGGAAAAGCGTTGGCACTAATTATGACTAATGTTTTAACTGTATTGCGTGAAGCATTTAAGTACGGTGTAGCCCAAGATACTAAATTTTACATGTTCTCAAAGCTTTTTTTAAGTGCTGGTCTTATAATGTAATGGTAGTATGGTATTTTTAAAATATACTAGCCTTTTTCAAGAGACATGTAAAATTAGAGTGACTTGACATCAATAGGACTGTCTTGGTTTAAACTAAAATGAAAACCGTGGCTCTCCAGATTGGCTGAATTTTCACTGTGGCTTTCCAGGAGTGGTTAGCAGCATAAATGTCAAAATGTGTGTTTGCAAAACATGTGTGACTTCTACAGGAAATTCTCCATTGTTTGGGGTCTGTGTGTGTGTGTGTCTGTGTGTGTATGTATATATGTGCGTGAGGACTAGAAAAACAAACTTAAGCAACTTCTAAAATCTTATACAGGCAGAACTTTATCTTGAGGAAAGCGGACATGTTTGGTTTCAGAGTTTTTCCATAGATGAGCTTGCTTAATGTAGCTTTAAAACTTGTCCATTTGATTGTAATTATCAAAGGGCTTTTTTTAAAGTGGATACCAGGGACTGCCTAAAATTAAAACTGCCTCCATTTCTTTGAGTTTTTTCTCTTTTTGAGTTAAAACTTACCCATACAGCCAAGTGAGTCAGTTTCATCTTCTCCATGTACAGCCGGTGTGATGGAAAGAAATGGTCTTTTTAAATAGCTATGACAGTCATAGTTATTGCAAAAGGGTGAACGGGGGAGGAAAATGAAAGAAATTAATTGGGGAAAAAGTCTAGGCCAATGATGACTAGTGGTGTGATAACTTACAGTAAAGAGAAAATTACTTAAACCATGACATGAAAGCCATGTATTTATAAAAGCTCAAAGTGGCAGTACTCTACGTCCTGTCCTTGCTCTACATTATACTGGCTTGATGACTGGGAGAGCTTGCATCTATGAAAAAAAAATAAATTTGAAAAAAACCTTACTTATCAGACTTAACGTCAAATCATTGAAACCTTTTGAAATGCTAAGAGATGACTAAACCTGTTTTACAAATATACAAATCGTGTAAGAATGGAAATCATCACTATGCAGAGTTTTATATTTTGTTTTTAAGCTGAGGAGATTTACTTGTATCCTGAGGGTGCTGTATTCCTGTATTTGCCCAGTCTTCTCCATAAAGACTTCACCGATTACAGGATTATGCCTAGCTTTTTACAGAGATCAGAAAACACCTTGTTCAGTCAAAGTGGCATCTAATTTTCCCATATGCTTTTAAACTGCACAGTTAACTAAGATCTTGAGTCTCTGTTGAATTCCCACCAGCATTCTTAGTTTGTCTTACACATTATTTTAGTAAAACCTGATTTACATAACTATCCAAGGGACAAGGGGAAAGTAATTTCCTTTCAAAGAGAACTTTTTTAAAAATAATGGATGTTCTTACTGTACATTTTGAGAAAAAATCTGTTAGTCTCACCAATAAAAAAATTAAACTATTTAGAAGGGATCATCAATAAAATGCTAAATCCACTCTGAAGTATTGGAAAAGGCATAGAATAAAGGTCTGCCCTTTTTTTCCTTTCACTGATTGTCCTTTTTTTCTTCTATGCCCTTTTCTTCCTGGCTTTCCAGAGGCCTTTGCTTACAGTGTGATAGTGATATTGTCTGTATCACAAAAAAGCAAATACAATAGTTCAGTTGTAATGTTAGCTTCTACTGCCCACACAGATTCATGAACTCTGTTCCCTTAACCTTGCATATTGGTAACCAGGAAGCTCATAAGTACAAATAAGATAGAAAAGAAAGTTATGTACCACATTGAGCTTCTATTATTCTTTTTTCCCCCAAAGGTCACAAAAAGAAATGTCAACCCCCAAAAACAGATTAGAATGTTGAAATGGTCCCTGACAGGTTCCTACTGATGTTTCTGGGAGAGATGTTTTGGGTAAGATTTGACTTCTGCTCTCTCTGTCTGTTGTCCTCTTGCCTAGCCCCCCCTTGTCTCCATGTCAATCACGGGCAGAAGCGCTGAGCTCTCTGTTCACTGAACTAGGTTATGAAATTATACACCTGCTGAATAGGAGATACTGTATTGATATTGTTGAATAGGAAGCAAGAGATTTGGCTATGACTAAGGGCATTCCTGTGGATGGGCTTGGCTCCATGTCTTCACCGGGCTTTGGATTCCATAGCAGTACGTCTAATGGAAAAGAAGAATAAACAGGAGAACTGACCTCCCTTTTTTACAGAGCGTTCATCTGGAGCGCCTTTCTTGGGTATAGCACTGTCGGTGGGCTTGCAGCTGCTAGAATGCACACTAGTAGTGGACTGACAAGCAGTGGTGGTCAGCCACGATCTGAAAACTTCCCTGTGCAAAAACTTGCCGTCTCTGATTATTTCAGATCTGGCTATTAAGGGCAACTCAGGTGGAAACCTAATCTGCAAAATATGTTTACCATAACATCTTGGGAACCTTCTCAATGCCGAACACTCACTGCTTTCCTTTTGTGCATAGTCAGTGTTTCCAAAATACATGGGTCTCTTAAGCGGGCATATACTTCTATTCATTATTTCCTAGTGCCAATGCAAATGCTTCAACTTCAGAGGCACTGAAAGGCCTCTTTCACCTTTGCGGAAGGTGTTTCCACACAATTGAGTACGTCACACAGCTGAGGTGTTGCATCATACAGAAGTAGTATCTGGAACCATAGAAGTCTGCTGGAATGGATAATAGAACATGCCTACTGTGGATTGTGATGAGATGGTTCCTTGTTGTTGAGTGAGACTGGATATATCCCTTTCTTTGTGAGCTATGAGCCTGTTTACTAGGTGCTTAGGCATTGGAAAGAAATGCTATAAACACGAATGCAAACTGTCACAGCAAAGTATCTTTTGGGGTCCAGAAAATGAAGCTAGAAATGAATTGTCTTCATGTTGAAGGCAAGGCCTATTGAGATTCTTACAACATAACTATATTAACGTGTGGTTATTAATAGAAATTGATAGTACAGTTGTGCTCTTTCCAAGCTATTTTCAAACAGGTCTGTCTCCGTTTCCTGGCTGCGTGTCTTGGAAAGAGCTTGTAAATAGGTTGCCTGAGCTGGGGTTCTTGTCTTGTGTATTTTTACTTGCTGCTGTCACTGGACAGTTTGCCTGTAACCCTATGATTTTTTGAAAAACAGCAACAAAAAAGGGCTGTCACATCTGTTTGTGTCTGCAGTTCTGCATTGTGTCCCCCTCCAAGGGCTTGCTCATTGAGAAATGCACCAGGAAAATGTTTCTCTCAAACTCTTCACAATCGTCCACCGGCATGACTTCAGTATTTCCCAGAACAAAGCTTCTTTGCTCATTTCATAATTCATCCGCTTATTTTATGGGTGATGGATCTTTGAACAAACTGCAGCTGATAAAATGAAAACATAGAAAGCCTGGATACGTACCGTCCCATTACTAGTCTGCTGTGTTTCTGTTCCTGTGCTTTTAAAAAGCATTAGCCCCTTTTCTTCCCGTAGCTGTTGGCTTGACAGAGAGCCTTTTCTGCTTTCCCTTTGGGCTGGCAAGAGGTTTCCTAAGTTACTGCGCTCAGCGCTGCTGCTCCGTAACAAAGGTAGGTGCGTGGGCGGCTGACTTGTGTGCACAGGGAAGCAGCCGCTGGATTGGCAACTGCGTGGGTGTGCTTTTGACTGTGTGCCCCTGGAAGGCCCATTTGTGGGACATGTTATCCCTGACGGCATAAACATAAGCACCAAATAGAGGCAAACAGCGGGGAATGAGGGAGATGATCGGTTTGGGTTTTTTGGCAGCATTGTCTCTGCCAGTTGGTGTGGGAATAGAACAGAAGATGGTCCCGAGAGCGCTGCTTTTTCTTGTGTTATGCATACCAAACTGAACTGCTATCTTTGATTTCAACTGTCTTTTGTTCTGACACCTACAGATGAGGATAAAGTCCACTGCCAAATTAGAGGAATTCTGCAGTGCTTGTTCCAGAGCTGTGAACACTTTGAAGTGCTTTGGGACACTTATGAAATCTCAACTTCAGTAAAAGCTGAATGCAGGAACTAGCCAAATTCACTTTTTCAGTTGGTTTTGCTCTCTTTATTCGCTCTTTCAAATATTGCATATTGGATGCAATCTGTTTAACTTTTAACCTACATGGGGTATACGGGAGTTTAAACTGCCCAATTTGCTTAATGGGAGGGCAAGAGAAAGGAGAATGAGTGTGAAAAGCAGAGCAGGCATGAAGACAACGCACTTAGCTGACTTCTGGAATTGCAGGTGGAATGTTGTGGAATTTTACACAGATGGAAAATAGAAGTTGAAAAGCATAAAATTTCCCATGTGGGTGCCATTTTGAGTAGGCTGTGTGGGTGGAGAATGGTGCTAAATGCCAAGCAGGCAAGTAGAACTGAGAGTCCCTTTCCAGCTAGTAACAGACAGCTAGCAAGGGATATGTGTGTGTGTGTGTAAGAAGTAGTTTAAATGTCCCAATGCAGATGCTTTGTAATAAATCACTAATAGTTATTGGTAAAGCTCAGCTCATGACCATTTGCTGCTTTCTTGTCCATCAAGTTCTTTTCCACAGTAGTTCCAGTATGATTTTTATGATATCCTTATTTAACTGTATATCCTGGCTAACTGTACGTAGCCAGCTGGTTCATGTGGCTCTGAAATCTTTTTTTTTTGGTCAGACTATATGATATATAGCAGGTCAAAAGTGGTTTTGAGTGTTCTGGTTAACTGTCATTCTTCAGTATGAAAATTACTTCAGTAATGAAGTATTACTTCAGTATGAAGCATTACTTCTAAGAATGAAGTGTTGTTCCTTATACGGTGAGTACATAATACTAGTGTACTGGACAGAAAGAGAAAGAAAAAGGTCCCTTTCCCTTTAGGAGGTAGATCCAGTAACTTTTAAGAGGCGCTTCCCAACCCTGAGAGTGCGTGACAATACTTAGGCTGTCTGGTACATTATCATACGGAGGAAAAAGGGAAGTTATTCTGCTTAATAGTCACTGAGTATTGAGAGTGTCCTTGGCTACCTGTCAATCAAAGGTCCAAATGACCTGAAAGAATCCGATATTCAAGATGGATGAATGCACCTTTGATGGCAGAAATCCTTTTGTAATGAATGGCCCCAAACTTTTCTTCCCTCATGTGAGGCTTTAGAAGAACCTGTAAAAGCTTTTGAATATTTATATGTGTAATACTTCTGGATCAAATTGGAACTAAGTGGAGGTCTTTAGTAACATGAAAGTGTTCCTTAATTTTTCAGAAGGATCTGGCTATAAAAATGCAGAGCATCTCTATTGTAATGTGAACAGTTTAACTCTGTGTGTGTAGGAAATGGAGCATGAGGGTTGTGATCACTTGGCTTTTATTGTTCTAGGAGAACCTCTTTGTTACTCTCCAGCTTCTGAGAAGGTGTAGTTCTCAAAATCCTGTCCTCTATAAAAGACTACAAGAATCCCTCTCAGTAATATTTAAAAACCCACTTTCAGCTACAGCCAGAAAACAAGGCTGTGCTATAAGTAGTGCATACCAGAAGTGGAAATGACTCAGTTCAACAAGCTTCCCAAATTCATAGGTGGCTCCCTTCAGAGAGAACTGACACTGCAATGCTTGTAATTATCTCTGTGAAAGAAGCACACGTGCTCTTGTGATTGAAATTCAGAATTTAAGAGCAATGCTGGGTGTGAGGCAGTAATTGGCAGTGAGGAAGTAATTTGAGATGCAAAAGCAGTGAAAAAGGGACGGGTCTGTATACAACCAGAAACTGCAACCATGGGTTGTTGTTCATAAATAAGATTAACATCAAGTTTTCCTTCCACTGAATTTTAAATGGTAAATATAGGGCTTGGAGGAGGGAGGTGGTTTGTTCTTTTAGCCTACACATTTGTAAAGTCTTTGGAATGCTGTCCTGGTGCTACCGAGTCTTCCTGCTGCAGCTGGAGGAGAGACATCGTAGTGCCGATGTCTGTTCACGACTGGCTGTGTTTTGAAATCATAGCCCAAGCAAAGGGAAATGCATAATTTTACCACCTCTCTCAGCTGTCGTCACAAGAAACACTGACTCAGACACACCTGTGACTCAGAATTCCTCTTGTTTCCTTCCTGCTGCCTGGTAGTAGTAATTTGCTTCTTATTCAACTGTAACCTTTACTGCTGTTCTCAACCTCTGCATTGTCTCAATCTGAATGAGCATCAGAAGTGAAATTAGCTGTCTCTTACTGGGGCAAACAGTCAGAAAAGTACTCTGTTCCTCTGTGCTTGAGCACAAAATCGGGGTAGAGAGTAAAGAATTATGAAGGGACTTCTCTTTTTCCCTGAACTGATAAGTAACCAAGCTGTAAGATATATCAACAGGAACTGGACTGAAGAAAATGAAAGGTCACGCTGTTTCTTAAATGCAGTGGAGAGTCTTACACAAGCTGCTTCTCTGAAGGATAGCTATGTGGTTTATTTAAATTAGTTTTCTTTCCTCTTGTTTCACAGGCAGTTGAGCTGTTGACTGAGCCTCTACTGTTGCATTACACTTTTACTTTGCAGAACATAATTCACTATTGATTTTTAACCTCCTCTTAAAAGTACCTAATCTTTTTTTTTTTTTTTTTTTTTGGTTGTCTGCCTTAGTTCCTCTGAAGGCTGTGACAGAAGTGCTGAATTACCTATTTTGCCGAGACGTGTCAAATTGGGTATCTGAAATAAGAGATAATTTAGGAAGAAAAATTATGTCTTTACATTGATAATGTTAATGGTAGAATACCTAGTTACATGGATAGACAATAATCTCTAACAAGTTTAAAAAAACCCAACCTACCTTACAGTATATTTAAACATCAGTAAGAAATGAAGTGAGTTAACAACAGGAGAAACAAATGGTCTGTGGTTAATTCGATCACTTCCTTTGCTGCAAAAAAGCAATCATCAAGTTTTAGAAGGCTTATTCAAATGTGACGGGGACAGCCCCTAAGCAACAGTAGCAGGAACATCCACCGCTAATCATCTTCCTTTGCCAGTTTTTATTCCAGTCCTGAAATAGTTCTGCTCACAAAAAGGAAATATGACAGAGATGGTTTTGTTTGAATGATGACAGTCAGCTTAAATGTTCAAAAGTACAGCTGCTGGAACTTCTTAGGGATTTAAATTTTCATTTAAAAATACTTTATAATGAAGTAGTGCAGAAGTTTTCTTTGCTTTCCTTTTATTAAGCACAACCTGCTTCAAGCTGGGGAATACTGGAACAAGAAGTAAGCATGTTAAAATGCTAAGCGCCTTTTGCTTTAGGTGAATAGTTGGACAGAATCAGACAATCCTATGCAAGGATTGCATTGTTTAGTTCATTAAAATTCAGCATGATTTGGATTCTAAACTATACACAGAAATTTAAATTTGAGATGAAACCAGAGCTAAAAGAGACGTATCTTATGGATCTGATGTTGAGTCAGATTGAGAGCAGAAAGCTTAAAAAAACCCCAAACCACAACAAACACACCCACCCCCCCAAAAAAGACAAAAACAAAAAACAAAAAAAACCCCAAAAAAACACCAACAAACAAAACCCACATGAATTTTATCATCTAACCCCAAATCTAGTAATGACAGTCTAAGAGCTTGGCCCTGGCAAATCTGAAACAAGTCCGATCCTGTTGCACTATCAAGTCTGAATTTGGCTGTTCTTCAAAATACAGATTAGGAGAGTACATCCATGACAGATTTTTCATTTTAAACAGCTTATTATTTGATATCAGAGTCATTATTTCCCCTTCACCCCACATTCCAGTACTCTCAAACCGTATGGCCATTTCATTACACATTAACTTTTTGCATAGAAAACCGGCCTATTTAAATTTGCAAATTCAGCGTATGGAACTACTCTTTCCCTTTATAACCAGTTGGAGTATCTCTACAAGCACTTAGTAAGAAAGCCTGCAACTGTTTTTCTTTGTAAACACTTAACTCTTAGAAGCTTCTTGAAAAGTTTGGCGTTGCTTGGCAAACAATCCCTTGGGTTGTTCTAGGTTGAGAGACGGTCTGCCTGGATTTGGTATTCATTCAGGACTTCTCAACTTTGAAGGCTTGTCTTCCTGAGCAGTTGCTAGATTCTTTGCTTACTTGGCACCATCATGAGTGTGCAAGAAGTAAGTAAATGGAACCCACTCACCAGTGACCCACACTGAAGAGGCTCAAGAGAAATAGGCCAAAGCTACCAAGTTCTTAAGGTAAAAAGACTAAAAGAGATAACCATTAGGAATCCCAGAGCAAAAGTAGCTTCTGTAATGCAACACAATGCCTACATCTAGAGCTCTGTCAGTGGATACCTGTCACATCTGTATGACACTTAATGAAAGCTTTCAAAGAAGAAGCCTCTTAATATGATTGCTAACCAAAGATCATCACTTTTGCTAATGGTAACAGGCTTTCAGTGTATTATCTTTGCACGGCAGCAAGAAAAATGCACTAGTCTTTGTTATATATAGTTGCTGTCTTTCTTGGGACAGAATTTTGGTCTTTATTCCATCTAAGTTCTCTACCAGATATTTGTGCATTCACCTCCTCCAGGATGTTGGACCTAATTTTATAATTTTTTGTGTGCGTGCATTTTTTGTGAATTTGCTTTGGATGATGCTGGCCATCCTCCAGTTA
This sequence comes from Chionis minor, assembly GCA_013398295.1. Classification (NCBI taxonomy): domain Eukaryota; kingdom Metazoa; phylum Chordata; class Aves; order Charadriiformes; family Chionidae; genus Chionis; species Chionis minor. The sequence continues at coordinate 948,503 of VZSF01000860.1, forward strand.
CTTCTGTGATGAAAGTGGGTATTTGCAACCAAGAAGCTGCCAGCGTTTGCAGAAAATCTTTTTTTAAGCACCTGGTCTTGCATGTAGTTGAAAGTATTTTGGTTTGGTTTTGTGGTTTTTGCCAAAAGCCCTAAAAATCTCCTACAGCTACACGAAATGTGTGAAACAGAGCTATACTTGGGAAGAAACAGAGTAGTCATTACATTGTTTTTATCTTGGTGTTTTTTTGGGTTTTTTTTCCTTTCCATTTCAACTATGTTGCATTTAATTTAAAGACTAACATACGGAATCTCCAAGCGTAGGTGGAAATATTGAGGGCAACTGACATGAAATTTCACTGGTAACAAATAATTATCATCTATAAACTCTTCCAAATAACTTTTTCTGTCAAATGAGTAACCAGTTTGCAAGAAGAATTGTGGCAAGCACAGCATAAACCATGAACACTTTTCAGTTAAAAGGAGGTGCATTGTATTAAAGAATACATTTTAGTTGGGTATTTATAAATATACTAATTTAACAGATTATATTCCTTTAGCAAGCCATTTGTAGTAGTTTTTCTGTGTTATTGCTGTTTGTGTTACTAACAGACTGTCTCTGCACTTGAGCTCATGCCCTCTGTTGAGCGTCTGTATCAACCATCAGCAGGAGTGGGACTGATTGTCCATTCTCTCTCTTCCTCTCTTTGGGACAATTACTGCTATAACTTATACTTTTGTTAAGCACCTCAGGTGTAAGTTTTTGATGGCCGTATGGCCATTCTACTTTCAAGTGGGCTCCAGATCCTGGAATGTTTACGTTATGTAGACCTTTAACGGATGGAGGGATTCTTTTCAGAAGCAGGAAGTGGTAGCAGCTGAATAGGAACATGTTTTTGTTCTACCAAGGGTTCAAAGCATACTTCCAATGCATAAGCATGTTTTTCTGCTGGCATTTTGATTTATTTATTTTTATGCTTTTGGAATGAGTTTGTGCATGGTTTTCTCCATGAATTGGGCCACTAAGTATTTAGGCCAAACTACCTGCTAGAAAATATTTCATCATTTTCAGGAAAGGCATATACAACTCAGCAGGCAAAAAACTTAAAAGCTTTCAATATCATTGCATTTGGAAATCTAAGACTTGATGAAGGTGAATGACTTGTGATCTTGAATGCTAGAAAGTGGCAATAGTAATACACTGAATGTAGGCGTAGCTCGTATTTTAAAATATATAGAAATTGTATATATGTAGTATTTTGCCGATTCTGAAAAACTTAAAATCTCTGGCAGCTGTGGAAATCTTACAGTTTCTTTAACCACATATGTGCTCTGTACCCCAATAAAGATTGTAGTCATTGTACATTCATGTTCTAAAGAATTTCATCAGTCTCTGGCAACATGGGTTCATGAAGACCTTGACTCAGATTTTTGAAAAATGCCTGTGGTTAGTTTTGAAGAGCGGCTTAAACTTTTGGGGATGCAAATCTCCTTTACAAATAGGAGTTAGGAACCCCTATTGAGTCTTTTCTATTAGGTTATTTATAGTAAGTCATGAGTGGGTGTTACAAGCTAAGGTTACAGAACAATTTTATATGATATACTACAACCATGTGCATGAGCCTAGGCTGGGCCACTGACGTGCCGCTAATCATGGATGTGTTTGCAGGATTGACATCTAGAGGAAACAAGAAAATTGGGAACATGTGGTGAACACAGAACACAGTTCTAGCTCTTTGCTAGATAGTTCCTGTTAAAGATTTATATGTCAGTGTGATTTACAGCGAGGTGAGCGTTGCCAGTCTCTCCTGGTCATCCAGTGAAACAAAGGGCGTCTGTCTCTGTGTGGCAGAGGGGTGAATGAGGGGACTTTGCAGCCTGTGCCACCAGACCCAATCCAAGTTCAACATTGCAGCAGTCATTTCTATTGATAATGTCCTTGCTTCTTTCAAGGCGCACTCACTGCTCCAGTATCACCTTAAGTGTAATAGGACCTGGAAAACATAGCTAATCCTTTTCCAATAAAAAAAAAGTCTCTTTGTCTCTTCCTTGGGAATGCTGTAAGGAAGCATGCTGTGTATAAAAGGACTTCCTTCCAAATTTGAGCAGGAAGGGAAGTACATGTTTGTATACAAGGACAGAATTAACTGCAAACCTTCTTTTCCTGCCTCCTCCCCCCGCCCCCCCCCGCCTTTGTTTTTTTAATTGTGTAGCTGGCATCAAAATGACAGCAGGAGAGAACTCATGTTTCCTATGTGCTTGCACAAAGGGGATGGGAACTTGAAGCATCAATGCGTGTCCTTCTTAAAAATGCCTCGATGTTTGTCTTGTTAGCTTAAAATCTGTGTTCAGTCTTTAGCGCTCTTCATGAACTTACTACAAAGGGCTTCTTTTTGTTTCACCACGCTATGACTTTTAATGCTGCCGACAGACTTGGATGCTGAAATTCAACCTCTGGTTATTCACAGAGCAGATAGGCAGTGCAGTTGCATTTTCTTGAGACTGTTCCACAAGTAAGACTTCTTCTCCTGGACCTTTGGGGACCACTTACTTGGGAAAGTGAAGAACTTGGTGTCAGTGTTTATTCAGTCCTTGGACTCTTTTCTAAGGTTGTGCAAAACATCATGTCAGCATTGTCATAGCAACCACCACTCACTTGAAAGTGAACACTGACCACCAGTTTTACATACAGCAGCTTTTTCTTTCAGACTTGTACAGATTGGAGTTAGTGACCTGGGGGTAGAAGTGCTTTGCATGCCAATATTGATGTGTCTAGCTAAAAGCTAATTTTATTAGAATATAATTGGTGGCAGCAGTGTAAGGAGGTAATTTCACACTTAATTTTGACAGTTAAGTTAAGATGCCTGTTTCTCTCAAGTGAGAGGGGAGAGTTGGGCTCATAAATTTAGTTTTCTGAATTGTAACAAAGAAGTTGAAAGTAGATTAATCCTCCTAAATGTGCACACTGTACAAGTCTCTAGTGCTTGTGAGTGAAGAGAGGGCATAAAGTCACCTACCTACTAGCACTTTAACTCCTTCACAGTCAGTAGATGTGCAGTCACTTTGGCTGTAAGCATTTGAGGACTGGGAGACATTTAAATGTTTGGTAAGATATTGTCATATTTTTTTACACTTTAGGCCATATTATTCCACTTTTATTGAAGTTCAGGATCTTAGTCAGAATCTGGTCCTAAATAGATAGTGAAGTGATACATGCTTATGATACTATGTGAACATTGATTTGGTAAAAGAATGTAATCAAACACATTTGACCAGTATTTATGGTTTTAGGAGCTCCTGGAGAATAACGGGTGAAGACAGGAAAAATTAAGGGTTTACAGTAATCCTGATCCTTTTTGAGCCCTTTCTTTATAATCCGTACTAGTGTATTATAAGTAACCCTGTATCTATTCCAGCTCTTAATGATTCATTCTGAACATATAAAAATAAAACTGCCATTTATGTAGACAGCTGCGTAATTTCTGAAAATTTTAAGGGTTTGGAATTGTCCTGCAATGTGGTTAATTCCCATGTGGTGCATATTTCTATTCCTTTTTTTTTGTGAATCAGTATGTTTTGGTTCCTCCTTAACATTTACAGGAACAGGAAGTAACAATGCTATTACTACTCTGAGCCTGGATTTTTGGTTTTTTCCAGACAGAGCTCCTAGCCATGAGAGTGAGTACGTCACTTGGCAATTTGAAAAGCTTTACCTTCTTGAAAAGGAAGTTACTTGCAGCGCCGTATAAGGGCATGAGTTTGTTCTTGTTGAGCAACAAGTTTTTGCTTGTAGGGACTGTTATTTCTATCTCCTGGAACATTTCATGTTTAACAACTTTATACTTTTTCCACAGCACTTCTGCCTACAGAGACTGCTTCTAATCTGAAAATGTAGAGCAAACTGCATCTCTAACAGAAAAGGAAGCAAGTCAAACAGCAGGAGTATTTTATCACTACCTCTGTAAAACATAACAGTCGAGCTGGGATGGAGTTTCAAAGGTTGGTTTCTAGGCTGTGTTAGGTTTTAATTAGTGAAAGAACCTAGTGACTTACATTGTCACTTGTGTATGAGTATTGATATTTACTGTACTAAAATTGCATAGATACATTTTATGTTAGACTGACACTTCAATTCTAATTCAGTGTTTACAGTTTTTCAAGTTTTACTTTATTTTAAAAATATACTTCAACCAGTATCAATAATAAAAATGCCTTGATAATTAAAGTTTTCCATCTGAATTAATTCCATCAGTGTAATAAAAAGAATAGATTAAAGGTTTTGATTACTTAAATGCCATTCCAGCCTATAATACAGTAGCTGTTTAGCAACAGCCCAGCAACTGTATTTCATTTTAGGGAGGTTCTGAAAGCCTTCCTTCTCTCTCTTCCCTGTTGTAATATTTCTTCTTTGCCCTAAACTCAAAGGATTAAAAAAAAAAAATTAAAATAAATTTAAAAAAAATCCCCCTGAATCATCCTTTGTCGGACAGTGACTCCATAGTTCTGGTTTTCTCAATTTAAAAATCTGACTAAGCACCATATCATACTGTCCATTGCAAGGAACACTAATGAACTGGGAGAAACCCTGTCTATTAGTTTGTGTGGGAAGAGGAAGGAAATAACCTGTGAAGCATTCTTCCTTACCTAATAGAAGTCTTATAATAACACATTTTCTCAGGGTAGGGAATTCTATGTGATTTTTAGGAAAAAAGTGGATTCCTGCCTACTACACAAGGAACAGCATTGTCAGCTCTCTTAATTCTGTTACATTTTTTATAATGCCTGATGTAGTTACCTGTACTCGAAGGTCCAGCTGTGCCAATTCAGGTTATTACCTCAGGAGCCCCTGAATTCAGTTTTAAAAGAAGCTCCTAAATGTCACAACAGCGAAGAGACACTTTGGAAATATGTCTCCTAAACACCCAAACAGCAGAAGCAAATTCATTCTTGCAGTTGATTATTAAAAATGGCAGCCTCAACCAAAACTCTGTCACGGTTGAGTGTTTGAGGCTGCCAAGGAGTGTCTGTTCTGGAACCAAGAAATTAAACCCAACATGGAGGTTGAGATGGGAACTTAGAGACTTTAAAAGTCAGGTGGCCACAGAGTGCATATTTCCTAAACAAAATATCTTATGGGGCAGAAATTCTGTGGTGCACAGCATATCCTAAGCCACAGTTTGGGTCTTCAAACTCCGATCTCAGCATAGCTGGCTGACAAAGTTCAAATTCTGCAGAAACATACTAAACAGCAACTTGTATGCTTTATATCACTGAATGTCTAGTTTATGGTGGTTTGCAAAACAGCGTGCATTGACAAGGAATACCCTGAATAAAGTATTTTTGTAGCAATGCAGTGTATTTTTAGAAATTGTCTTGCCCTTTTATATATCTGTAGCCTCCCTCTCTCCCTCTACATGAAGAGGAGACATTATAAAGTTTGTTGTTTTTTACTTACGTTTTAACCTTCTTTCTGTTTTAACACAAGGGTTTTTCTTCCTGGAATGTGATTCAACAGAGCAGTCGTCTTTAGTTTTAAAGTTGTTAATATGGACTCTGGGTTTAAAAAGAACTAGTTTCCAGCCTATTCTAGAAACAGGTGCTTCAGGCTAAAATCTGAGTTTCCTTTCTTGAAGGAGTCTGGGGGATCCTTCTTGTGGCCAGATCTGTTACACGATTATCTAATGAGACTCACCCTCCTCCATTCTCAGCTGAGTTCAGTGCTACCTGGTCTTAAGACTTCCAGTACTGTATCACAGGCTGTCATGTTTTGAGAGTGATACTGTTCCCCTAAAATCATATGGGGACCCCATTTTACTGTCACAGGGGTAAGTGGTGCCAGACGTTTAAATTGTTGCAGACTTTGGGTGTTCCTGTCTATTGTCCTCCTCATGATATAAATAAAATGAAAGCCATACTAGTGTGATAAGCCATTTTGTCTTGCCTTTCCATTGTAGTCTGGTTGCTACTAAATATTACATATTTGGTAAAATGTCCTAATAGAAAATGTTGCTTTTTAATTTTAAAAAACTTTTTTTCCCCCCCATTAAGTCCACAAGTAACTGTTTTTTATTTTGATATACACATTAGGTCAAGCAAATTGCTGTTTGAAGTGGTTGTTAAAGTGTCTATGGTATCAGCAAATGACCTACGTGTAACTTTGGGAAGTTTTTTGCATGATTTCCAGGAGCTGTAGGGCAACTGAAGTAATAAGCAATGATGACTCATAGAGCATAAAAGGAGCTGAAGAGGGAATTTACAGGAAAGAGTGTAAGCTATGGCTTTTCCCCTCTGTGACTTCAGGGCTGTTTTTGTTAGGGGCAAGGGAACTTTTGCACAGATAAAAGGTGAAAAGACTAGAGAAACAGATATTCTTAGAGAACAAGGTAGGTGTCACTAAATTTGTGCATCCCCAAATTTTGTTGCAGGAAGAACCAGAACTAGCCCTTTTGTTTGGTGGTGTTTTGTTTTGTTTTTTTCCTACAGTAATGGAATCTGCTGAGGTTAAGGTGCATCCATACTGCCTTCACAGGCAGTATGATGTGAAGGGGTCTCAACAGTTGAAGTTGTGTAGTTCACAACAAAATTCTTCAAATTAGAGCTACTAAAGGATTTCACTGCTGTCCTCAGTTGTTTACCTGGGCTTTAGTAAAACCTTCAATGCTGTTTCCCACAGCATTCTCCTGGAGAAATGGGCTCCTCATAGCTTGGATAGGCATACACTTTGCTGGGTAAAAAAAAATGGATGGATGGCCGGGCCCAAAGAGTTGTGGTGAATGGAGTTAAATTCAGTTGGCAGTGGGTCACAAGTGGTGTTCCCCAGGGCTCAATGCTGGGGTTGGTTCTGTTTAATTTCTTTATCAACAACCTGGATGAGGGGATCGAGTGCACTCTCAGAAAAGTTTGCAGACAACACCAAGTTAGGCAGGAGCGTCAACCTACTTGAGGATAGGAAGGCTCTCCAGAGGGATCTGGACAGGTTGGATCGATGGGCCAAGGCCAATGGTATGAGGTTCAACAAGGCCAAGTGCCGGGTCCTGCACTTGGGTGGGAGGAGTGGCTGGAAAACTGCCTGGTGGAAAAGGATCTGGGGGTGTTGGTCGACAGCTGACTGAATATGAGCCAGCAGTGTGCCCAGGTGGCCAACAGCATCCTGGCTTGTATCACAAATAGTGTGGCCAGAAGGACTAGGGGGGTGTTTGTCCCCCTGTACTCAGCACTGGTGAGGCCCCACCCCAAATACTGTGTTCATTTTTGGGCCCTTCACTACAGGAGGGACATTGAGGTGCGGGAGTGTGTCCAGAGAAGGGCAATGAAGCTGGTGAGGGGTCTGGGGCACAAGTCTCATGAGGAGCAGCTGAGGGAACTGGGGTTGTTCAGCCTGGAGAAAAGGAGGCTGAGGGGAGACCTTATGGCTCTCTACAACTGCCTGAGAGGAGGCTGTAGTGAGGTGGGGGTCAGTCTCTTCTCCCAAGTAACAAGCCATCGGAGAAGAGGAAATGGCCTCAAGGTACACCAGGGGAGGTTTAGATTGGATATTAGGAAAAATTTATTCACCGAAAGGGTTATCAAGCATTGGAACAGGCTGCCCAGGGCAGTGGTGGAATCACATCCCTGAAGGTATTTAGAAGATGGGTAGACATGGTGCTGAGGGACATTGTGTAGTGGTAAGTTGGTAGTGCCAGGTTAATGGTTGGACTTGATGATCTTAATGGTCTCTTCCCACCTAGATGATTCTATGACTGGACTGTGAAAGCCCCTGTTTGGCTGTGTATTTTACTGTAACTGGGGTGAAGGATGCAAAATGTCATCATGTTTTGCTTGCATATGTAGAAGCTGTTATTGAAAATAGGATGAAAAAGACAATACTGCTTTCAACAAAACAAACAGAAAAATAACAAAAGCAAGCTAATACATTAATACAACATTAATACAACATCCCTTCCTTTCCAGTGTCTGCCAGGTTTTCAGAAAGCTCTTTTTAAGATGGACAGAATTGCTCTGTATAGCTGGTTGGATTCAAGGTGGATGTTTGTGCTTGTGTATCGGTGAAGGCCTAGCAGCCAAGAAAGATTTGATCTTTTGAAAGACCAAAAAGAAAAACTGTATTTTTAGGGAACTTCATAAATTATTGTGTTACTGTGAACACAGCAAGGAAACATCTACCTACAGCTTCCCTGTGTGTAGCCTGTGTCAGCATAACTCATCCACACCCACCAAGGCATACAAAACTATTTCCAAGGCTTTTGCTGTGTACTGGCGTAGTGCCATCCAGGAGTAACAGCCGAAAGGAAAAATTCCTTTCAGTGACATTCATGGCCTGGAGAAAGATATGCTGCTCTCTTTCACAATTTGCAAAGTTAGCAAGAGTGCCAATATAAACCATGACTGAGGTCTACGTCACTACTTCAAATTCAGTGATGCAACCTGAGTTTACATTAAATAACTTACTTTCAAGGATTCAAACAATGAGAATTATCTGAAAACATTCCTACTGGTTTATTTTTCTCATTTACATGTGTTTGCTGCTTGCGTCTCATTCAAAGCAGACAGGCCTGGTTTGCCTACGTTTGCTCTGGAAATTTGCATTAAGAACCATTGTTAGAATCAGTGCTCTGATCTAAGGCTATAATGAAACATGTTGCACTCCCACTTGGAAACTGTAGAGGAAAATGTTGATATATACATATAAAATATACTAAAACAGCTGATGTTAACCTTTTAAGGTGAAATAAAAAGCTATTAACCTCAGAAGCAACAGGTAGTTTCTATGTCTCCTTTAGGGAGAATATACTGTTCTATATCTTGGTTCTATACAAACTGCTAATACTTTTAAAGTTATGTTGTATACCCGTCTTCTAAATACCTCCAGGGGTGGTGACTCCACCACTGCCCTGGGCAGCCTGTTCCAATGCTTGATAACGCTTTTGGTGAATAAATTTTTCCTAATATCCAATCTAAACCTCCCCTGGTGTAACTTGAGGCCATTTCCTCTTCTCCGATGGCTTGTTACTTGGCAGAAGAGACCGACCCCCACCTCACTACAGCCTCCTCTCAGGCAGTTGTAGAGAGCCATAAGGTCTCCCCTCAGCCTCCTTTTCTCCAGGCTGAACAACCCCGGTTCCCTCAGCTGCTCCTCATGAGACTTGTGCCCCAGACCCCTCACCAGCTTCATTGCCCTTCTCTGGACACACTCCAGCACCTCTATGTCTTAAGTGTGTGTTTAAGATTCAGGTAACTGGAAGGCAAGGAGAAATATTTCTCTGTTAGGCAGGATTAATGTTAGCTTTGTCTCAAACAGTAATGATTACTCACTAAAATCCTTTTGCTAATGACTTTATGGAGGAAACTTAGGTAAACCAGGTGCTTTGATCTGGACTGGAATACTTCCAAGTTTTCTGCACATGGCACGATTTTAAGAAGCCTGTGCAGACACCATTGGCAACCTCTTACGAAAAAGTAAGGTAGTATGTTTGTGATTTATGTAAGACTTACTTGAAAAAAATTGGTGATTGACAAAATCAAAGCTACCTGCTTTTCCTTTGCTGACCTGTTCACTTTTTGGTTAACCGCATTAAAGACAAAAGCCAAGAAACTTTAAAAAAGAATTGTGTTCATTCTCCAAGTAAATCACTAAGGACAATGAAACTGCAGATGCCTTTGTTTATTATTAAACAGAAGCTTTACAAATTAAAAATGGCTCTAGACCCTTACGCCGTTTCTAACTTCTTTGACATTCTTCTCTGAAGAAAAAAAAAAATTAAAAAATTTGACTTTTTAATAATTGTTTTCTATCACAGAAACGATGTCTTTTGCTTTAGTTTCTTTGATAATATTGATGCTGCATTTTCCTGAGACCTACATCTTGTTTAATAATTTGTAAAAACATCTGGAGTTCAACACCAGCAAACGAAGCCTTTGTAATCAATGTGTCAGCTGAGGATCTGGCCTCTCCATTTCAAACTGGAAACAGGATCTACCATATCACAGCACATTTCTGTTCATGCTCCACCAGCTTGTTAAGAGCAACGCAGCTTTGCTCTTGTAGCACTGAAAGTTGCCTAGAGGTTGTGCAGCAACAGAGGCCACCACTGTGGCCTGAATAATCGCTTTCATCTGGGGCCACTGCAGAAGACAGGGATAGTGGGACGCAGTCTTCCTTTTGCTCTGGGTTGCTGTTCTAGAAGGGACATGCTAGGGAAGGTACAAAGGCAAAGTAACTACTGTGCGTGTGTTTTAGGTAATGTAGTAGACTAATGACAAAGCTATCCTAATAGGCTCTGGCCAGAAGGCAGAGAGGAAGGTTTTCAGAAAGCTGAATTAGGAATTTCTTGAAGTCCCTCCTCCTAGCTGTACATTCCTGCCATCTCTTATAATTAAAAGAGTCCAGAAGCAGAATGAGAGATGGAAATAAACAATGATTGTGAAATTCATATGGATATTAATCATTCTTTTGTGAGAAAATCCAAACTAAGGTTCATTGGTGAAGATCATATAGCTAAATGTTGTGGTTTGGAGGTATAGATCACCCTGTGGTTCCATCTGTTGCTGATGTTATTATGGTGAAGGCATATTCAAACTACTATCTGTCTTTTCAGGTTTTCCAGCAGCTAAGTGGATTTTAATATGTTTGATGATAGACTCCCCACCTCAGAAGAACTGCAAAACATTTAAACAGGGTGCTGTAATGAGGTGAAAGTCATCATTTTTTTTACAATTGGCCTAGAACGCACCACGCTTGTAGTAATCTGCATCTTACCCCTGTCTTCCTCAGTTAAATCTACCCAGTGATCAAGCTTAGTAATTTCTCTGAATAGATTAGTATCCCATTTCCACAGAATAGCTATTTGATCTTCTAGAAATTTTTCTCATTACTAACAAATGAAATACTTTCCCTAATAACTTCATAATTGTGCCGGTTTAATTTTTCTTTAAATCTGTAGTACTACAGTATACAAATGCCAAGAATATTCCAATATTCTGCCAGAGCAGAGATCTCAGAAAAGCAAATCTAAACAACACTAATGTCAAGAAAAGTAATTCTGATTGCCATCTCCTTTATCTCTTATCGCTAACAGATACTCAGACAGAGAAAAACTCATGATGACAATTTTGTCTTTAAGGTCGATTATTCACCATAGACAAAGTTCAGGCTCAATGCAAATTTTCCTTATAGAATGACTAACAGAAATAGGACTCTGGTGTACCTTTTTGGAGCTAATTAATTAGCTCAACTCTAACCACTAAGCCCCTTCTCAGGTTATTTCTATTGGTAGCAAAAAGCAATTAATCAACCTTGACTACATTGAAGCCAACCAACTAGGTCAGCCTATTCCACAAGGTCTCTTGGTTCCACCCATGTTAAATGAAATCTGCTGGGACTGGGTCATCTGACCTTTGCCATGTAGGAAGCTATGTAGGAAATGTGAGAAAGTGGGAATTGTAACACCTGTGGAATTTGAGGCTCAAGGTGCTTGTCTTGTGAGTTGCTTTCCTACAATGATGAAATGGACTCAGTACTCTCTAGTGGTTTATTCTTTCTACATGCTTTCTATAGCTTCCATGAGGTAGTTATGTTAAGCATGAAATGTTGGTGTCTTCCAAACTTAGCAAGACCCTGGTGATGCCACGTTGCCACATGAACTGGGAGCTAGTTGGAAGTGACTGAAGTTTGGAAGCTGACAAGTAAGTATTCCTCTGTTTTGCAGTTGTTGTTGAGTAGTATGGGCTTCCTTCATCTTATCTATTTTCAGTGAAATTATTTAAGTTAATTTTGAACTCCATTTTTTTTTCCCCTCTGAAGAAAGCTCAAGGGCATATGGGCTTGGTCCAGAACACTTAAGTGTTAAGACTTAACAACAGCTTGTGTGAAAATTGTGCCTTAATGTGAATTCATTTTTTTCCTAGTGGCGGAACCAGATATTTGGATCTGTCCTTGAACTTGAATGCATTTTTAAAATAATACCTTCTGTTTTATGTGAGACATGCTTATCAACTTGTGCAGCTCAATCACTGTAAGGAATGAAGAGTTGGGTTAGGGGAGGTGAGCTAAAGTGGGGAAAAAGAGCATATTCAACAATCTACAAAATGCTGAACTTTTCTTATGTTCTGTAAAATGATTTTACTATGTGTTTGATCTAGTCTCCTTGTTGGAGAAAAAATATTGGGTGTATTTCCTTTTTCCCTGTCTTTCTCTTCATTTGTATCCCCTAGTTCAGACTTACAAAGTACTGATTTTTTTCTTGAGCAATGACAAGTAGGTTTATCACCTTTCCTTTTTGGTTTTGGCGATTATAAAATATTCTTCTTTGAAATGATAAAGGAAGTTTAGAACATATGGCCAAAAAAGATGGCCATTTGAAGTAAGACCTTGAAAAGTAATGTGTAATTTTTAAGATTTATCTTAGAACATCTTCATTCTTGAAGTATCTAGGATTTAAATGCTGCTTTATCAGATTTCTTGTTCCGTGTTAATTCTGGAATATGCTACTTTTAACTGATAAATCTTGAAGTTATTTTCAAAAACTTATTTCAAAGTTTAAAAAAATGATGCTGAGAGGAGAAGAGTCCCTATCGCTATCGTGGAAGCTCTTGGCTTTTTTTTTTTTTGATTTTTTTAGTAGAATGTAGACGAGAGAGCATGCTAGAGTTTATCCTTCTTAGTTTGTATCGGGTAGCTGTATGTTTATCAGTGTGAACTTCTCAGACCACAACAGTTATTTCATCAGTAATCAAACAGGTTTCACTATCTTTATAAGCTGTCTGCAAACATTTGGGGGCTAGGGAGAATTGAACACATTTAAATATCATAAATGAAAGCAAGAATCTCACCAACTGTGGTTTGAGCTGTGAGTGGCAATGCTTGTGAAACACTGGATTTACCTAGCTGCTTAATTTTAGTTTTGATGGAAGATCCAGTTCATGTTGCTTCCTGTTTGTATAACATTAAAAAAACCCCCAAAGATGCCATTAAAATAAAATAAAGATAGTAACTGCAGTGATCTAAAAATTACTGATTTCCAAGGGGTTTCAAAAGAAAGAAAGGGTTTGTTACTGTATGAATGAATATAGAATTGGGAAAAAAACCAGTGGTTTTGTTGTACCAGACTGTGACAACACATATTGATTAGAGTTAATAATGCTTAATTAACATAATTTTAAGGGAAATAATCAGTGTTTTGCATGTTTAGCTTGATCTATTGTGTCAATGTGTATTCAAGACATTGAAGGGTTTGGGGTTTTTTTAAATTCCTTTACTTTGTAGAGTACTCAGCCTCATGGAGTGCTCATGCATAAAGAATTTGTGGTTCATTTCTGAAGTAGTGCTTAGGAATTATTGTGTATATGCAAATCGTTGCAAAAAGAAATGAATCTGTTCTTGTATCTTGTTTGATTTTCTTTTCTTTGGGATATACTTTGGTAAAAAGTTCCTGTGGGTCTGTATGTGCGTGGCCTTAGCTAAGATTTATCATTCTTGGTAAGTCTTGTCCTAAGAGGCTTGTCTTGAGTCAGACAGGAGAGGAAGGAGTCTTGGTATTTCTTGGTGCCATTTAAGGGAGTTCTTTTTGTTTCTTTTCATGGAAAAAAAAAAAGCCAGTAGTATCAGTACAAATAAATGTTTCATAAATTACTTAATAGCAATGGGGACACAAATGAAACTGTAGTAGTTCAGTGGTTGCCCAAGGCTAATGCTGCTAGAGCAATACAAGCTCATGCACTGGGATAACTACAGGCTTGTGTAAATTCTGGGAGTGCATAAATTTGCTTCCGTTGTTAAGCATCTACATGATGTGTTGAGCATGGAGTTTAGTTTTATACCTGTGATATAGGAATAATCATCCTCCCCGTTGCTAATGCACATCTTATAATAAGCAGCTGCTTGTTATGCTCAACACCAGCTACAACCTATTTTCTTTTGTTGTCTTTGGTGTGATTGAATGCATTGGAAGCAGATCTGAGGCCCTAAGCAGAGGGTACAAATCAGGACATGCATCCTTTAGAACACTTTTTCTTAAGCCTGGAAAAACTGGCAAGAGGAAATTCAGGCAGAATTGCAGACCAATAGAACACTCTGTGATATGCTCTTCTGTACTTCTAGCACGTAAGGGCATTAGTCCCAGGATAACACATATTTCAAAATATTAAACAGCCATAATGGCGTGATATATTCACATAATTGCAGCTAGTGGCAGGAACAGAATTTGGAGCCTGTTCCTGGGCACTTACAAGGGCTGTGCTTGAGGCAGCTGAATAGAACCAGCTGCTTAAGACCATGATAGGTATATGGGCTAGCCTTCTTCAAGAACACCTCCAGCAGCTTCTGCTTCCCACCACTGCTGTTCTGTAAAAACCCACTGCTCTGGTGATGTAGACAGTGCTTTCCATCTTATCTTGTTCCCAACCTGTTAAAACTTGGATTTAGCAGTCTTTGCTTCAAAACTGGTAGTGGTGTTAGTCTGTGCTTTTGTACTGTTAACCTAAAAGCATGTTTTGTGGCTTTAAATGCCAGGCAACAAGATTCTCTCTGTTCAATAAGCATTTTTTTTATTATTTTATTTAAGGAAAAGAAAAACAAAACAAAACACAAAAAATCCACTACTGAATACAGAGCTTAGCAGAACAGCTTTCCAATTACTTAAAAAAAAAAAAGGCTATCGGAAATACGGTTGCATACTTCTTCCTGACATGGGACTTTTTACCTCCTGGGGTTGTAAAACTGCTCACTACGTTTTGTCTTTGGTGCTGGCCACATACTTCCAGTCTCAGACATAAACTATATTTGGACCAATGGTCTCAGTGTGCAGATCTGATGGTTGTTTCACCAGAAATACTGGGTGGAAACCATAATTTCTAGACTAATGAGATGGCATGTGTAATTGTTCTCTTTTGGTTTCTCATTTCCACATTAGTTTTAAACCTGGGCGATGAGCTGTCTTTTAGAGCTAATAACTGATTTGTGGGGATTTTGTGCATGTCTGTCTGGAGATTATTTTCCTATAGGAAATTCCCTCATCCAGTTTAAAATTGGACTGTTACCTAGCTTTGGATACAAATGGGTGGTTTTGGCAGAAAACTCAAGGGGACATTTTTTTTTGCATGTTTGTATGTATGTGTTCATATTGCAGAGGGGCTGGGGGTTATTATTCATACTATCATTGTTTCTGCTGGCTTTGACAAAGTAGCGACTGGTTCTACTAATGAATATTTAAGATGCCTGTTTTTTCTTCCCAGTCCCATGCATGCTGCAGGGAAATAGATTCCTAAGGGAACATTTCATGACACAAATATTTATGAATTGACAATATAGTGGCCAAGGTGCAGTCTGCTTTATTTCCTTGATGGAGCTCTTCCACTGTTTCCTTCTCCTGTGGTCAGCCTCATGAAAGATAGGGATGAATAATCACAGGAATCAAATCACCTTGAACTTTGGACAGATTCACATCTGAATAGGAATAGTGTAGTTTTCTGAATGCAGAGGAGGATTTGCCAAGATCATTTGGTATTCCTCGAAGTTTGTCATGTGGCAAGTCAATGGTAAAACCCTTGAACTTTAAGGAGAACCTGGCTATGTCAACATTTAACCATAGTCGTTGAGGTCTGAAATGGCTTTTGTAAGCAAATACGTGTCCATCCAGAGTCTTGGCAATGGTATCAAACTGTTTTTCTTAATTGGTGCATGCTGTCTAAATTAAAACTGTTTCTAAAAGCAGCTGACCAGCTGATGTATTAAAAACTGAAACTAATTTCTTTAAAGTCATTTACCTTAAACTAAAACTTCTAGCAATTTATACGCTTTTGATCTATATTCTGTGAAGACATCAGTTATTTACAAACAGTACATTCTCACACAATTTATTTATTTTAGTGAAAATACAAAAGCCCCACTGAAGTATATAGGATAGATCACTGCTTTAAACTCTGCAGTAATTATAACTTCACAAGTTCACAAAACCTAGATTAAGAAATAAACAGCTCAATAAACTATTGCTTTTGACTGGTTTTTTTCTGTATTACATTCATGATTTCAAGCTTTTATCCAGAGTGCCTAGAGTTTCTTCTACTTTATTTGTAAATATACTAAAATGTTCGGTTTAGCCGTGTGATTTGGTGAAGATTTCCTGAGTATAAAGGGTAGAAAATCCAATGTAACCTGATACTTATTCCTTCCATTACAGATTTATTCAGTATCTTTTGAACTTTTGTCCTGCTTGCTCTTATGAGTCATGTTGTGATAACACCTATAGTTTCCATTGGAAATCAAGTCTGTACTGTATTAGGACTTTGTACTGTAAGAGAACGCCCTCTCTAAAACTGCCTGCCAATTGATGTTAGTAACTTTTTTCTTCTCTCTCTCTGAGCTGTCACCAAGAGCTAAGAATTTATGTATTGCTTGCTTACCCTTGGTGAAACCTGTCATCTTCTTCAACCAAGTGTCAATTCACTTCCAAAAAGAATACCTGCGCTGGATTTTTATGGCATATGAAGGCTCTTGCTGCACCTTAGGGTAGTCTTCTTTTGGTGGAGGGCCTCACAGTTTTGGGCCAGAGCTCAAGACTTGCACGTACCTAGAGTATGTTAAAAATAAACAATCAAATTTATAGTGAGGAATAGTATAGACAACATACAAGGTCAGCGAATCAGGCATAGATTTACTAGTAAGGGGAGGTATTAACACTTCCTGCTGTGGCATATGCCTCACAAAAAAGCAATGGGT
The DNA here is from genome assembly GCA_013398295.1 of Chionis minor. Taxonomy (NCBI): domain Eukaryota; kingdom Metazoa; phylum Chordata; class Aves; order Charadriiformes; family Chionidae; genus Chionis; species Chionis minor. The sequence goes on from VZSF01000860.1 coordinate 965,192, forward strand.
GGGAGCAATGATACAGCCATCCTTAGCCATCCAAATTTCTTGGATGCATCTGATGCTGGTGTAAACTTTGAAACAGGCATTACTGGAGGATAAAGTCATGAGAAATTCCCCTGAACAATTGTAGATGACACGAGTAATGCTGTTGGATTGAATGTCCTTTTTAGGTATTTGTTCATCTCTACCTACAGCCCTTTCCCACTTCACCCATTTTGCACTGCCTTGGTAAAACCAAAGGAGCTGGAGGATGTGGTTTCAAAGTCTCTCCTGGAGTTTCTACACAACAGAGACACCAGTAATTGAAGCTTAGCATTATCCAGCTCTTAGCACTTGGAAGCATTGGCTCTGGGTTTTGTTTCCTTTCCTCCTGCCCACCTCCCACCCTTCGAAAGGATAAGGTATCAAAACAGATTATGCTCTTTTAAGTTATATCACTGGGCTTATAACAACAAAACAGATCTTTCATGCCCCCTTCTCCTTGCCTGAAATGAAGATGTAAGTGGAGGCCATGGGCTTCCATTGCCTTTAGTAAATCTGCAGGATCAGTAGGAGGGGTCTATTCTGCTTTTATGAACACACGTGCAATCACAAATTATAAACATCTGAAATTAGAGTTACTTATTTAGTAACGCTCTGCTGTGCAAACATCTCTCTCCTTTATCATTTTCAAAGCACTGTACAAGCATTACACGTAGCTTTAATGATCAGTAGTAATTTTACCTAGCTGTTTATTTTGGAGTTTGAACATGCGTTTACCTCTTTTATTGATCCACAATATGAAGCCAAAAGAGGAAAAAAGCTCAAGCTATTTCTGCTAGAGCTGATGGGGAGGGTCTGTACTGCTTTTAGAACAAATTTGATCAGATTATGAGCATCTTGGCTGAGACCTTTTTATAAATAGTTTATACAGGTGGGAGTGGAGCAAAAGTATCATACATTCTATAATAATTGTGCTCTAACTGCTCAAAAAGGAAAGCATAGCATTAAATGTCTTTTGCTAATGTCCTTTTAGCAGCAACAAACAGCAAAATGTAAATTTTTTCATGAAGCAAACCATGTTTAATTTTTTTCTTTTTGTTTTCTAATGTTGAAGACATTCTTATATATGGTCAAATTCCATCCTTTGTGCAGTTGGAAATTAAGCATATCTAACAATGGAGTAATGTATCATGCATTTTCACTGGTGTATCAGAGAGCAAAATTTGTCCCTTTTATTGTCAAAAAAGAAACGAGTGCTTTTCACTGGATAAAACAGGATAAAATCTAATGGTAATCTCTTTATTAGTGATTTTAATGCTGAGCTGTAGATTTGGAATAAAGAATAAATGATTCCGAATTTCCATATGGCCATAAAGGAGATATCTAAGGAAAAAAAAACCCACCAACCCTAAATATGTGTTTTTCTCTGTGCCTTTTTTGTCTGACAGTACTTTATGACGGGAAGAACTTTAGGTGGTAAGAATGATGTTGTGTTTGGTTTTGACAGTCAAAGTGGGTTGAGCTTTTGGTTCCATCTTTAGACTCCAGTGAGGTGCCTGAGGCAGCGTAAGTGGAAGGTGGAAAAAGAATCTCTTCAAGATGATTCAGAAATAATTTTGATAAGTCTGTATTTCCTTGCTTGACTTGACAGTTTTATTTCTTTGTAGTGCCACTGGCTATTGTTGTCTTTGATTCTCCTAACTCAATATACTGCAGGAAAGCATTTAATACCTTACAGAGTCTGAAATTGTTTTTACTCAGGCTAAGTGGGGGATAGGGGAGGAGAACCACTAAAGATGGTGTATTTAGTAACAGCTACAACTAGCTCTTTACAGGGCTTTGACTTTTGGTTCCTGTTGGGTCCCTGGGATAATTCATATTTAAGCAACAGAAGTCTTGAGAGGTGGTGACATGAAAGACTCAAGGAAGAACAGGGAAACAAGCTGAAGCAGGTTAGGCAGTGAGAAGATATATATGCAGCAGAAATTAAAAACAACATGATAATTGTCTACATCAATATACTCATTGAGTGATTTTTATTTTTTAAAGCCACATATAATTGTTTCAGATATGCTGTATGGCTTTTGATGCTTGTGTCCACCGGGAGCTCTTCTTTTTCTGATTGCACGCTGCTCAGTACATGCACAGTAACATGGGGTGTGGTGTGTCAGAGCTGCCACACTATGTCCCTCTCTTTTAAAATAGTTGGTAAGTATGTGTAATATCCTGGGTTACACAGAGAAGCCAGAATGGAAAAAAGCACTTCCATCACTAGCTTCATGTTCCATACCTTCTGAATTGCTTCTTTGAAAAACCCACACAACAGAAACACGAAAAAACCACTTGGAAGTCTTAGGCGAAGAGGAGATGGTTGTGGTAGGCATGAAGTTGGTCATAAGCAAAACCAGCAGTGGTTCTTTGTCACATAGTAACTGTATTTTGCCTGGAATTGCTGTTCTACATCTTAATAGAGGAGTGGTCCCCTAAGTGGAGGTGATGAGAGTAAATTTTTTTGTTGTTTTTGGGACTCTCATCAGAGTTTATGTATAGGAAAACTTAATGGAAGGGAAATGTACCCCCTAGGGTTGGGAATCTCATGTGACTATCTTGTTTGGGTTTTTCTGTTTTTATTGAAATAATTAAGAGTGAAATTTTATCTTGTTCTCCCATCAGCCCTGTATTAAAGAAGTCAGGAGAAAGGGGAGAGGCACCGAGTTGGCCCTGGGGAGAACAGTGTCAGTACTGGCTGTAGGGATATCACTTGTGTGTCGTTTAAATTTGGACATCAGCAGTTTTGACAATGATAACTGGAACAGGAAAGGTGCTAGGAGGTGCGGAGTGCTGTCATTTTCCTCATGCAGCACTAGGCTGGTGGGATCATATCACTGACATATTCGACAGAGGGTTGCAGTACCACACCATTCTAATTTTCTCACTCTGAATGTTGAGGAGAGAAATACTGGGTGCGTCCAAAGCTTTATGAGGAGCTACTACTGTTTCTGACCCTGCTGTCTCATTTGCATAGTGTTTCAAGAGCTCTGGCAGAGCTATTAAAAAAGGTTTTTATAGGGTGAGGGAGGAAAGAAAATGAAATTCATGCAATGGCAGAGAGAGAAAGCCTGGGGGAAGAAGGAAGATGAATATGCCAAATATGGATTTTTGAGATAAATTGCCCTCTGAGGGAGGTTGTGCTCAGCACGTGCTTTGCTCTGTTACTCAAAACTGAGAGCTGTTTTGAAATTACAAGCCTATGTCATATGACTGTGCGTATAACACGGCTGCCCTGCCACACTTGCATCTCTTTTGGGGGTCTCTGCCACTATGATCTCCTCCTAACTAAGCAAAGCACATGGAAAATAATGCAACTAGTTACTGCTGCCAAATGACTGTAAATGTTGAAATCAGCCCATATCCACTCTGTAAGTCATTCTATTTTAATTTAGATCTAATGCACCACATAGAAGATATGGCAATGTTTCTCTTGGCTTAAATACCGTGGCCCATTAAGCAGACCTATCTATGGGTCTAAATGCAGGCCTATGTTACTGTGGCAGTAAACAGCTCTGGATTTCTCGACAACTTGGTAAAGCTTTAATTCATTTTTTTCCTCATCTTCCATGGGGGAGCATGGACTTAAAATTATTCTGGAAATCGAGATTACACAAACTTGCAGATGATGCCTGGTGTGTGGCCTCTGGCCAAATCTCTTGATATATTATCCATAGTCTCTTCTGCCGAAGTCCTGACTACTACAAGCTGAGAATAAAAAATGGAATTCCTGTAGTTAGTCCCTAGTCATTAGATACCTTAAATGCATGTAATACCCTAATATCATCAGATACCAGGGTATTAAAATTCATGCTGTTATTTATTGCTGGTAGTGTGTACATATGTGTCACAGGGCATGACTGAATAGCTAGCACAAGATAATGAATTCTGAAAAGTTCTAGAATAAAACTATGGGTGCTTGCCTGCTATCTTACAAGCAATCATAACTTTTGCCAAGAAAGCAGACTTTTTTTTACAGTGTATCTCTGTTCTCAGCAGTAAGAAGAGAGAATATATAAACCATATAACAGCCAAGGGGCTTAATATTCAGTTTTGCTACAACAGATTTGTAAGGAGGGAGGGAGTGGTTGGGAGGAACATTCTGCTTCCTTTGCTCTTTCAGAGTTATAACTTTGGAAAATGAAAAACTTTATTCTCTTGGCGTAATGCCTTTGATATTGGCACTGCTAGGCAAGAGTAATCTTCACTTACTTCACGCACCAGTGAAGTTTTTCATGGCAATACCTCTGCAATTAGATAATACTTCTGAAATTTTCAGTGTCCAGTGGTGGGACACAGGAGAGAACTTGTAAGCTTTAAAAGTGCAACAAAGGGTACAACGCAACTAGATGATAATGTGAATTAACAAACCAGTTTGACATTCAGATCAAATGAAATAAGCAGGCAGCAGAATTGTGAAAAGTTTTTCCTCTGAGACACCCAAGTGGATGAAACCTAATTTGAATCTCTTTAATAAAGTAACAGTTTGAAGATGACATTCAGCCTTCTAGGCTGCCAAAGGCTTGGTATCAAAGTCTAACCATGTTTGATTCTGAAGAGGTCTTGAACTAAGGGTCCGGCCCACAGGAAGCTATCTAAACAAGAGGGCTTCAAGGTATTTAAGTTTACAAATACTTAAAGGGAGGGGGCCAGGAGGAGGGGGCCAGACTTTTTTCAGTGATACCCAGTGATAGGATAAAGGACAATGTGTATAAAATTGAATACAGGAAGTTCCATCTGAACATGAGGAGGAACTTCTTTCCTTTGAGGGTGGCAGAACACTGGAACAGGCTGCCCAGAGAGGTGGTGGAGTCTCTGACTCTGGAGACATTCCAGACCCCGCCTGGACGCCATCCTGTGCAACCTGTTGTAGGTGGACCTGCTCTGGCAGGGGGGTTGGACCAGATGACCTCTAGAGAGATCCCTTCCAACCCTTAACATTCTGTGATTCTGTATTCAGAGGTGGTGATTGTCCTGCAGGCTCTCCTGTCAAAACAGGACCAAGATAGAGAAAAATGAATGCTTTGTAGCTTTGAGCAGGGAGGAGGAAAGAGAAAGGATGGGAAGAAATTGATACAAAACTTTGGGGTGGCTTTGATGGAACCTCTGCTATAGGCACTTGTTTTCAAGAGGAACGTCTTCAAAGGCTCGGGGGAACTAACAAGAGGGTGAGTGGAGAAAGGAGGCTTGCTGGTTTTTGTGGACAAGGCATCAATCCTTATTCCTCATGGCCTGCCCACTCTCTTGTCCTTTCACTTCTTTTTAGCCAAAAATTACTAAATGACAGTTACACCACTGCTTCAGAAGTGAAATACAACTAAAGCCAGGGAAAGAAAGTATGATAGTGATACACTCCTACATCTAGTCATCTGGCAGAAGACTCTGACAGCCAGTTTCTCAGCTGCTCCAAAGCAACAGGTGTCTTGGGGTGCTCATAAAGACCGACTACTATAAATTTTCCAAAAATCTATGAATATCTCTGTACCCATAACGTAAGTTAAAGATTCATTATGAGAAATCTGATACAGTCTTTATTCAGTTATTTTCCCCACCCACAGTGGGACAGCTTCTGCTGCTTAAAAATGAAAGTGAGAGTGGCAGGTGAGATGGGAGAGATATTTTACATACCTGACACCTAGTTAATTTTTCACATCTGAAAATCACGTACATGTTTTGAGTGCTGCATTCATTCAAAGGAGATTCATCAGCTAGGCTACTTTAGTAGCTGCTTCCCACTAGGTATCCACAAACCCCTCCTCCCTGTGATTTGTCCCCAGTGTACTTTGAGGTAACAAGTTACAGTTTGTGCTCTGCCTAAAGTGTGAATAGTAATATTTGGAAATGTCTGTTTTATGTATGGCATGGAGAGTGTTCTGTGAACCACAGATAAAAATTGCTGAAGATGTAAAGCAAAGAACGTTTTAAATGCTGAATGTTGCCCTGTTTGCCTGGCAATGAAACTGCCTGCATTTTTCATCTGGACAAATAGTCAAGAAGTTGGAAGAAGTAATAGAAGAGGCCTTCTTCAGACTGAAACAAGTCTCATGTCTTCAGGTTTTAGTCTTCTTGGGAATATTCACCAGCCTGGTATCTGCTGAAAAGTTAATGCAGAAGGGCACAAGCAATCCAGAAGGTTTCTGGAGTGCATTGATGATAACTTCCTGATACAGCTGATGAAGGACCTGACAAATGGAGGCACTCTGCTGGGCCAGGTACTTACACATGAGGAAGAATTGTCAGGAATATGAAGGTAGGGGCACTGGCTGCACTGACAATGGGATACCAGAGTTCAAGATCTTCAGAGAAAGAAACAAGGCAAATAGCAGGATCACAACCCCTGGACTTCAGAAGAGCAGATTTTTGTCCTGTTTAGGACTCTTCTTGGAAGAATGTTGTGGGATACAGTCCAAAGGAGCTGCCTGGATTTTTTTTTTTATTTTCTTCAAAGGTTCACCTTCTCCAAGCTCAAGAATAGTCCATCCCAACATGCATGAAGTCAAGCAAAGGTGGTAGGAGGCCTGTGTGTATGAACAATGATCTCCTGATGAAATTAGACATAACAGAAGTGTACACAAGGTGCGAGAATGTCAGGTGACCCAGGAGGAGTATAGAGACCAAATGTGCAAGGAGAGGGTAAGAAATGCCAGAGCCCACCTAGAACTGAATCTGGCAAGGGGCCTTAAGAGCAACAAGAAGGGCTTCCTACAGATATATCAGAAAAAAAAAAAGTGCTCACTGCTGAATGGAGAAGGGGACCTGATGGCAAATGACATTGAAAACACTGACATGCTCAATGCCTTCTTTGCTTTGATCTTTACTGGTAAGACTTGTCTTCAGAAATCCCAGGCCCCTGAGACCAGTGGGAAGGTCTAGAGGAAGGAAGACTTACCTTGGTGGATGAGGATCAGGTTAGGGGATTTTTAAACAAATGGGTCATGCACAGATCCATGGGGCTGGATGGGATGCACACGTGCATGCTGAGGAAGGTGGCTGATGTCATTGTGTGACCACTTCTGATATTTGGAAGGTCGTGCTGATAGAGGAGCATTCTTGAGAACTGGGAGACAGTGAATGTTGCTCCTCTCTTCAAGAAGGGTGGGAAGAAAGATCTGGGAAGCTGCAGGCCAGTCAGCTTTATCTTGATCCCTGGGAAAGTAATGGAGCAAATAATTCTGGAAACCATTTCCAAACATAGCAAGAATAAGAAGGTGGTTGGAATAGTCAGCATGGATTTATGAAGGGGAAATTATGCTTGAATTGCATGATAACCTTCTGTCTAAAGTGACTGGTGAATGCAAGTAGATGATCGGTGGATATTTCCACCTCATTAAAGTTTTCAACACTGTCTCGCAAAACCTCGGAGACAAAGTAATGAAGTATTGACTAAATAAGTGAATAGTGAGGTGGATTGAAAACTGGTTGAACTGTGAGGCTCAAAGGGTTATGATCAGTGGCATGAAGCACAGCCAGAAACCAGTCACTAGTGGTGTACTGCAGGGGTTGATACTGGGCCCAATACTTCTTAATAATTTCATTAACCACCTGGATGATGGGGTAGAGTGTAAGCTCAGCAAGCATGCTGATGATACAAAATTGGGAGGAGTGGTTGATAAATCATAGAATCATAGGATGGTAGGGATTGGAAGGGACCTTTGNTTATGATCAGTGGCATGAAGCACAGCCAGAGACCAGTCACTAGTGGTGTACTGCAGGGGTTGATACTGGGCCCAATACTTCTTAATAATTTCATTAACCACCTGGATGATGGGGTAGAGTGTAAGCTCAGCAAGCATGCTGATGATACAAAATTGGGAGGAGTGGTTGATAAATCATAGAATCATAGGATGGTAGGGATTGGAAGGGACCTTTGGAGATCATCTAGTCCAACCCTCCTGCCAAAGCAGGTTTATCTGGAGCAGGCTGGATAGGAACACATCTAGGTGGGTTTTGAAAAGCTCCAGAGAAGGAGACTCCACAACCTCGCTGGGCAGCCTGTTCCAGTGCTCAGCCACCCTCAAAGGAAAGAGGTTTTTCCTCATGTTGAGACAGAATTTCCTGTGTTCCAATTTGAGCGCGTTGCCTCTTGTCCTGTCACTGGGTACCACTGAAAAGAGTCTGGCCCTGTGCTCTTGATATCCTCCTGCACTTTAGATATTGATAAGCATTGATGAGATCCCCTCTCAGTCTTCTCTTCTCCAGGCTAAACAGACACAGGACTCTCAGCCTTTCCTCATAAGAGAGATGCTCCAGTCCCTTGATCATCTCCATAGCCCTCCACTGGACTCTCTCCAGTAGTTACTTGTCTTTCTTCAACTGGGGAGTCCAGAACTGGTCACAGTGCTCCAGTACACTCTAGCCTATCTCCCATTCAGAGGGATCTCAACAGGCTGGATAAGTAGGCAGAGAACCTCATGAAATTGAACCAAAGCATGTGCGAAGTCCTGCACCTTGGCAGAAATAACCCTATGTGCCAGTACATGCTGGAGACCTGCCCAGGGAGTTTTGCAGAAAAAGATTTGGCGGTCCTGGTGGACACCCAAGGTGATTACCAAATTGAATGTAAGCCAGCAGTGTGCCCTTCTGGCAAAGAAGGCCAACAGCATTGTGGCCTGTGTTAGGAAGAATGTCACCAGTGGATTGAAGGAAGTGATTCTTTTCCTCTACCCAGCCGTGGTGAGACCACATCTGGAGTGCTGTGTGTCAGTTTTTGGGTTCCCTGGTACAAGATAGACATCGACATACAGGATTGAGTGTATTGAAGGTTCACTAAGGTGCTTAAGGGACTAGAGCATCAATCAAGTGAGGAGAAGCTATAAAAGTTTAGAGTATTTAACCTTGTGTGTATCTTATGAGTGTACATAAATCCTCTTGGGAGGGAGTAAAGAAGATGGATCCAGACTCTTTTCAGTGCTATCCTGTGAAAGGCCAAGAGGCAATGAGCCTGAACTGAAATACAGGTAAATTCCATTTAAGCACATTAAAAAATAAAACAAACAAACAAAAAACTCATTACTGAGAGAGTGGCTTTCCAGTGGCTTGGTATGTAGGCAGTTTGTGGAGTATCCCTCCTTGGAGATGTTCTGTGTCAGGTTAGACTTCATTTTGAGCAACCTTGCTCAAAACAGTGTACTCTGTTTTGACCAAGGGGATTGGACTAGAAAACTTCTAGAGGTCCCTTTCAACCTCAACAATGCTTTGTGTGTGTATATGAAACTGAAATAAGATCACCCTAGGAACCAGAACCCCTCTGAAATCTCATGACAACAATATGAAATTATAGCATTTGAACATAAAACTATAAATAGAACTAAGCGATGTGTTTTTCATACTTTTAAGACTTAAGTGTCCCGATCTTTCTGTCAATATCTGACTCCCAATGTCTGCCTGTGAATGGACTGTGAATAGAGGTTGCAAAGTTGGCAGCATTGCAAGCACGTTGAAAAAAAGAGATAAAAAAAATCCCACCCCATCAGAGACATCCTACCTATATCAGAGAGATTTTTAATCTAGCTGGTAGCTGCAGTGTTGAAATTCTCATTATAGGCTCTTTGAAGATGGTAACAGAAAATAAAGAGTTAAAACAACGTATAGCACAGTGGGCAATAAAATAACTTCTCAAATGTGAAGGACTTGATCAGTTTTTTTTAAATACAGGTATAGTACATGCGTGTCATGGACTAAGAACTGCTTATGACATGCGCATAACACACTAATATCAACTGAGATACTAAGATTTCGGTCAGCATAGTCAAACTGGTGATGCCTGTCTTGGGTCTAGTCCCTGGGACTCTTTCTGGTGTGTAAAGTTTTCCTTATAGAAGGTAGGAAATGGTTACTTGGGCAACTAGCCCATACTGCTGGGTTTTATGTGCTTGGCCACATGTAGACAGAGACATTTCTGCATCTATGGGGGTTGGGAGGGGAAAAGGAAGTGGTATTGGATCCAGTCATCTTCTGTATGAGTCCATGAAAACATCGTCTGCAAAGAGAACTATCAAAATGGGACACTTCTCTTGTCTGCTGCATCCCTTTAACCGTGGGGCTCTTCTGTGTTTGAGCAGGGCTCATTTTTTTTTTAAAAACATCTGGAAATAGTAATATTCATGTTTTGGAAAAGGTTTTAGTAAAGTGAGAGTATGCACTAATAAATTTAAGACACTTATATTTGGTTCCCTCTTCTACAGAATATCAGCTTCACATCTTCCACCTCTCACAAATATGATCTCTTCTTACTTTCCCTTCCTGTACATTTTCCTAATTTGAAACCTCTTATTAGGTCTAAGGTAAAAAGGGGAAACTGAACAGTGTATGCCTCATGTCACAGGAGAAGTTCTACACTTTTCTGCTATGCCTCCAACACTGTCACCAGTACTTTGTCTCTAAGCAATTTCATCCCCAACATCAAGTTTAAGTGTCAATGCAAAGTTGGGTTTCCATGTTATTGGCTCCTTTGGCTATTAATTTGATGCTTGTTATTTGTTTTTCTGGCAAATCGGATCAGCTGGAAGGGGCACATCTTCAAGTCTGAGAGGGGCACCTATCCTCTCCACATCTGGTTTTGGAACTGCTATGTAATAGAGTGAACTTGTGCATTTAGTAACACTGTTTGTGTGGCAAATGTGTGGTTACATACAGTAAATTCTCAGTTATCCAAACCTTCATTTATAAACAGTCTCTGGAATTCCCTCTTCTCTTGACTGCTGATTATTTGAACTCAACGTTATCCAAACACACTGGATAAACCAAATGTGGTTTGGCAACCAGGCTTCTATTATATTTAAGCTTGATTCATAATGTGGCAATAGTCCGGTAATGATACATATCCACTTTTCCATAATGTACTCAAAAACCTGTGGATAAAACATGGCTGCATAAATGCTAGGACTGTTCTGCTTCAAATTACAGTGGTGGGAAAAGAGAATGTATTTTTAAGAACACACAAAAAAAAATTTCCTGCTTACTCAGTTACAAAGGACTGTCAGGAACTGTGTAAAAGACTCCATAGTGCTTTCTGTGATGCTTTCCATACCTTTCCTGCAAATGTTCTGGATACAGAACATCTCACTGGGTATGAATAAAGCCATTTGAATCTGACCCTTTTTTGCATATTGCTACAAGCTAATTTTTGAAGAAATTGGTAGCATGCTGCTTAGCTCCCACCTGTGTCCACTACCAATACTCTGGAATACTGGAACCACCTCCCTCTTCCTTCCCCTGCAGAAATTGTTCCTTCACCGCTGGTGGCCTGAGTGTGGCTCCAGCCACACCCCTATTTGAGTCTCCTGCTTTAAAAGAGGAGGTTATAATAAAAATTTCCTGAGGCTTGCCTCATATCTGAGGTACAGCGTGTATGATCCAAGCTCTTTACTTTGCAGGCTTAGCCGCCTTCTGCTGAGAGGGGTATGACAACCAAGTTCCAGTTCCATAATCCATACAAAGGAGATACGAGTTCATTCTCCATAGCTATTTGCCTGTTCATCTCCCTCAGGTGCAAACAGTCTTACAACTGCTTCATCTCTCTGATACTTCCTCAGGTGCCAGTTGCTGGAGGAATTCCTCTGTGTTTCTCCAGCAGGCAGAAGTATCTGCTCCGGGAGACCCTGTAGGCAGTGCTCTGTTAAACAGTTATGTTTTAACCATAATCTGGCCATGTGACTTATATACAGCGTGTATATATACAGCCATGTGAAGCCTAACCTAAGACTATGGTAAAGTGAAGATATGCCCAGTAGAAACAAATTACAGGATTGAAACCTTTGTTTCTCGTGGCGGCCGATGGTGTATATGTTTTGTTTACCAATGGTCATATGCTGCTAAGCCCATGTTTCCTTTAAGGAAAAAAAAAAAAAGTCATTGCTGGGCAACGCTGTAGGGAGGTTATATGTGAGGCCCCCTGTTTGCTTTGCTGTAGCTATTCCTGGGGGGTTGGGTGGGATATTCTGTAAGGAAGGGAGATGCCTCCTTCCCCAGGGTCTGGCAAGCCTCTTTGGGAAAGAAATGCATTTTTAGGGCATGAGAGGGGAAAAACAAAGAGATGGGAAAGGTGTGCCTGTCTCTCACACGTGTATACCCATCTCTCAGCTGGCATCAGGAGGAGGGAGGCTGGTGGAAGAACAAATGCAGTAAATATCAGGCCTCAGGGGTGGGGGGAAAAAAAAAATTTCAGGGAGTCCCCAAGGGGACTTCGCAGAGTTTGCTGCAGCACAGAAAACCAATTTACTGATGGCTGGAAAGGGAGCACACCTGAAAAAAAGGATTCTTTCTACCAGCAGACAGGCATATTTGATTACAATATTTCTATACTGAGATTTATATCTATTTCTATAACATGATTTGAATGTATTGTTCTAATAAAACCTTGTCTCGAGGTTTCAAAACCATTTTTGTGCATCTTGATGACTTCAGCTTGCGAGAGAAGTTCAGGAAGATTCCCTTGAGAGTTCTTGCTGGTTCTAATCATTTTGAATTTGAGTAGGTTTACAAAAATTCCTTCCTGAGGACAGTAAAACCTCAAAAGTTTGTGGAGATCTTCTGTTTGGTTGTTTTAGAAGTGATTTTTCTCTTCTCTAAAGCAGAGATACAAAATTTTGTGAGTACTTGAAATTTGAATACATTCAACCAAAACAACCTCTAGAATTTCATCTGCAGCCTAGATTAAACTTCCACAAACACTGAAATAAATGATTGTGACCTTATTGAAGGTACCATTTTTCTATGGAATGTCACCATTGTCTCACTTGATGAGAAGATCATGCCTTTGTAAAAGTTGTATCAGCTTACTGGATTCTTGTTTTCTGACTACTAAAGAAATTCCTGCTGATGACAAATTGTCTTTGTATGAAGTGTGAACCAGAAGCCTTCTGACCACTTGTGCTTGCTAAAGTTCCCATGCTGTTTTTGTAATGGAAATGTATTTGTTTGTCATACTACTCAGTACATAATTCTATTAACATTAGGTATGCTAGTGAACCTGCTCTTATACTCCCCCATGTCCTCAGTTCAATTTTTAATGGAGTCTAATATAATTCCTTTTGTCTAACACTGTAGCTTTTTTTCTTTTTGTTTAAGTAGAACACATGGATTCAGAAAGCTCATATTCAAACTGTAGCTTTGCTGCAAGTCTACATACTGTGACAGTTCACATCACTTAATGATATGACTCAAGTGTATCTTGATTTTTTTGGGTAATGGGAATAGGTGGACCTGAGTCTTTTTTCTAGCCCTGCAGTTGAGAATGAATACTTTGATTCAGCTTTGATGTCCAGAATTGTGCTGAATTCAGGAAAGAATGGATTAATAGCTGGAAACGACTGTTGGATCTTTGGTCTGTCGAAGATGTGGTTAGAGCCGTCTCTCATTCTCTTGCTTAGTCTGACCTTCGATAGGTCCTTCCATTTCTCCTTTCTCCATTTTCAATACATAAAGGATTATAATGGTTACCAAATCTCTTTGGTTTATTGTGACAATTAATTGACTAATAATTTTAAAGCCCTCTAGCTCATCAAAAGACAGTTCAGACTATTATTTTCCCCCCCTCTTGTTAATGACCTAAGAGAGGTTTGAACTAATGAATAAGAGGTGAAAATATGTATCCCATTATTAGTTCCAAGAAACATCCACCACTTCTAAATCATAAAAAGGAAGCACAAATTGTTTGGCAGGGTTTCCAACACCGGTCACGAATGGTTCTTATTGAAATTGCTGAATCATTCTGCACAATGTTTTATGTTCTTTAAAAACCTGTGTGTTCATTAAATCACCCTGCAACTCCCATCTTACTTAAATTAACAAATGAGTTTTATCAGGCCATTGGTTCAAGCTTTTAAAAATTTTATACAGCTGCTATAGATTTGTGTAAAGTATTCAATATGCTTGATCATTCTCCATTGATTTTAAAATTCAAAAGCATCAGTCTGAGCTTTAATAGCACCTCATTGGTTTGAACTTCCTTTAGCTTAATGGCCTTAATTTGCTTTAACTGATACATGTTCAGTGTGGAAAATTTAAGGACTAAAGTAAAAATGGTGAAAGGCAACAGAATTGTAGAACAGCTTTAGGAAACAAAAGATGTAGGATAAAGGAAGGTAGTGGATTTGGGCAGTCCAGTTGGAAGAGAAGAAGATCAAACAAGTGTATATGATGTTCTCAAAAGCCACACCTGGCTGGATGTCTTGCTGCCATTGGTGCCTTTGGAAATCTCCTAAAGCCCTGATTCTTCTTCTCTTGAATTCAACAGTGAATCTCCTGATGACTTTGTTGGAGCAAGATCAAGCTTTAACCGTTTGAGGTATCTCACAAAGAGGTCAAGGAGCAGCTGTTTCAAAGGGTATAGAAACAATTAATAAGCAAGTATAGGCTGTATTTGAAGAACAGATGTGATAATTGCCCCTTTTTACAGCACTGATAGAGAAAGCTGACATTGGTTGCTGCCAGGTGTATCTGGGATAGACTTGATAGTTGCTTCTAGGATGTGGTAGTGAGTCAGTTTTCTTAGGAGAAGTTCAACTTTGTGTCCTGGTTTGAGATAAAACAGAACCAATTTTCTGTTCAGTAATTTCACTTTGCAGATAAGCCTCTTCCAACTAACTGAACTCTCTGAAATTAACAGCGTATTGTGAAGACACTGTTCACGCTCAGTGATAAGACCTGATTAGTTGTAATTTATGCTAAGGCATGGTATGCAGTGAGGCCCTTGCTTATACTTATTGCTGTAACACCCATGGCCAGACAATTTTGTTATTTGCCCTGTTGGAGGGTCAGAAGCAGAAAAGTGTAGAGGGGTCCCACCTGTGGGGAGGAGCGGACAGGACAGGTGACCCAAAACTGACCAACAGGGTGTTCCATCCCATCTGCCCCAAGCTCAGTATAAAAGCTGAGGGATCAAAGGGTCAGTTCTTCACTGGCGGATGTCTGAGGAGGAATCTGTCCATCTGCCTTTGATCCTGATCCGTGTGTTCCTGAATCCAGATCCAGAATCCAGTTCCTGTCCATTGCTGAGTCCAGTCTGGGACTTTCCCAGTGCCTGCCAGTAACGTGATTGTTGTCCTGGGAACTCAATACTGGTTTTGTATATATTGTAAAATGTCATTTTCTTTTTATTTTATTATTAATATTCTTATTGAAGTAGGTTAGTTTCTTTCTCTCCCTCCTCTCCTTGGAGACAGAGGTGGGGGGAGAGCACATCTGTCATTCATCTCAGTGGCCAGTCCAGCCCAAACCATGACACTTTGGCTTTAGGTTTCTCTGCCTGCTTTGATCTTTCTAGTGGGAACCCAGAATGGACTCCTTTTTGTACAAGATTTTCCTATTATTAACTGGATACTTGTTTACATGCAAATTGTACTGTAATGTGGTCATGTACTAAATTTAGTAAATACTTCAAGGTTTTTATTATGCTGTTAACTTTCTTTAGTTGTAAGGCATGCTATTTCTGGGGATGAATGAACAGATACCAAAAGGTTTAATAGTAGAGGAGTTGTCATGTAGTCTGAACGATAATCATTGTCATGTAGTTTGAATGATAATCAAGACGACTGTTCTAAATTGGCATCTCTTGGCTCTTCATCCACTGGAGAAGTAGGTTTTTTTAAGATTATAATTCATGTTGCTTGCTGAAGCCTAGGACACCTTTCCCCTATGAATAAGTGGCATAATAGTAAAATTCTGGCTGGTACAATTTTGCCAGTGCTCAGTTGCCGTTCACTGCATCTATTGCAATCTAGCTGATTAAAGACTTCGTGACCAGCAGCAATGAGGATCCTGTTGCTTGGTTCTGTAATCTAAACTGGCTCTGTTGCTCATTTTAGCAGCAGTTCTTCATCTCAGCTCATCGATTCAGATTTCTGACCTGATACCCTATTTGGGAGTAATGATGCTATTGCTTAGCTATCTCTAAATCCCATCAGTAGTATTTTCCCATTGTCTCCTGATTTACTCAGTCACTGTTGTATGCTCCAGCTTACTGGGCTTCTAGGGGGAAGATATAGAAATGAATTCATCTGTAGACATTCCACTCTGAAAGCATCTGAGAGTCATTAGAAAGTAACTGCTTTGAAGTAATAGAAGATGTGGGAGAAAGATGTAGTATAAGCACACCACTCCGGGGATTTCAGGATATGGCAGCACTTCTTCCTGGTCAGAGGCTGTGGTGATGGACATTCACACATCACAACAGTTGTACGGACCTTTCTTCTCCCCGGTGAATGCTGAATTGCCCTCAAACTGTGCTCAATCTTATGTTCTTCTGGTCAGAACGTCCATCTTTCTCAGTGATGGGGCTGATGCCTGACAATCTAATGTTGTTAGTGTTCCTAGCACTGATTGCTTGTGTCTTTTTAGGGGTAGCTACCTGTAGCGTTTTCTGTTAGGACAGTGTTGGTCTTGGAGAGTCTTCTGTCTGGCCCAAAACACAAGAGGGAAGACGAGTACCAAATAGAATTTGTAGCTTCTTTCAGACATGTCTCAGTCTTTAAAATATCCCTGTTTAGCAATCTTGTAGTGTTTGCTCTTTAAATCTCTGCAATTCCCTTGTTCCAGGACTAACCTGTGCTTTCCACTAACTATCCACTTTAAATTTATGGGAAAAGTAATAGTGGGTATGCTGGTAGTAACCTGGTTTGTCGCTGTACTGAGAGGGGATAGCATGGCCTCAGAAATGGTGCAAAATGGCTGGATCTTGGGACAAAGTCTCTCATTGAACCTTGCTGTCCCTACAAATCACTATTGTCTTTTGGTAGTTGAAAGCAGAACGATATCTTCCTAGCTGCAAACTCTATATATGATGAAATGCTCTACTAAGAGCTCTGAAGGAATTAACTTTCTCACTGCCACCATCTTTTCTGGGCATGAGATGATATAATGCTAAATTTCTGCACAAACATTTGGATAGAATCTGTTTCTTTTTCTGTTAGCATACTGTTCTGACCAAGGTGATTAAACGCTTGTGGAATCAGGGGCTTGTCATTATCAAGGAAGAGGTCAGTAATCTGGTCCTGAAGCATCCTAGATGTGATGGTGGGTCTTTAGAAGCTGCATTTTAAGAACAGGTGGGCTAATTGGCTCTTTTATAGCTCTGATAGAGAAAGCTGACAGTGGTCGCTCCCACTGTCCTCACATGTAAGGAAAGTTCTATGATCACACTGATATGTGCTAATGTCTAACCTTTATTGTCTGGGAAATCAGATGCAGTTTCTAATTGTTTTCTTCTGTTTTGTTTTATGGTGTCACTCTAGTGAACAACTTGATAAATGCACTCAGTTATGGTTTTTTAATAAAAAACCTGTTCAGGCCAGAATAGAAATCCAGCACTTGAACAACCTGGAACCTACTTCTTGCTTACTCTGAAACTGGAGATGCAGATTGAAATTCTATTCCTAGTAAAGGGTTACATGGAAATACTACTTAATTTTGATGGAGAATTCAGGTTGAAATTCCAGTCTGAATTTTCACATAGTGTATTCTCTCTGTTTTACTTTGTCGCCGTAGTTCCCCAAATAAATTCCCAAGCTTTCAAAACCTTCACATTTTTTATATGTTTTTTTCCCTTATTTTGACAGAGGCTGTCTTTTAAGATGGTTCTTCCAACAATTGCTGGCATGTATAATCAAATTTCAGACTTGTGATGGTAAAATATCACTTATTTCAACACTCTTCCTCTATCAATATTTGCCAACTTATTCACAAAGGTGAAAATAATTTCTGTGCAGGCAAACCTTGCAGTCTCCTGGTGAACCATGACGTTTCATTAACTTTTGCAGGGGAGAGGGGGAATTTAAGAAAGGCAGTCGCTCTTAGGGGGGGAAAAAATAATTACTTTAAAAGTGAATGTTCCTCTTGAACTTTCCATACTTACAGCTCTAAATGAGAGTCTGATCTGTGGTAAGTGCTGAGACTCTTAACGTGGCAGGGTAAAGTTTGGCCTACAGACCTACCATGGACCAGTTCTGCATGGCACTCACAAGAAACATCATGGCAATAGACTGGCATGTTTTTGACAGCTGGGATCTTTTGAGCTATGGCCTTTAGGTCAAGGTTTCTTGCTGCTAGACTGTAATTACTGAATTTGTGAGGAGCTTCTCAGGTGACCAGTGATAGGATGCTGTTTCTTGCCTATTGGACAGCAACTGTGGGAGCTGCTTTGTGTTAACGCTGTTTAATGTTGAATCAGCCTCAAAATTATTCACATGCTAATGAGGATTCCCCTGAAATTGCCAGAGGTTTTTTTAAATAAAAAATAAAGGAAAAAAAAATAATCTTCACTGCTCAAGCAGGATCAGACAGATCGTGTTGTCCAGCTGGATTTTGAATACCTCCGTGGATGGAGATTCTGCAGCCTCCCTGGTCAACCTCTGCCAGTGTTTGATCACCATCACAGTAAAAAAAAAAAAGTTTCTTCTTTCATTCATACATAATTTCTTTTGTATTTCAGTTTGTGCCAGTTGCCTCTTGCACTTAGTCTTAGTTTTGCTGTACTTTCTCTAAGAGCAATAATAGTTTGTATATGTAAATGTTATCAAAACAGTTAATTTCTCAGTTTTGATTTTGAAAATGTTCACTTGCTAACATCCTGGTTTCCTCAGGGAAAACAGATTTCATAAACCTGCAGATTTTAAGAGGCTGGAGGGGAGTGAACAGGCTGCAAAAAAGATTGTTCTCTAAGCAGATAACAGTAATTTCATTTGTTTCTGTTCTGATTTTGCCATGGTTATAGTAGAGTGGAGGGGGTGGTGGTGGTGGAGGGGGCAGCAGAGGGGGGAGAGAAGGAAAAACAAACAAAAACACAGAAAGAGCTTGATTTGGGTGATTCTAAGCCTGTACATGTAGACAAAGTAGACAGGTACTTATGGCAGCCAACTGATGGCTCCAGTAAGATCATAACCCTAAGGAAGAGTACCATAAGAAGTTTTTTAATTTGTTTTTGTCCTCAAGAATGAGGGATGCTACAAGGTTTGGCCTTCACCCCGAGAGTGAAATGGTTCAGTTTTGTAGTCACAGCAGAGTTGTTCCTCAAGGCAAGCACCCTTTCTTTCACTGTGTGCCTAATGACACTGAGCTCAAACTCACCCCTTCAGAGATGCAGGGCAAAAGATTAAAATTGTGGTGTTGGATTTGTGTAGTGTGTTTGGTTTTTGGTTTTTTTTTTTTTTCAACACCAGCATAAGTAGATACTGTATATTTTTCTGTGGCTCTGTCCTCACTGTGCCTCCGCACCCTCTTCATGACCCCACTGAAACTATTTAGTGTTGTTGGTCAGGAAAGACATCTGAGGAAAAGTGTGGCGGGTTTCTATCCGCTGGTTGTGATCCCCTCCCTCCCAGCTGGCAGAGCCAAATGCAGAGTAAGGCCACAGCTTTTCTTATCTTTGAGCAGTGAATTGCAATTTTGTCTATGATGCGGACAAAAGCTTGCAGTAGTCTTAATCTGGAAGATTAACTACTAATTAACTAATTACTACTAACTACTTCTTTGCCCCCCATTATAACAACAGCTAAAACTGTGCATAACTTCAACTGTTACTCTTGAGCACTTCAGAGAAATGCATGAGTTAATTACTAACTATTATTACTGCCAGGTGGTACCTGGTTAAGTCTGCTGTTTATTTTACTGCAGCCTGCTGTGAGATAGCTCTTCTGTCCCATGGTAAGCAGTTGTTTTCCCTGAGAATCTGAGAAAGTCTGTGTTAGAGGTAAACACACTGGTTGTTCTTAAAGGGCTGCTCTTTTGTGAGCCTTTATTTCTCAGATACCTATTTCCCATCTATTCTGTTACCTACCTGTTCTCCCACTTGCTATGAATTTAGTGCTAGGTTCTATGCCCGTATTCTGCTACCTATGAATGGCATAACACAGGCAGCAGACATTGCTCCATACTGGTTTGCAGAGGTGACACCTGTAGGAATCTCCGTTTAATGGTCCTCAACACATTAATTCATTCTCAGAGCAGTAAATGCTCAAGATGGAAATTCTGATTGTTAGCTATATCTCTATCACATAGTTGCTCTGGTTTATTTATTTCAGTAACTATAACAGCCGCCATGCCTTTCACCTGAAGGATATCAGCATGATAATGAGCCTGTATGAATAAGAAGTTACCAGTTTAGTGGCCAATTTGGGTTGGAAGAAAATAATTTCAAGTCCACCAAAGCATACTATTTAGCTCAAACTAAAATGTGGAGGTTTTTTTCCTAAATTACATATCTATTTCTTCTTCTGTTGTCTTTATTAAAACTTTCATTTCCGCTTTTAGAACACAGCATTTAAATTTATAAAAATCTATTTTTCTGTTGGAATTCTCTTCTAAGTTGTGAGAATTGCTATGGTAAACTTCAAATTGACAACTTCAAATGACACTTTTACTTATTTCTATAATATATCAATATAGCATTTACTTGGTTTTATTATTCTGTCTTGTTGCAAGTGTTTATACACTTGCCAACACAGCCATATTTATGAACTGCTTAGAAATCACTTGAATCCAACAGAGGCTGCATTCTACTAAATGGATGTGGTGTAAGAGAGACCCTTCTCAATTTAACTGTTTTTCACCTTTCTGCTGAGAGAACCTCATAAAAGTACAGTTTATCATGCCACAGCTTCCCCTTCCCTTGGAGAAACTTATTCACCCTATTTTTGATTCTTACTGAAGTAAATGTTTCATAATGCAGCAGCTGCTAAATGACTTCTCGTGGCATAACACGTTCCTAATGGCAATTAAAAAAAGTTGTAAATACGTTTAATACAACAGTTCAGAGAAAGGTGAGGAGCAAAGGCAAAATAAATCCACAAGAGGTTCTAGAACGAGTTAGCAGAGATTTTGAATTTCAATTTTTGTGTGAAGTATAAAAAAGCAGGAAGAACAACTTTTCTTAATATCTCCCTCCCTCCTCTGCCTCCCTCGGTTTGCCAACCCAAAAAGCATTAATTGCTTTCTAGTTTTGAGTAAACAAAATCTTAATATATTACATAGTGGCAGATAGAACAGGGGATACAGTGAAGCTTTAGCTTTAAAAAAATTAAAACAACAAACAAGCAAATCTTGTCTCTATGGCTTTACAGTTTTTTGTGTTAGGATATTCTGTCTTGGTATTGGTTTGCTAAATTGTTCATAATTGAGCATTTGTGAACACTTGGTATATACTGAATTTCTGATTTATGAAATGTGTCTAGTGGTCAGAAGATTTATGATTCATATTAGTAATTTATGTGTCTGGTGGCACCTGATTTATTAATCAAGAAAATGATTTCACAGTCAGGCAACTGGTTTGTGAATATGACTGATTTATAAGTGTAGGAAATAATGGATAGTTCATGTATCTGATTTATAAGTAGCATTACTGTCATACAGATGGTTTGAAACTCAATACTTTATACTTTGGATGTAAATATCTATTAATAAAAATGGACTGATTTATATGACTGATTTGTAAATCTTGATTCTAGATTTTAGCAGAAGTCATGCTCTGATGTACTTTATTTCTCAAACAGGTTATTTTCCAAGGTCCAGATTTTGTAATCGCAGTTTAGTTTATGGTTATTTATTTTACATTCGTCTCACTTCATGTTCTTACCAAGATGAATTACTTTCTTTGTCCTTTTTAGGGTACTGCCTTGATGAATATTGTATATGGGTGTTTTTCTATCACTTCACACCTTCTCTCATAGTGATGCTTTATGCACAGCCTTCATATTTAGCAATAATTTCTGACCTCTGTTTTTGTCTGGATGCCACTTCAAAAGCATCTAGTGCTTTTTCTTAGTAGCTGCATACACATTACCACAGCAAACAAACTAATGAATGGATAGAAACTGTAGCCAAGGTTGATAATTCTTCACAAATCTGTTAGACGCTTGGGAATTTGGGCTATAAACCAAATACTTCGAGATAGCAAACTTTCAGTTACATAATTAAATCAAAAAGATTTGTTCCATCTGATGTTAAAAGGAAAAGAAGGTGCCCAGAAGTTGTATCTTTCTGCTGTTTTCAGTCAGCTTTGGGTCATATTGAAAGCTTATATTGCAGTATTTAATTTTTTTTTTTCCCCTCTTCGTACTGTTTTGCTGTTGAAGACCTACACTCAATTTTTACTGAAACTGGTACCTCCCAGCATACTCTTTTCACAGTGGAGTTCTTGAATAAAGAGCAGAAATCTTGAGCTTTTTATTTAAAAAAAAAAAAAAAAATCAAGCTTTTAACTGCAAATGATACATAAGATTTGAGTCTTTTTCTTTTTTGTATAGCTTCAAAAGTATTAGTAATTTGGAAGCATACAAGCAATACTTTACACAAACATTTTCTGACTGAGCTATTCATAGTGGGAATTCAGATCACTATTGAAATGCTCGTTATTGGACATCTGTTTTTGGTTTCTGATTAATGGTTTAATCTTTGTACAGTCTCAACAAACTTCTACTAAATAAGTTGTGATTACAGTCACTACAAACATATGCAGGAACAACTCACGCTTACTAATTTCTGGAGCAATACTGTAGATGGGTCAGGAAGATGGGGGTGAGTGTAAATTTGCAGCACTAGTTAAGTGTGACATTATAGCAGTATTTTGAGGCTCTGACTTAAGTTTGGTGTCCCTCATTTTGTAAGGCAGCTGTGAAGGAGGAGAAAGATCAGTTCATGGATCTGAATAATACAGACCACCTTCATATTCAAGTTAGGGACAGATCCCATTATACTATAAATAGTACATGGGGAGTTGCAACATGTTGTGAGAGAGAAAATGGGAGCTATGACCCTTTTAGTCAATAGTTAAATCCTTGACTGTTTCAGCAGACATCCCAGTTGTTATACCACCTTTTACATCACAGTCAAGGTGGGGCATGATCAAATGAGATTGCCGTGGAGTAAAACCAAATGGAAAGGGTTGGGAATACAAAACCATGCAGAAGCTGTTAAATCTCATACAATCACATCTTGACTACTGGTCATATCCTTAATCTGTAGAGCTTAAGGTGGATGAGATACATTGATGGAGGTGGAGAGGAATTCTGGAAGACCAAAGCAATGAAGTGGTTGGCCCAAGGCCAGAGGCGGTGTGAATGAAACCCAAGTATCCCACTCCTGTGATAAGCAGACTCTCGCAGACTTACAGGTAAAACTTTGTTCATGTTCTCCCATTTCTAGTCTTCAGTCACTCCATTTAAAACAACATGAACCGCAATAAACTTTATAGGGTTTTACACGGCAGAAACTTCAACCAGATCTTATGTGAAGTAGAATAAGCTTGAGATCTTCTGAAGAGCATCATTTTTATGATCGAATTCATGTTGAAAAGATTCACTATCAGCCCATTAACTCACTGTAAAAGATCTGTAAGGTTTAGATGAGCTACAAAATTGACTATATTTCTTGCAACATTAATTACAATTTAAAATTTAACATGCTTACAATTGTTACTTTTAGAATAAAAGGACAATTTAAAATGAAAAAAGGTTAGCTTTTTAAGGGTTAGGAACCTAATGAAGTTCAAAAAAAGGCAAGTGCAGGGTCCTGCACCTGGGGAGGAATAACCCCATGCACCAGTAGAGGTTAGGGGTTGACCTGCCAGAAAGCAGCTCTGCAGAGAGGGACCTGGGAGGCCTGGTGGACAACAAGCGAGCCAGCAATATGCCCTTTTGGCCAAGGAGGCAGATGGTATACTGAGGCTCATTTAAAAAAAAAAAAAAAAAAAAAAANAAGACAGGAAACTACTGGGAGAGTCCAGTGGAGGGCTATGGAGATGATCAAGGGACTGGAGTGTCTTTCCTATGAGGAAAGGTTGAGAGACCTGGATCTATTTAGCCTGCAGAAGACTGAGGGGGGAGATCTCATCAATGCTTGTCAATATCTAAAGGGTGGTTGGATATCAAGAGGACGGGGCAGGACTCTTTTCAGTGGTACCCAGTGACAGGACAAGAGGCAACATGCTCTTTGAGGGTGGCAGAGCACTGGAACAGGCTGCCCAGCGAGGTTGTGGAGTCTCCTTCTCTGGACCTTTTCAAAACCTGCCTGGATGTGTTCCTGTCCAGTCTGCTCCAGATGAACCTGCTTTGGCAATGGGGTTGGACTAGATGATATCCAAAGGTCCCTTCCAGCCCCTACCATTCTATGATTCTGCTTCATTTTCACTACCGTATTCTTAAGTTATTGTGGGATTAAATACTGTAACTTCAATTTATAGCTGGCTGGCAAACTTCTGATGGCTTTTGTGTAATGAAAATTTGCAGCTGGAGAAAATATTTAGCAATCATTTTCTCTAATTTTGTGTTGTGAAAAGAGAAAAGAAATGTTTTGGTCTGACTGAAGTCTGAACAATTGGCTTCACAATTCACAGAAAAGCAGAGTTTGGAAGCAGACTGGTCTCCAGATTAAAAGAGCATTAGATTTTTCTGCAGCACATAAAGTTTCGTTTTCTTGAAAGTCCTGGTAACCTCATGGTTTGGGCTTTCTCTCTGAACTACAATGTTCATGATGCATTGTGTTCTACCTTTGCTTCAGTCCCATCTGTCCTCTCATGTGTACACCAAAGCCCTGTTTGGTTTTGTCTGCTGATTTTTAAGTCAGACAGAAGGAATGGGCAAACAACATCAAACTACAATTTCCAGGCCTACTGCAGTAGGTCCAGTGGAGAGATTTTTGTGTTAAGCTAGTTCAAAACAAGTCTTTTCTGTTTGATTTGACAAAATAGTTTTAGTCGATTTTGAAATGTTAGAATATTTTTATTGATGTATTTCCAGAAATATTCTGAATTTTTGCTTTTTCTTTTACCGCTATTTCAAGTTTATGTTGCAGTAAACTATCTTAGAATCTCTTACGGGACAAAAGCAATGGTTTACAATGAGTTTCACCTCTAGCTGTTACCCTAGTGTTTGAATAGGCACAAGGCTTTGGATTTATGCATTTGGTTACAGCACTAGTGCCTG
The DNA here is from genome assembly GCA_013398295.1 of Chionis minor. Classification (NCBI taxonomy): domain Eukaryota; kingdom Metazoa; phylum Chordata; class Aves; order Charadriiformes; family Chionidae; genus Chionis; species Chionis minor. Next base: position 990,127 of record VZSF01000860.1, read on the forward strand.
TGTGGCAAATCTTGAGGGTCTTTATCGGTACCCATAGTGTACATTTCTTCAATTCCAGAACTGAAAGGGTGACAGACTGGATTCTCAGCTGGTGTAAACCATTGCTGACTGGAGTCTCCTACCATTTGCATCGATGCTTTGTTAGTTTCAGTCTTGTTGATTTCTTATTCACCCTTTCCATACACTTTAATGGTGTTACGTAATTGCCTAAGCATTTTTGTTAGTGCCTCACTTTCTATTTTTGAACGTTTCTAGAAATATATATACACACAGAACATGTGACTGTCTTGTGTTCTATCCCTCTTCTTTAAAAGGGTTGTTTTACTTCCCATCGTCAGATTATGAATACAGCCTATGAATTTATCATGAGTTTCAGGGTGTTCCTCACAGCTGTAAGTCTCGCATTCCACTCTAGTGCTTTTTCTCATGAGCCATTTTAAAGATGAAATTAATGAGAAACGGCACTGGGTGAATTGCTCAATTCTGAGTGTGTGTGTCCATTTGCGTCTAGCGCTCGGGAGGAGAGATCTTTTGGAAATCTCTGTTGTTGGCAAGCCATGAAATTTCCTACTAACACAAGGAATTTTACAAATATGACTAATGATTGAGTATAATGTTTGTATAGCGCGTCCTCAAGAGATACACGCTAGTTTTACGTGAACTTGCTTCCTTTGTCATAGAAACATAGTAACTGTATTATTAACCCTTCTTATGATAGCTAAATCTTTGTGCAGCTAGGCTCCTGTGTTTAGGCTCTCTTTTTAAAGTACAGTACTGCAGTAAAAGTCTTAATTGTGGTCTCTTGGAATATTAAGGTAAATATTGCAGCTTCTGCGATAACAAACATACTAGCTTGGGTAAAGAACACAGAACCACTGGACGGAAACAAAGCAGGCAAAGTGGCGACCAGGACATAATCCTGTATGTGCAGACGGGAGGTTTTGGAGGTTATTTGGAGGTTTTTGTTTCCTTTCCCCCACTTGAACCAGCAGGTGTCGAGATGCATGGAAGTAAGCCACAAAAGCTGGAACAGAAATGATCAACAAAATAGACTTGAACCTCCAAGGTTCAGTTGCTATCTAAGGCCAAACACAAAACCCAGAGTTATTTCTATGTTTTACCTGAGCAGCTGTGCACATTTCTCCTCTACACATGTGCTTGTATTTTGAACATCAAGCTGAGCACATAAGCAGCAGGATACGTTGCATTATTAAACTATATCACAGTTACCTGGATCCAAGCTCTAAGCTCTGCAGTAGCCACTTAGGAAGTGCACATCGCTGAATGTCGCATAATGACTGATGGAGTTAAAGCGACACGGTTATTGGAGTACAGTGTTACTGTGGTGTATGCAACTCCAAATTGGTTTCTGACAAGCTGCATCCCAAACAGTGTTGAAATACGGAATTCTTATAACCCGACGTGTTGAGCTGCAATGGAAACCACATATTTAAATATTCAGAAAAGCATTACCTTTAAGAGCTTTCTTGGGAAATTCAGTTACTATAGCAGTTAAACTGCTGGTTTTAGATGTGAGAGATAAAATCTTAAAGCAATACTTACCATTTGATGGAATATCCTGTGCCGTAATGGTACTAATTTGTTATTTTCTGATCGATAATACCCAATTATTTCTACTGGAGAATGTAGTAATAACTGAGACATAGCTGAAGTCTGGGGTGACAGGTTTCTTATTTAATTAGTTAAGTTTGTGTGGAAGTTTCTCATAATGACTTACTCGCGCTGAGCATGCAGGGTGGCAGCAGCACAAACAAGAAGAGGAGAGATCAGCAGTAAGGGAAAGTCACATTTATTTTCTGTAGCTGTGAAGCGCTCCTGTGATAATAATATCAGAGGCTGGTGGCTTGCTCCTATTTCACTTCAAGCCAGTGAGGTTTTGTATGGATTTCAGGAAAGGCTGGAGGGGGCTGCTGAGTAGACCTCAAAATTGTGAACTCTTATAAGGCTGAAGTTGCCTTAGAGCTTTGATGCCAGGCTCTGGAAGAGGTCACTGTGAGGCTTTAGCTTCAGGTGCTTACACCACCCCTCCAGCCAGGGGCTATCACCCCTGCAGTATGTTTGGCACAATGTCCCTGTGCACAACTCTGAGGACTTAAACACACCAGCAAGAAGCTCAGCCTGAGATGCCAAAGCATGAAACTGAGATGTGTGCGTGTGTTCCTACTGCTTCTCTGAGGATGGGGGGGCTGCTGGGCAAAATAAGGTTATGAGCTGCAGCAGCATGGTTTGCTAGAGCTCAACTGCTAAACCCATCCTTAGTTTCATTTTAGTTAACAATTCTGTGCCTTTCTTCAGAACATAGTCTGGCCTTAATAATTGACAGCGGGTTGGATGCTGAGTCTGTAAGCTGACTAGCTGGGGGAGAACTTGAAAAAAACAGTTTAGTTTCTTTAACTATTCTAGTTCATATTTATAGCTGCACTTCTGTTGTTTCTACAAACAAAGCTGCATTTTTCTGTTTGTTGTAAAATAAAAAAAAAGGACCGTTGACTTGCTAGCCTAACACTTAGGAAGTGTGTAGGCCTTTTAATGACCTCAGTCCCACATTTGAGGGACTAAGAGTTACATTGCTATGAATTTACTTTAGATGACTTCTTGGTGGGTGTAAACTGCCAGAATTGTTCTGATTAGAGGTAGATTTTATAATTTTTTGAGAGCTGAAGGTCCAGCTGATGTTTGTGTTTCTCTGCATGTACCAGTCAGTGGAATAACAATAATGTGCATTTTCCAACAAATCTGTTTCCACCCAATTTCTTTCAATATCTCAGTGATGTTTCAGATGTTCTTATGGGTCCAAATGTTGTGCCTGATGATTCCTCTGTTAAAATTGTGCTAGGGTCTTGAAAACAGGGAAGGGCTGGGACCCTTACTTAAAGAATTTCTAGTGATGCCTACGATGTCGTTAAGCACTAGTGTTCTGGAGAAACCAGATTTTCCCTCCCTACTTTGTAATACTGAAATTGGTAAAAGTCAAATAGCTGTCTTGCCTCATACTTTTTATTGTTTGACTAGACTAAGGTCTGTAATAAAATTCAGCTTAAAGCATGAGTCATAGTTTGTAGAAGGAAGATGAACTTTAGTAACCACCATAATAAGCCTCACTTTCTTTTGCCCACAGGTGTACATACGTAGGTTATACTTCTTGTCCCTAGACAGCCAAGAACGTGAGCTTGGATAAGCACGTATAGCTGCTGCAGTCCTGAAAAGACTTACCTTTACTTGTATGATTTTGCTGAATTTATCTGAGTAGGTGTGCTCTTTATTCAAGGAGCAGCTATTGCCAAGGAAAAAAAAAATTTGTTCAGTTGAGGTGGTGTAAGCTCAAAGCAATATCCCAAAATAGTGGAATACCTTCAACTGATGGTACAACAAATGATTTTGACTTGTCTGTCTAGCTTTTCAAAGCTGGTAACACGGTTTTGTGATTCCTGGTGAATTTACAGTACTGTACATTTGTGCCTGTGCTACAAAATGAGAGCAGACGTTCTGGATCACTGAAGCTGGCAGAAAATGGTGAGTAGGTGACCAGTGCCAAGATAAAACATCTGTAGGACAAAAAAAAAAAAACCACTGAAATTTGTGCTTTTGGGGGAGTAATTTGCTTAAACAGGTCATATTTATGTAGGCAAAACCCCCAACAATGTTCATCATTAATTGCAACAACATAAATGTTAATAATCAAGGACTTCAGGAAACATTTACAGAGATGACAGTGTTCTCTAACTAAATTATTAAACACTGCATTACTTTCACATATGAATCCCAATGAGCTTCTGTACTAATGTGCCCAGGAATTGCTTGGCACTGATTACAGGAAAAATAAGTCTTTGTGAGGAGGTGATGAGTGTGATTTTGAAATCCAGACTTCTGAAAAATTAGTGACTTTATTTCCTGGCATTTGCTTATGGGAAAAATGAAGCAAAAATAGTGTTGCTGAAGATGTTTTACAGTAGCGTGAATTGAAACTAGAGACAGCAGGATACCCCTACAGTAATAATGGGGGAAGAGGATTGGTCTGGACCTGAGCCGAGGGGGGAAAGACATCCCAGCTATTCTTCGTTACATGAGCCAGGTTGTGCACTGCTGCAGAGGTGTGGCAATATACCTATAAGTCTCCTTATAAATTTATGGTAGCTGTAAATAAGAGGAGAGCGAGAGAGAGAATTAAAATGTCTACTGATCAATGCTTAGTATTTTACCAGTTTATCTTTCCAAGAACAAGACGTGCTTGTGGAAGGAGCTGCTTTTCTGGGAGCAGGCAGGGAGAGAGGGAGGGGTTAAGTTAGTCCTTAGTATGGTATGCGGTGCTGAGGTATGGGAGCAGGGAAGAGAGATGACATCTGGTGCTGGTCTCAAACACCCACACAACGAGATGAATAGATCATCGTTCCATCCTTAATTCCTGTTTACTAGGAATCCAATTCTTTGCTGGAATTGTGTCACCATAGAGAATAAATCAGTATGCAAGTCAGGTTGCTTTACTTCTGGTACATTCCTCCAATACATAAAGGACAAAAAGCAAAAATTCTAGTCTTTTTGATTTATTTTAAACACTGTTGGAAGAGGGGGAAAAAAAAAAGATGGGGGGGGGGGAAACTCCACTGTCCATAAGTAGCACCTCATCTTTTTATGGCATGCCTAGCCATCTTAGTAGGTCCAGATCCAAAAGAGAATTCATCTGTGCTGGCCATCATTTCCTTATTCCTGCTACATTGCCTAGAATTTTCTCTTTCCTTATGGCATATCTGTGGGGATTAGAGATTAATTGCTCTTTGAAGCCTTGATCACTAGGAGAAGGTTTATGAAAGAGGCAGACTTTGCACTGTGTTCCTGAAGAAATCAGGATCTGAATGTTTCACAACCAAAGGCTGTAACTTAAGGGATTTCAAATATCTGATCATGTTGACAACCTAACGCTTTAAATTGTAATTGAGCAGGTAGGGATGACTAATGACCTACCCTGCATTTCTTGCTTTGAGGTTTAGTTTGTTTCTGCTGGTTTATAGCATTATGGGAGGGGGTGTTAAGAGCTCTGAGCCATCTGGAGCCTTGAGATCCTTTTGCTCAAACTTGTCAGTGCGTGTTTTACCCATTTATTCTCACTCTGCATTTGTCTAGTTGCTTTTCTTCGCCTCAGCATGCTAACCTGCAGTTTACTAGTTGAATTGCATCCTCCTTTTTTCAGACCTCTCTCTTGGTTTTTTCAAGATCATTTTGAATTCTATTTGTGTCCTCCAGCATCCTGGCAATCACTCTCAGCTTAATGTACCTGCAAAATTAATAATCTTACTGTCTTTTTCATCAACCAGGAAAGCATCAAATAGTCCTGTACTCAGGGATAGGCCCCTCTGGAACCTTGTGGTGTGTATTTCAAAAATAGTTTCCAAATCAGTTCCCATAATGAAGTATATATACTGGCTAATAAACCTTTTGAAATTATTTTTTTATATTGCTTTGGGAACTCCAGTGTGTGGTTTCCTCATAAATTTTGTGTCATAATATACTACCTTAACAATTAGCTCTTAAGTTTGCATAAGCGAAAAAGTTTACTTTGATTTGTTTCTTCCAAGAATTCAAGCAGCTGTAAGATTGTTAGCAAAGACCCTTTGGTTTAAAGGGCACGGTAAGTGAAGGGATCACTTGAAGAAGCATGCTGCTGTCTGCAAGAATGACAATAAAATTGGAGAATCCCCTAATATCTGCAATTATACATGCTGCATCCCAGATGGTAAAAAGACTAGGCTGATTTATGCTCATCCGGTCCCATTGGCGGCTCATGATAAAAATGTTCATGACCCTGCCTCAATGGCATAGATCTGCTCTCAACTTGGAATAGCTGTTTCACAGAGGGATCCTCCTCTTTGTCTTAATAGCTATTCTTCAGTAAGTTTCAATAATTGTTACGGGTAGGAATAGATGATATTTTCCATTTTCTTACTGCTATGCTCAGAGAAACTCTCAGGAATGTATTGTTGGGGCCTCTAGAGACGTGGATATGGGAACAATCCCCTTGCAGAACTCATGCAAGGGGCCAAGGCATTGTACAAGGACTGCCAGAAGTCATGCAGATGCTGTAAAAGGAGGTATAGTATATTCTCCAAGACAGAGGACATCTGGTCTAGTAAATTTACCTAGGACTGTGCCATATAGAGTTACAAGTTAGGGTCTGAAAGCAGCATTGCAAATTTCATCTGTTAAGTTGGGGTTGGCGATGTGACTGCCAGTATCTGGACCCAGGCTGGTTGCCTCCAACCAGTTTGGATGCATACATGGTGCTTTATTTGTTCTTCCATTTCCAGGGTTAACACGGCTCTGGTTTGCCTGTAATCAGCGGCATACCCCTGCCTATACCCCATACATGCTGACTCTGTTGCATCAGTTCAGCCAAAGGCAGACTTCAAAGTTTTCCTTTTCTTGCTGCTGACACCTCACTGTAACTGAAATCTGATATTTTGGTACAGTCAGAAGTTTGGTACCATAGACGATGTCTAAATACAAATCTGAAGAGATACTGGAAAAACAGAGGCTTTCTGCTTCATCCTCTAGGTATTTTTGAGTATGGCATCAGGGTGCAGAACAAGCTCTATGTGTGGATTCAGCTGTGTATCAGTCTCGGCCTCAAAACAAATGGAAAATAAATCAAAAGGGGGCTATTCTGCATTTTTTTAAATGGCCTGTAGCCCCTGTTAATGAAAACTGTTATCTGCTGTGCATCTGCAAATGGTGTCCTTATGAAGAAGTGAGGTTCCATTAACTTCACCCAAGTTTGTGAGCCTTTGCAAGAAGACTTGCATAAGTTTGGATGGGTTGAGAGGAAAGAAGGGTCGTGTGCTTTAAGAAATAGCAAACCTTCTAAGCGTAAGAACTACTGCAGCCCCACAACCCTGTGTTGTGCTCACAGGCTGAAATATTTTGCTCTTCATGGATCACTGCCCTTAGTGGTCCCAGTCCTGCTGAGTGGGCATCAGTGGACTTTGTAGGCCCTCTCTTGATGATGAATTTCCCTGTTGCCACTGGAGTCTAAAGAGGAGTCAGCTGCCAGACTGGTTACAGGATATCAAACAAGCAACAGGCTCTTATGGTTGTATGAATATCTTTTGTGGTAGACCTGTGTCACGCTTTTGATTAATAAGTGCCTTAACAAATAAGTATTTGATAACTAGATATTTCTAACAAGAAGCATCTCTGGCACCATCAATGAAAAAGCGAGTGTACAGGCATGCTGATGCCTTCCTGCATTTGAAAAATGTCATCCCCTCTGCAGTTTAAGCTGACACTTAGTGAAGGTAGTTTTTGTAGCTGTAGACCATCATGGCTATGAGGGAAATTTAGTACCTCTAATTAAGGAAATACTGCCTTTCTCTGCAAACCTGTCCTTAGTAATTGAAGAATAATGTGTTAAACCATTATGATCATTAAATATGTGAAGAAGAGGGTACACTTATTTCAGTTTGCCTTTTAAAAAATGGCTCATTAATAATTTAAAACTCTTTGCTTCAGGGTTTTTTAAACACCTAACTAAAAATTAGACTCCTAATTACGTGTTAATATTACAGTGGCAAAATGGGAGGGAAGAGGAGAATCATAATTACTTATTCTCCCTGGCCTTATTTCAGCAAGCCATTTAAACATGTGGTTTAAAACCTTCAGTAGTCGGAGAAAAGGACTGTAGGCACTAAGTAGCATAAAGACAGCGGCCACAGGAAAACTGAAACTGCGGTGTGGAAGTGTTGTTCTATGGTGCTCACTGTCACAGATGTGTGAAGGGTGGAGGTTCCATTTCAAGAGAGGCTTTGAATCGGGAATGAAGCCAAAATTGGAGTGAACTGTCTTTTACAAAGCAAAATAGGAGTAAGCATACTATTCTATATGAATAAAGAGATTTAATTTCAACAGAGTCCCAATAGCTAATTTTGAAAGGTGATGGGAGAAGGCTCTCTGGTGCCCTGGCTTATTTCCATCATAGATCCATGTGTGCTTTTTGGGAAAGGGACCGGTGTGTGCTCATGAGACTTGGTCCTGGATAAGTGTATGTATTGAATTGCCTAAGATATGATGATTGGCAGATGCTAGTGGAGTGGGTTCTTGCTTTTTAAGAAGGTTTCTTAAGGCACTATTCTTTTCTGTGAAATGGTGGCAGTTTTTGCTGTTATGTTTCTAATGAATGATGCATGCACTAAGTACTGGTGAAGCAGTTTACTGCTTTGACTCACTCCTGGTGGCAAAATATAGCATTTTAATAGCTTGTAAAGAGCAAGAGAACCTTTTTAATTGACTGAGACAAATCTGCTAAATTTCATCCAGCGTCACCAACTTTTATTCTGTCATTAGTGCTCAGATTTTTGCTCAGTTTTCTTTGTTGTGTCCAGATGGCCAGAATAAAAGTAAAGTATCAGATCAAAGATAGTAGAAAATAAGAGCATTCTCTGTTTTAAGTCCTCCTCTGAGATACTGATTTCTCGTTTATATAAGTACCAGGTCATCTAAGTGATGTGATTGCACAGAGTGGCATAGCACAGACCTGTGATGTGTCTGCATATTGCAGGTATCTTCATGGCTGTTCACTGACCAGCTCAACTTATAGTTGCTGAAAAATATTGCAGAATTTTGCAGGCTTTAGACTTTGCATTGATGAGTATGTAATTGAATCACGGTTGCCACTCTGTCTTTTGGCTCAGAAAGTAGAAAGTCTCAGCTTCCTACTTTAAGGAAGATCATTCTTCTTCGGTGAACTCTGAATGGGTTGAATGTTCTTCATCTTATTCCCTTGAAATTCTTTGGCTAGTTTCAGGAAGTCAAATCTTTAGCTTGCTCATGGTCTTTTCACTGTAGAAGTAAAACAGCGCTATAGTCTGTACTGTACTGCAGCAAGAAAGCATTCAGAGGCTTGTACTCTTTTCGATACCTATAAGATATCAAATCTTACGATAAAAGATAAGAAATGGAGTGAAAGAGGTAACCTATCAGCATATTGTTCATTTGCCTGATTCCTTTTGTAATGATACATGTTTTGGTTTCCAAAGGGTTAGAATTTTTCCCTGGCTCATGAAGTTGCGAAGTGACCTTGTTCCACCCCTGTGGCAAGTTATTTTCTTCCTTTAACAACATTGAGAGCAGAATACCATAATTTTCTATAATTCTCAAAGGTATTAACAGATGGTTTAAAGCTTTCAGCCATATAGCCAACATTTAATTTCACTGCCATAAAGATAAAGGTCCTCTTGCAATCGAACAAATGGCAAGCAAGAAATAGAAGAGCTGGAACAGAGAGAGGAAGGCTTGCTGCTCTTGCCTTGAGGGGGGTATGGGTGAAGATATTAAGTGGTGCTGGAGGGAGAAAAGCTTTTTGCCCCAGCAACTTGCACTGCCTAATGCACAGACTGTTCTCGCTGGGACAGAAGCCAGAAGTTTGGTGTTTTATACAAGTAAAGGCCATGGAAGCATGACTGCATCTCAGCCCACAACAATTTATGAACCTGGGCTGCAGCCTATTCCATCAATTCTAGGGCTGATCTTGCTTGTAAATTAAACGAATGCCTCTGTCCCTAGGAATGTTAGGACGAAGGCAGTAACTAAAAATGAGAGTCTTTCTCTTTGTCCACGTGTGGTGTTTTTTTCTAGTTTTCCAAAAGATACTGTCATCTTCTCAGACTAATTCAACTTTGTGGACAGCAATACATCCTCACTGACTTTCATGGTTTGGACCTACATCCGCTGTGATGCATTTTAAGTGGGACTTCAGGCACGTATCAGAAGTGCCAGTAATATACAGAGGTCACCTTTGGTGGTGATCTGCAGCACATAGGGTCTGCTGTTCCCCATGTGCTGCAGGTCTGAATGAGCGTGGCTGTGCGATATGCCCATGCTCCCCACGAGCATGGAGAAACCATGCTGATGCTGCCGTGTGCCTTCCACTCTCTGCTTCGTATTCTCCACAGTATAGCAGTAAGGCCGTGCCTGAGAAGCAATTGACAATAATTCAGAGAACCACAAAATAACTGGACCCAATCCCAAGACTCACTTAGTCAATACACAGCACAACAACTCAAAGGATTTGTAAACAGTCTACGTGATTAATCATGATGTCCTCTTCTAAGTTTTTTCCTGTTTGAAGTAAATAAAATGGAAAAAAATGCATTTCCTGGGGGAAACAAAGTCATCTTGTATCCATATTGAATTCAGTTAAGTAATTGAAGATCCTGTATTTTAATATCTTGAATGAAGCATGGAGTTTCTTTCTAATCATGCCTAGGGAGAGCATCAATGGGGAGTTGATAATTACTGAAGGCAAGTTATTGCTTTCCTTCAGATTTCTTTCCTTCCTATTTCAGTTGCCCAGACTGAGCTGAGACTTTCTTCACACTGCATGCACTTTGATAACAAACAAGAAGTTCAGCAGAAAGAGAAATAGCCTTTGCTGTAATTTGGGGAAATAAGTGCAATAACTGTTCAGGGAAAAAAACCCAAAGAACTCTCCAGGTCAAGATATCCTTCTAGCACAGAAAAAGAATAGCCTGATTTTATACATACTTTTATCTATATGTTTTTACTGGCCAGTGTTTATAAACAAAGGCTCTGGTCTGCCAAAAAGCTGAGGGCACATACTGAATACTTAGCTTTGTCATGAAGACTGCAGAAGTAAATTTGAGTCAAAAGGATACAGTCTTTTTTCTTGAAATTCAAAGGAGCTTTGACTTTCAGTAAAATGGAAGAGGGGCCTGATTTATTTTTTTTTTTTGTCCCCACGTGGTTTCTAGAATAATAGTATTTTGTACCGCTACAGCTCTGAAAGCAATGGAAAAATGTGAATATGAATAAATAAAGAAGCCTTAGAGATGGAGGAAAGCAGCAACACACAGATAAGGAACTGCATGCCCCAGGATCTTAGCAAATCAATAGCAGAACAGGGAACTGAGCCCAGGTGTCCTGATTTCCCATCTGGTACTTGCTTTATACTGTACCGCACTGTCTCTGGTGAAACTATTCCACTCATCTGTGGCTTTGCCAACAGACTACATAGTTGCTTCCCTAGTGGTTGCCTTTCTATAAATGACCTAGATGAGAGGGAATTCTTGCCATGAAGAATTTAAAGATGGGAAAAAATATGGGAAGAGAGCCAGGTGATGGACATAACTTGTTTTAGGATTTAGAAATTTGGGGAGTCTGTAGGAAATGGAACTTGTAGTACACTTGTATTTGCAGTAGGATTTACAAGCCACTTCAAGGTCTCTCTAGAAGTGATATGGGGAACTGTGAGTTGAAACTGAGACCAAAGAACAGCTACAGAAAGTCTCTGGAGCTTCTCCAAGGTGAACTGGATTTCCTCTTTTTAATCTCTACATTAGTGTTGGAATTAGAGACCCAGACAACCTATTTTCAAACAGTTCCAGCTATTTATATATCTCTGATCACCCTTTATTATAAGTATTTATGTATTCTAAATTTCATGATCTCATCAAAAAAGCTAAATTATTAACAGGTGCAAGTTTTAATGCAGGTCCTATAATTTATGTAGTCAAACCTAGATTTGTAGCTGTCTTCTCCATCCTATATAGATTGTGCAATGCGGTCTTGAGCCTAGTAAATCTCTGCAGAGATCACTCCTGAAAAGAGTCTCTATCCAATGTCGTACAGCAGGCTGTAGGCAAATCATGGCTGAAAAACCAGCATGAGCAATATGCGTGTGTGCCAGAACAGCCCACAGACTGCTCTAGGACTAACTGGGTTGGAATGGAAGCCCTTCCAGTCATATGAATGTACATATCAATTTCTCTTAGCCAATGATGGAGACTAATTGACAGAGTCCCTTGGGAGGCAGCCCTGAAGGGTAAAGGAGTCCAGGAAGGCTGGACATTCTTCAAGATGGAAATGTTTAAGGTGCAGGAGGTGGCTGTGCCCATGTGTCAAAAGATGAGTCAGTGGGTAAGAAGATCAACCAGCTAAACTGAGAGCCTTGGCTGGAATTTAGGAAGAAAAGAAAAGTTTATGACCTATGGAAGAAGGGGCAGGCCACTCAGGAAAACTACAAAGATTCCATGGCGCTATGCAGGCAAAAAATTAGAAGAGCCAAAGCCCAACTAGAACTTAATATGGCTACTGCTGTAAAAGACAGTAAAAAATGTTTCTATAAATACATTAACAACAAAAAGACGAATAAAGAGAATCTCCATCCTTTACTGGATGTGGGGGGGAACATAGTGACCAAGGATGAGGAAAAGGATGAGGTACTTTCTGAGGCCTTTTTTGCCTCAGTCTTTAACAGTTGTTCTCTGGTACCCAGCCCCCTGAGCTGGACTACAGGGATAGGGAGCAGAATTAATCCCCCATAATCCAAGATGAAATGATAAGCAAGCTGCTACACCACTTAGATGCACATAAGTCTATGGGGCCGGATGGGATCCACCCAAGGGTATTGATCTTCTCCTACAGTGGGCAGTTCTTTATTCTCACAGTTCCTGCCTTTGCCTTCTGCAACTTGAGCGGTGTGGTTAGACCCTTTACAAGGCTCTATGAGGCAAAAAAGTTGTTGAGTACCTCCACCTTCTCCATGTCCTGGGTCCCATTTCCTTCCGGAATGAGCCCACATCTTCCCTAGTCTTGCTCTTGTTGTTGATATACCTATAGAAGGCTTTCTTGTTGCCCAGATGTCCCTGGCCAGATTGAACTCTCTCTGGGCTTTAGCTTTCCTAACCTGATCCCTGGCTGTCCAGACCATTTCTCTGTATTCCTCCTAGGCTACCTGTCCTTGCTTCCACCCTCTGTAGGCTTTCTTTTTGTGTTTGAGATTCTCCAGGATCTCTTTGTTCATCCATGCAGTCCTCCTGCTATTTTTGCCTGACTTCCTCTTTGTCGGCATGCATCACTCCTGAGCTTGGCAGAGGTGGTCCTTGAATATTATCCAGCTTTCTTGGGCCCTTCTTCCTTCCAGGGCTTTATCTCACTATACTCCATCAAGCAGATCCCTGAAGAGGCCAAGTGCCTCTGCTGAAGGCTACAGTAGGCATTGGTAAGCACCATTTAGCCATGTGAAGCAGCAATGTTGTTAGGTCTCAGGATTTTTGTGGTAGTTTGCATGAAGCCTCAGATCTCCCAACTGTTGTTACAATCTGGGAATCTCTTTCATCTTCTTTCAGAAACTGATATTCCAGTCCACAGGGGAATTGAAGACATAGGTTTCTGCCATTCTCCAGCATTCAAAAGCTAAAAAGAAAGCAAGAGTGCCAAAGTCACGACTTAAAACTCCAGCAGCCTGACTTGAGTGTTTTGGTTTTGGCAATACTAAAACAGCTCTACAGCAAGATGACTAAAGCAGATTGCATCTGAATACAGGGAATTCCCCCTTCTGCTTTCTGTAAGAGGACTTCTTGTTGAGGGTTGTATTGAGAAGTGCCCATACATCCTGTGTGCTACAAGGATGGGCTGTGCTCTGTTTGGAAGGGGTCTGGTGAAATGAACAGTGCACTTGCACGCAGCTGGACAGCGTGTTCTGTTTGACTTCTCGCATTATGAGCAGTCAAGCTGATTTTAAGCTAGATTGACTGGAAGGACTTTGAGACAAATCTCAAGGAGTGGAAAGAGCTGTCAGTCTTGCACAGTTTGCATAGAAAAGCGGTTGCTGTGTATTACTTTTTATTTCTCCTGGAGAAAAAAACTTCTCTCAGATCAGCCCAGGACTATGGCAGTTTTTAGAAAATAAGCCATTTCCAGAGACCAACTGCTCTGAAAACAGGCAGTAGTTTTCTTGAAGGGGACAGAAAGAATATACCTTCTGCCTCCTTAATATCATGACATACAACTGACTTCAGTCTGTCTTTGAATGTCTGAAAGCCCTCTCTGAGTTCAGTGGGATCAAGGTTGCCTGCAAGAGCTTTCTTTAGGCTGTAAGCTGTTAAACTGAATATCACGGAGGTCTCCTGTTGTGGTTGAGCAGGGAGACCAGCCTCCCTTTTGCCTCAGGTAAAAGATAGTGAGTCTGTGCTGAAAAGCAAGTATAAACTACTTTTCTGATATTTAGTGGTGATAATGGCCAGGGATAAGGGCTGCTCTGTGCTAGACACTTAAGTTAATCTCTGGCCTGTGGAGTCCCTGTTCATAAAGACGGCAAGACCCAACACGTGTTAGTACAGAGCTACAAGTACAGGAAAGATGGGCTCATCTTTGCATAAATTAATGTCTTAGTGATCTTAACTGACGTGAGGGAGGCACTGATCTAAACAGTGCCAACAGGTGATAATCCGTCAGCATCAATGCAGCTGTAGGTGTGACTCCAGCTGTGGTAGGGTGCAGGCATGTCAGCTGTGCTGCTAGGGCAGAACCACAAGAAGAAGAATAGAAGTTGCTGCTGTCCCAGGCTCCCTTTTCTCCTCCCTTATTCCCCCACTTCCTTTTCTTTCTCTTGCTCTCCTCTTGCAGATGCAATCTGCTGACAGTCTGCCCACTTGGACAGAAAGGCTTGGGGCAGAAAAGTGGTCCTCTTCGAGATGGAAAAAATTCCTGTTGGTGTCTGGCTGAGGGAGAGCTCAAGGCCAGCTACCACACCAGGCAACAGAGTTTTTAATCTCACTTTTAACCTTTCCTACCTGTCTCTTCAGGCAGGACAACACTCCACACAGGTGGCTTCCTGGAGGCATCAGACCCCATGAGGATTCATGCTCTAGTGATCTAAATTAGCCCTACCCTTTAAGTGCACTGAATTGCAGACAGAGCAGGCAGACTAACTGGCTCCTTATGTCTTCGCCACATGCCTAGCTTTCAGAGAGACTTTGGTGTGGCTAAGAACTTTCCACTTTTCCAGATGTTTCATTCTTCTCTTCCATTGCTCTTCTATGCTTTATTCTGCCTGACTGCAATTCATGTTCTCCAGGTGTTTGGGGGACAGATCATTTCAAATAGGACACATAAATCCTTTTAATTAGTTTGAGAGGCCCCTCACAAAGCAATGAGTCAGACATAGTCAAAGCCTGCTGGTGTTATTTTTCTGCTATAATAACTTTTTGTGGACTGGCTCTCCTGAGAGACTTTGGGGAAATACTTGTTTGTCCAGCACTTGAAGCAAGGGCTTCTAATTCTGCTACCATGACAAGTAGTAATATCAAAGAAAAAAATCCTTTTCTTTTGGGGGGTGGGAGGAGAGAATAAGAGACAGGTTGATGATAGGATGTGTAGCCATGCAGAAAACACAGTGTTGTGGCTTGTGAGGAAGGGATTTATTTTTATTTTTCAAATCAATCAATTGAAATCAGATTCCCTCAGAAATGTTCATTGCAGGACTGCCTTCTGCTAAAATCTAGTGTCGGGTAGTGTCGTGTTCAGCAGAAAGGTAAAGTCACCGTGGGGTGTTAGTGCTTCTCTGACCCATTCACTAGAGATAGGCCTGGGCTGTACATCATTCTGATGAGTTTGATGACTTCTTGGTCAGAGCAACTCAGGCAGCAAAACCCCACCTCCCTTTCCTTCAACAAGGGAGAGGTTTTGTTTGTTTGTAATATATTAACTGGAAGCTAAATTTATCAACTGGAAAATAAACTACCAGGGAATTCCTACTTACAGCCTGCAAGTTCTGGTAACCATTTCCTCCCTCCTACTGATTTCATGGCTTCCATTCCTCCTCCTCCAAACACCTATAAAAACTGTTGATGGGGGAGGTATGAATAGATTTCAGCCTACTAGTGCAGAAAGTCAAATTTCTCCATTTTGATTTTTCTCCTGCTCTGTCCAAGTGGTGGAAAATTGCTTTTTGCTCATAGCAAAGACTCAGAACTGCACTGTCTTTAAACCAAAAGAAACAAACAAACAAAGCAAGCTGTATGCTTACTGGAGGGACAGCAGAGCTGTTGCCTATTTTGCTGCTGTAACTTTTATTTGTAGGTTTTACTTCAAGACTTTATGCTTGTTGGCTTGAAGAGTTCCTCCACTTGGAAGCAATTGAATTGAATTGACTCATAGACTCAATTGATAATGTAAGTTTTGTGTGTATGTTCTATGGATAGGGATTTCCCGTGTCCTCCGATAGGAATTCTTTGTGGTCTTCCTGTGTGTGGCTTGTGTAAGGCCTATTTTTAGGTAGTCTTCACAGAATCACAGAATGCTAGGGGTTGGAAGGGCCCTCTGGAGATCATCTGGTCCAACCCCCCTGCCAGAGCAGGTCCACCTACAGCAGGTTGCACAGGATGGCATCCAGGCAGGGTTTGAATGTCTCCAGAGTCGGAGACTCCACCACCTCTCTGGGCAGCCTCTTCCAGTGCTCTGACACCCTCAAAGGAAAGAAGTTCTTCGTCATGTTCAGATGGAACTTCCTATGCCATTGCACTTAAAACACTGGGCAGAAGCAAGAGCAATTCCCCAAATCAGTGCTGATACAATTTGCCAATTTTATCAGTTGTTTTCATAGGCAATTTAAATCTTGGGTCCTAAATAATTGCAACAGTTTTTACATTGTGAGGTCCTGGTCAAACCCAATGGCTTACCTAGGACATACACCTTGCTGACTGTGAAGACTTTTATCTCATTTCAAGGTGGTGTTTCTCATCGTTTCCTCTCCTGTGTTATGTTTCTTTGAGTGATTAAATACCTACTGTTTACCAGAAGAGGGGCTGAATTTCACTGGTGCCTTGAGAATGCAACCACAGGACGTAGGGTAAACTCAGAATATTTGATACATTTTGTGCCAGTGGGTTTAGTGTGAGATAGTTGCCTGCAAAAAGAGCCTTGTGGAAGCAGCAGAGAGGCTTGTGGAACAGGTGTTTAGGGAACACAGGACGGAATTAAATTAGATACTGTGGTGAAGGATACAAATACAAAATATAAGCAGGTCAGAGACTTCTCTGGGGACTAGCCTGAAAGAAAACAAAGGGGGATACTATTTAAACTGAATGAATTCTCAGTTCAATGATATTGTCAAAGGTGTCTGACTGTATTATAGGATGCAGATACAAAGCAATTTCTTCCAGGGCAAAGAGGTTATTTTTGCCACTTTTCACTGTATTGAAGAGCCCATATCAAATTTTGTATGCACATTTTTGGTCTCCGTTTTGTGAAAAGAAATTTCAGATGAGATGGAGCTTGAACTAAAAGAAGGTCAACTAAAAGGATATTTCAAGAGTATGACCCAGGAAGGACTTCATCCTCACTGTTGCCTAAGGTTTAATGGGGAAAAAAGATTGACATTAAAAAAAGAAAAAAAAAGAAAACAATATATTTTACTAGTTGATACCCGCGTTGACAACTTGAATCTAGAGAAAATAGGAAGAATGAATTGAGCGTTTTCAGATTATAGATGAACTATATTTTAAGGTACGAGTGTTTGGTTTGCCGTTTGTGTGAAGGTATGTGATACATGGCATGGGGGTAATGAAAGCATCCTTTCTTAGGTGCATCAGAAAATTAGACGTGTACTTTGAATCTGATCCCTTTAAACTTAGATACTGCTATAAAAGCTTAGAAATTGAGAGAAGCACATTTGAAAAAGTCATCCATAATAATTTTTAAGAGAAGTTTAGTAAATAAACAAGAATTGGAACTGACAGCTATCTTTGTTCTGAGGAAGCTGAACCTTTTTTTTTTTCCCCAGCATTTTCACCTTTGTATAAACTACCACACCACCCAAAAATCATTAGAAGATACATATATATTCTCTTAGGGCTCTGTCAGCTATCTTAGAAAAAAAGAATTTAAGCATATAAATTTATGATCCTTTGTTTTCTGGGTTTTCTGTGAAATGAAAATACAGCTGTACATTTGTGTGCATACTAAAGATGAGTAGGTGTATGATGCAGATTTGTGGATTTTTTTCTGCCCAGCTGCAACCATGGGAAGAGGAACAGTGCTATGGGCAGACTTTGCATGCAAATCTCAGTTCCACAACTCAGTCCATGTGTCTGCATTACAGCTGACCTCTACTTTTTAGGAAGCTCTGACCTGGTATGAGAAACCGTGTATGGAAATGAACCGAACACCCACATTTGAAAGCTCGAAAGTCTAAACGTTCTTTGTCCTTGATTTTGCTCCACAAGAAGTTTGTGGTCTTGAAGTGTTGTTGGATATGCATTTCTAAAAAGCAGAACTTATTTTTCAATGTTCAGGATCAAAACTATCATTCTGACCTAAATTAGATGAAGTTGGGGAAGTCTGATTTTTGACTGTTGTAGAAAGACAGACACGGACTATGATTTTAAATCCCCTGTTCAGATTCATAATCTCCATTCTAATGGGATAATTGAATAGCAGCAGGCTTATCAGAAGCACATCTTTAATGACCAGTTGATTAAGTTCACCATCCATCTTTTTAGCGTAAAGATGCAAACAAAAACCTGCACACTGTTTGGAAAGTGGGAGCTCTGTCTGGTGGAGCACAGAATCTTGGAAAGCTCCACCATGGTGCTGGACATGAAGGCAAATGGGCTGTACACAGCCTGCTGAGTGATTTTGAGTGTCACTGTTCATTTCTGAGCTCTCACCTAGGTAATATGACCATCCCCAAACTCCTGGGACATTTTACAGTACCATCGTTTGTGTCCCCTCGTGGCTGCTGTAAGCAGTGATGTCAGCTAGACTTCTATATTGTGCACCGATGTGAGGCCCTAGAGATGCATTTTCATGTCTGTTTTAAAGTTGTTTAAAATCAGCTGGTCTTGTTTTATGCCTTCTAAACACACAGTATCTGTAGATAATTAACTCACTGTAAAAAGGCAGTTGTTATGGAAAAGCTAGAAGGCACATTCCTCCCTCAGGCTAGGTCTGACATGGGGTCTGCTGAAGTCACATCAGGCCATCATGTAATTTATTTTTAATTTACTGAATATGTTGCCTTGGGGTCACGTTATTGCTAGGAAATCTGAGGTGATTTATGTCATGCCTATGCAATTTCCACGCACAAAGTTGCTGCAGACACATTGCGATGTTATGATCATCGATAAGAAAGAGGCAGTCCCTTCATGAGGTAGTGTGTTGCTCAGGCTTCCGGTGATGAGTGATGAATTACAGGGAAACAGAAAAATTGAGGATTCTCTTCAAATAGTTTGTAGAGGTTTTTCCCTTCAAAGCTATCTCCTGAAATGTCAGGTGCTAAAATTTGCCTTATTGACAGGAGTGCTGGCCATTTTCCTGAACTCTAAGGGCTTCAGCCCATGGGCACAGGTATTATCTTTAAACAAGGGGTACAAATGACAGAGCTGAAAAGGTGAACGCATGGAGTGGAGCTCTGCCTGGTGGAACTCAGAATGCGCCACTGCCCAGAACAAGACTTGAGATTCAATGACTCATGCCTCGCTTATGGGATACTCCATGATCCCAGAGCACCAAGTGTTGCTGGCAGGTGCTGCCCTGGAGAGATCTCCCCTCATTTACTTCAGCCTTAGGCTTTACAAAAATCAAAACCACCCCAAAAAGCTCATCCCTGTCAAAACAAAAGGAAACATCCCTAAAAATATCTTGTGGGTGTTTAGGAGAAGAAAGTGTATTGGGAATTACGAATTTGCAAAAGGCGATTAACAAAGCGTAGGGAGGCAGCCACAGCAGGTCCTGATGAAGACCCTATTGGATGAGGAAAGCCTCAGGGACTAAATAAGACGACTGTGTTAATCAAATACAGTACTGCAGTGAGAAGATTTTGGGTGAGTTGGGAGCAACAAAGAACTTGTATCTAAGTTTGCATCAGAAGTGAATTTATGTGAAGAAATGAGGATAGATGTGAAGCTGAGCTACCCTAATTGCAGGTGCAGTCATTGAATTTATTAGAAACATTCTTCCTCTTCCTTCTTTCGCTGGTTCATCTTTTTTGTGCCTTTTGACCAAAAGAAAAAGGTCCTCAATGATAGCAGGAGGCCAGCTACTCTTTCTTGTTTTTCTTTCTTTTGCTGATTATGAAAGACCATAACCAGACCATAAATATTGATAATCTCTTCCCGGAACATCCTGAGGGGTTAACAAACAAATGCCATGGTCTGCTAGGAGATTCCTAATGAATGCAAGGACTTCCTGATGGCTTTCCTTGGAAAAGAGAACATGAGGAGGGAAGTTGCTTGTGCATGATTCTAATTGCATTAAAGGCCATTAGAAAATATCTTGAAGTAGCCTCTTCTGAGTTGTATTTTAAGGGTTTTGTCTCCCTCATCTGTAGCAAAACTGATTCAGTTGGGCAGTTATGACAGGAATGATATATAGCAGACTTTGAACAATAAGTGTTTAATGTTAGCATCTGCATTTTCTCAGCATCACTCTTACACTCGATCTGTAAAAGAAATACTGGCTTTACAAGGGTCTAGAGCCATAACGCCCAGAGAATTTATTTTTTCAGTTTCAACAAGCACGCACACAAAATTCAAGAGCCATACATTCATATTTCGAAGTTTTTGCATTTAAGGGGGACAAGAAAGTAGCCAGAAAATAATTCTAGCACTGACAAAACGCAGCAGATAGGTACATTATTCCTGTTATGTTCTTCTGGCAGACTTTCATGATAATAGTTCTCAGCGTACAGACAATAGCAGGGTTGCTGCATGGCCATGTTTCTGTGGAGTAATGGTGCCTGTGATGTATTGGCTTCAGACCTGCTTTATTAAATTTCTTGTCCTGAGTCAGATCCTCAGACGGTGAAAGTAATTGTATCCTTGGCAGAGCATCTGACCCTTTTTGTAATTTTTTTAAGTCAGAAAAGAAAATCAAAGCTAGTTGGATGCAGTCGCGTGTGTGTTCCTTGGTATAAATTACCAATTTGCACTCTCTTCTACTTTCACTTTGCCCCTTTGGCCATCTGATATGTTGTCTGACAATTTCCAGTCACGCTTGACGAGCTAACAGTCAAGCATGGCCCAATCTGGGTGCAGAACCGTGCACATGACAAAAAAGGTTGTTGCTGTCTCAGAAAGATACCAATCTAAGCATCACTGAGGAAGCAGTAAAGGTGATGTTACTGTAACTAGGTAACAGTGTAGAAATAAACTATTGCAGCAAGTTACCACTCTGTTAGTCTGCCTGTGAATTTATCATGTTGTTGTCACAGAAATTCACAGTGAGTAAAATGTAGCTGTGGCAGAAGATGAACTTAGTGATTGCTAAGGGTTTTAGGTGGGACTTGTATGATCTGTGTCATCCATATCTGTATGGATGATTTCCTTCTCTAGGTAGCTAAAATAATTGCATTTGTTTGTGTTAAGGTAGTAGTAGCAGCCGTTTGCACTCCATGCTCCACTTTGAAAGGGTCGTGTGATGATAGAAAAGTACCAATGCAATTGGTGTGTGGCAGATGAAGGGTGCAGGCCTGGCTCTCTGAAGGTAACGGTGGGTTCCCAAGGACGCTGGTGGTGACGGGATGTTCAGTGAGTCGATGAGCAACAGGCTGAGAAGTCTGGAGTAGAGCCTAGGTCGCTTCGCTCCCCCTCCCTGGTGGTTCCTGTCAGGAGAGATTGCTTGTTACCACGGACCCAGATCCCAAATGCCTCAGTTGAAAGGGTGTGTTGTAGTAGGTGAATTTTCAAATAGGTCAGGCAGCGTGACCCAGAGTGCTGTTTAGCTATGCTTCAGAGCGATCAAAAAGATGAGTAGGAGAGGATGCAGCTCGTGTGCCGGGTGACCTTCACTGAGTGACTTAGTGTCATTGCATCTCTGTTTCCCGTAATGTGAAATGAAGATTGCTACACACATCTCTCAAACTGCTGTTTAAGTTTTGGGATATGATCTGTTATTTAAATGTAGATGATAACTCTAAATGTTGCTGATTTTCTGAGACGGTCTGTCAGATTTACACTACGCATTTAGTCCAAGGAAAGGGTGTCAAAGCACGCTTAGTAAAATGGTACCCCTATTCTGATGCAAAGTAAGAACCTCCATTTGAAATTGATAGAACATTTAAATACCCTGCTCTTAGAACTGATTGAACACTTATTTTTAACTGCATACTTTAAATGACAAAATTGGGTTCTGCAGTTTTGTGTATAATGAATTACAATGAGTCTATTCATGCTACTGAGAGTGGAAAATACATATAAGATGCATCTCAGCTTCCTCTTCAGCATAGTGTAAGATTCAAAATGACTGGACCAAGGGAGATTAAATCTTTCTCATGCCTCACCCGCTGCCCCCAAGTACATTTTGGTTAAATTGAGTGTTTGTCCTTATGCTTTTAGTCACGTGAAGCATGTCATAAAAGTGGATAGTGCTGTAGGAAGGGAAAAAAAGCTTGGCCGGCGGTACAGTACAGGTACAGACTCTAAACTCCAGTGTCTCTTGGCTTATTTCACTTTTCAAATTCTGTTTACCACTTTAGAAGCAGATGGTGGATTCTGGAAGGCAGCAGCAAAACGGGCAGGATGACAGTGGAGGGAGATGTAAAATGAAGCTCAGGACTATGGAAGCCCAGTTGGCTTGAATCGGTTACTGGCTTAAAAAAATTTTGAAAATTGGTGGCTTTCTAAATGCCTGGCTTAGTGGAGCAGGATATATTCAACTATAGTACTGCTTGTGTATTATGTTAGGATATTTCTTGTAGTGTATTTTGAAGATGAAATACTGTCTGTAGTTCCCCTCCTTTTCTTCTTTACAACTTTTGTCTGTTTCTGCATAAAGTCTCATTTACACTTACAGGAGTCCTCCCTCTGGATCTGAACCCTGTCATGCTGGGTGCTGCACTCTGCGCAAAAGCCATGCTGCCTCTGTCTAAAAGAGCTTGTAATCTAAATAACCATAGTAGGAGGATCTTCATTTTCTGCAGCCTTGTGTAGCTGTTGATATTTGCACAAAGAAGATACAAAATGCCACCAGATTACAATTAACTAGCAAATCTTTTAGTGAGACTTTTCCCTAGCTCCATGTAAATAACAAGGGAACATGCAAGGCAACGGGCGAGCAATGTTTCATATTTGAAGTGTAGCATGAGGTTTCAGTTTTGCAGCACGCTTACAGCACAGGAAACAAGAAATGTGAGGATGCGATGGTGCCATGTTATCCTGCTATTCGGTTACTTCGTGCCATTGCAGCCTTACTGCTACAGGCTTGTGATTTTTGTCAGCTGTTAAACTGAATTTGGCTTCATCTGTTTTGGATGGCGGGTCACCCAAGGAAACTCACAGTGAAGACAGTAATGAGCCCCTCGGTAGGAAATGTTCTCTTTCGGGACTGGCCCAGCTTGGTGACGCTAGTGAGGAAATGCTGTTTAACACAAGTTGGGGTGATATGGCGTGGCGGACGATCTCTGTGTGTGTCTTGCAGGGCTCTGACTGCGGGGGCTGGCCCCTGCGTGGCTGAGGAGACCAGCTGGGACTCTCTCAGCTCTGCTGCTGGTATTCCCAATGGCCTGCAGAGAATCCCTATCCACGTTGTGTGCCTTCCGTTTCCCTCAGGACTGTTAGGGTAGAGTTAGGGCTGTCTGCTACGGGGACAACTGTCACCCAGCTTTAGTGCTGGCTTTTCTTCCACCCTGTGTAAAGGAATTCTCCACCTGCTGCTCCTGCCCGGAGTCCAGATGCTTCTCCATTAAACATTGCCCATCAGCACAACCATGGGTGACGAAGGGAGTTCTATGCATGGGATTTTCCATTAGGTAGATCCCTCTTACCACTAGCTAAAAGCATCACCCTAACGGAGTGGTGCTGACTGCCCTTTGGGGAACTGCTCCATGCCTCCGAAGCATTGAAACCTGAGGCTCAAGTGGAAATGAAGGAGAGGCCAAGGAGCATGGACGGAAGCAGCATTTTCCGCTTTTCAAATAATTAGGGTAGACAGGGAGGCCCTTTACAAACTGTTTGCCATTGAAATACTTTGTGTGCAGCTGTGTGCTATTCTGATTTTTCAGGGTAAACCAGAAAGCATTTTTCAGGAGCTGACCCTGTGTAAGTGGCAAGTATATAATGGAGAGGTCCCTTAGGTAGTATTAGTTTGCATGCCCCTGGTCTTCCAGTATGTACTCAGATTTTGCCAGAGTAGAGTCATTGTTTGCACTTGTGTTATCAGGTGTCCTATTTTTTCTTAACAGAGCTTTGTCCCAGACCCTTTTTTTCAGAGCATACACCACAGTTGTCAGGGTTCATTTTCATCAGGGTTGGACTCATTTATGTGAAGGAATAATCTGTGGGGTACTTACTCATTATCCAAAATTCTCACACTGTCCTAATAAATTTGGCCCTAACTTAGTGTGCATAGTTAAAAAGGATCTGAACCATAAGCTGAAAAAAAAATAAACCTTGGCCATTCCTTCCTAATGGGCATATTCATTAGTGCTGCAGGCTGTGTTTGCCACTCACGATCTGGTAAAAGTGTTCGTTAAATGTAAGACCTGCAAGCTTATTTTTAAAGAATTAATATTAAACTTTGTCTTGTGCAGTCTGTAGCAGCATTTTACTTAATGGCAGATTTTTCCTTGGGCTGTGGGGGATTCTCTACCAACCTGTGCAGTTCTACCCTATTCATAGCCTTGTTCATCGTTCTGATAGAAATGGATGTCTAAAGCAATAGAAGTGAAAAGGCCAAGCCAGACATTGGAAATGGCATATGTTGCAGACATGCACTTTCTTGTGCATGGACTTTTTAAAAATATCTTTGAGAGGCACAAAATACATTGAAGAAGAGGAAAAACAATGTCGTGTATATTATCCACCTTCTATATGAATACACTACATCAGAATGAGAAAACTATGGACCCAGTTTCTAATGCGGCCTCAAAGTTTGCCTGCTGGCTGGAGGTCAGCTGCTGGGTTATTGCTTAGATGACAGGTAAAATCCATATGCTTACCAAAGCATAGGGGCAAGAGGGGGAAAGCACAACTATTTAGTTTCCTAAGCAGTGAGGACCCAGAAATTTCATTTCCAACTCTATCACTGACTCACCATACACTCTTAGTCCAGTCGTAAGGTTAACACTTTGAAGAATGTCCATTTGTTTTGATGGTCTCAACATGTGAAAAATCTTGGTGGTCTTGTCTTGGAAGTGCTGTGAACTTTTAAAACTGCTTTTGGAATAAAGGTACCAAAGTACCTGGTACTTCACTTACGGAGGGATTTGCAGCTGGAATACCGCTAATCCCCAAGGTTTCCAAAATTAATAGACATTATTGAGAATGTTGCCTTTATCTTCTCTGGATCTGGCTTTCATTCTGTACAGTGGACATAATCACAAATTACAGTATTGCAGTGTATGATTAGTGTACAGGAATGCTTCATGATCCTTGAATGATGGAGTTTTCTGGATAAAATGCAACTTGTTGTTTACACTATCAAAAGCTTTGACTTGGTTCTTTAGAGACTGCTCCAGTCTCTATTCCCAAGAATAATCACGCAACTGCGTTTTGTAAGGAAGGTGTATATGTTAGTTGTGCTTAGACCAGGACAGTACCCTGGCTCATCCTCATTATAATGTGGAGATACACTGGAAGTTAGGGATTTGCAGAGTTACACTGTGAATAGTATTTCCTTGCTCTTCCCTGTTACTGAATGTAGCTTGAAGGTTGTTGTAACACTGGGCAAATGCTATGAGCTCCTGTTCCCTGCATGTTTCATGGAAGCTATTTGCTGTTGGTGGATTGTAGTTCTGATTGTAGTATCACAGGTGATGGTATCCCAACTCCAGAGTTGGAGGGGAAGAAAATAATTATCTTGGCATTGTTTTTTAGTCTATTTCAATGGAATTTCTCCAATTTGCAGTATCAGCAGTGAATGTGTTATACAGAAATGTATTCATAATAAAAATGCATTTAGACCCAGTTAGATTCCTTTAAAAAAAATCCTGTACCTTTACTTGCAACTTTAAGTGTAATCTTGAATACCTGGCTAGCTGCCAGTTTGTCAAATTACTGGTATAAACCAGAGGACAGACAAGTCAAGAGAAAGATGTTCTGTCAGACTCTGGTTTTGCACTGGAGTAAAATCACTGGGTATGATTACTCTCTTACATTATACCAGTATTTGTAAGATCAAAATCAGACCCGCCTTTCAATCTAAAGTTTATTTTCCCCAGGATAACTCCCGTGACTGGAATCTAACTTGTGGAAAAGGAGGGTGTTTGTGCGAGTGTAAACCCAAATACAACTGCGGATGCGGAAGGGACAAAAAGACCAGTGTTACATTTAGCAAACGCATCTGCTAAAGTGTTAGTATTCACAGAGGTTCTAACTATTTTCTGCTTCATTTTTTTTTTTTGAAGTTGTAGTGGAAAAAAATGGTGTCTTGAGTCATTTTACTGTTTATCACCACCAGATCAAAGGGCACAGAATTAGGTTTGTGTTTTCACAGGAGAGATTGATGCTGACACACAGCTGTCCTTTCCTCCTCCTAAGCACATCAAGACTGAAAGTTTTGCAGATTGTGAGCTTGGCCCTGGTTAGGGGTCTGAAATAAAACTTCTATTGTCTCAAGTGTTTTGGTGTTTGCTCTAAAGAAATCACCAACCTTGGTTGTTTATTTTTTTTCTTCTGCAGGAAAGGAGGGGGATGGGGTAGCCAGCCATGCATCTGTTTGGAATCCTAGCTTTAAGAGTCTAAAAATAAACAAGCCCCACAGTCCACCCGAAAACTGTGTTTGCTGGCACTCTTGAACAAGGGACAATGTACACTTCAGAATCAGTTTAGCAAATTGTATACACCGAAAAAAAAATCAATGGTGTGGTTTACCGCTTTAAAATAATAATAAAAAGTCTTTTTAGACATCTGCACAAACATAAATACATATTTCTTACAAAGCCAGAATGCTACTATTTAAATTCCTGTTTGTAATCCACTTTTTCTTTCATCTCTTGTGCTGATCCTTCAGAGGATTGAGTTAGATGTGAGAAACCACTGAAATAGTTCTGTGCTGATATGAAAGGTTAAAGAAGGTTATCTCAGAGACAGGGTGTGAGCTCGTTTTTTTTGCACACCAGGCAAAATTAGCTTAAAGCATGACAAATCTTCTGCAGGGCAACCCAATGAGCTGTGGTCTGTATATGGCATCAGTTAAGTTTTCTACCATGAGGCCTACATGGAAATATTGATAGCTAAGGTGGAATGGTAGTGATGGCTTCAGGACAGACTAGATGCTGTGGTATCTGTAACCCTAAAGTTATTGCTAACCAACAACATTGCTATTACGATTTATGGAATGATAGAGCAACTGGAGACACCTGTAATGGGGGGTATGTGTGTGCATGTGTGTGTGTGTCTGTGGCCCCCTTTGAATTTCCAGGGATTTAATTCCATTTCCTCTGGTGTATAGAGGTATTTACACAGCCATAAAGACAGCCAATATTAAGAGCTGAGGAGGCAGCTGTAGCACATGAATAGACACTTGTTTGCTTGTATTTATATACATGCATATACCTAAAATAAACACAAAAATTCACATCGTACTTGTAATTGAATTAGAGACATATTCAGTGTTAAGATTCCCACAGTGTCCATTCATAGCATGAAAAAGCTTATTTTCTCTGGATCTGCTAATTTCTTTTTTTTTTTAATTCTTTATTCTCTCTTTATTAGTCCCTTTGAAGCCTCCTAACATAGGAGAATCCAAAGCATAAAAAGCAGGATTGCTTGACAGAAAGGTCATAGCATTGCTATCTCTGGTTAATTTGGTTTGGGTGGAAAAACTGCTCAAAAAGTAGTATTGCTATTGGGAATTGATTTGATGTGTGGGGATGGGATCCTGGTCCAAACAATGCAGATTGCAGGGTCTCTTAATTTTCTATGTTACGATGCTTAGAGACACAGTGGTCTCACGTAGAGAATAGATACCCTCATTGTCTCCAAACCCAGAAGCTGGTTTAGTTGGTGAAAACAGTAAGAGGCCCACATGAAGACAGGGAGAACTTTAAATTCTGGAGGGGAGGGAAGGCTCGTCTGATGTTAGCACCAGAGGAAATCTTCTGTGGGGAAGCTGTCTTTATGAACTCCTAAATTTTGTTCTTTTTTTTTTTTTTTTGGAGCTGTCTCACAAGTCTCCCTGGATTAATTGCTCTCTGCTAAAGTTCCCGAAACACGTTTCAGTCTCTTCTTTCTTAATTTCCTCAAGCAGGCTGGTGCATTTTCTTGTTTATTTAAACCTTTGTCTCTCCATCTCAGGATAGTTTCTTCCCTCTGTAGCTGTTGAGCTACGCACAAGGTCGGATGATTACTCAGAACTTCCTGGAAAGCCTCGTGTTTGTTTTAGACAAAAGTACTCAGGAAGTTCCTCAGCTCTTCCAGCAGAGCTGTACTGGCAGCAGCCTTCCGATCCTTCAACTGCACTCACTTGCATTTTTTGGAAGGCGAGCTAAAATCATTTTTAGTCCAGTATTAAACTCAGGATTTGTTAACATTGTTCCATATATTTTAAAAGCTGAGGCTATTTTTGAGGTCTTTTGCACCTCAGTTAATGGAAAAACGTCTCCTTGCTCGCTGCCATGGCAATGTGACAGTCAGGCTTTTTGGTGTCCCCCACCAAGCCTGCCATCTTCAGTCTAACATGTTCCAGCTCCAGGCACAAATTTGATGCCTTCGCAGCTCATCTCCTGCTTCTGCAGACAGGCTTTCGGTCTCACTGAGTTGGTGAGACTTCACCCCACTTCAGACACTTTCTGCAAGGCACAGACTCAAGCAGCTAAACTTATTACGTTAAAGGAGATAAAAGGAGGGGGGGAGGAAAACCCAAACACAAAATCAAATGGCTTGACACGTGGATTCTTTTTAGCCTCACAGCCCCTGGTGGCTCGTTTCAAAGCACTTGAATCTATACAATTAGGCTGAATGTTTCCTGTGATGTTGGGTGATGGAGCAATCATCTTAACGTATTTACCTCTTGATGCTATATGCTGCTCTCGCAGCCTTCTGTGAGCAGAAACGTGCTGATACGAGTAAGGGAGCAGTGAGAGAATGTTGTGTGTAGTCTGTATGTAAAATTTTAATTTTCCCAACAGCCGTCACGCACTGGTATCGGCAGCTCCTTCCTGCTTCTGCACCTCCGAGTCCTCCACACCTACAGGATGAGATGTCCGTGGGAGGGAGGCCTGCAAGCTGTTGAATTCAGATGTTGCCTTAGAAGTGATAACTCCCTGTAAACAAGGCCAGCCACTACTAATGTGAAAGTGCTACTGACGTGGCTAAATTAGTTTAGAGGCTACTGGTGCGTGAGAACACTTGTAAGGCTGCCTTTAATGAATTTGAGTTCTGTCGGCATCTTAGCTTTAGCCACCATCAACTGTATGACACTTTAAACTGTATGACACTTGATTTCCACGAGCTGGTCAAACATTGCTGTTGTAGACTAAATCGTTTTGCAATCAGCTCTTTAGTTTGCAGCCTGTGTCTGCATTCCCTCTTTGGGAAAAGAGGCGGGAGGAAGCTCTTGGCACTGGGTCCTGGGCTCAGCTTGAACAGCGGGACTTGGAGGTGAGACAGATGGTGAGCTCTTCTGGCAGCCCTGAACCTCACCGGGGGCTTATGCCCCTGAAGGAGCAGGGGGAACATCAAAATGGACTCTTACTGATTTCCTTGGAAAAAAAAAAAAAGAACCCACAAACCCAAACCAAAATAAAACCGCACAAACCCAAAACACCCTGAGGCACCCGTGCTACAGGAAAAATTACTCTTCAGCCAGGTGAATCTCACTGTCAAACAACATTTGGTGGAACCTAGTCCAAACGCTTTGGGGCTTAACTGCTTTCCAAGTTACCAAGACTTTTTATGGCTCCTCCTTGGCAGTTGCTTACACATATGTATTCTTTAGATACACCACTGATTTGTCTGGATCCTTTCCTTCACGGAAAGGAGGGTGCTAACAGAAGACAAAGCAAGAAAAAACAACTTTGTGTTGTGCTCAGTGGATTCAGTTCAGCTGGTACTGGAAGAGGGAGGTTTGTTTCTCTTTGTCTTCCCGGCATGCCAAAAATGCCAGCTTTGCAAACAAGTGGGACTAGGCAGAATGTAAGTGCAATTTATCATTCCTGTTGTTTTACTGTATCAGTAAACCAGGAAACTTGGTTTTGCAAGTGGTTGTTGCTAACTCTAGATCCCTGTCTTTTCTCTTTGAAAGCAGATCTTGGGAATTTGTTCTAAAGTGTCATGAAATACTGAGTTACACTGAAACCGTAGTTTACTGATTCTGACAAAGTATTAGTCAAGGCTGAAATGACGAGAGCTGGTAGCACTAAGTGTACTCTGCTCTTTAGCGCTTGAAGGTCACCAAAACTGGGTCATAACTGGTGCGCATGTAGAGCTTTCCTGGCTCACAGCACATGAGGGCAAATTCAGATTCTACTTCGCAGGTGTCTTTAACATCAAACCTGCAGGTTTTAGATTATAGGTGTCATTTAAATAAAATAATCTTGAATGATTATTGCAGCAAATTAAATTTGTACGTGTCTTTATAAAATGTTGGTGCCAAATTATAGTAATTTATAGCTATTTCAAAGCTGGATCCAAGCTCCACAAATATGTTCACAAAGCTTATGAAAACTGTAGCCAGTTAACACTTTACTTGCTGGAGGAAAAAAAAAAAAAATGCTCATTTCAACCTTTCAGTGCAAAATTTATAACATTCTTTTTGTTGGACAAGTTCTAAATCTTTCTAATGTAAGACATAACTTTTTTTTTTCATTTTTATGCATGGGAGAGCATGACATCTTGCTCTAGTTCAGCTTTTTATCCTTAATGCTTCTGAAATTGAGAGATTATTATTATTTTGTATCTTTAATCAGAAACTGGCCAGACATTAGCATTCAAAGCATGACAGTAATTCTGTAGTGACAAGAAAATGATGGTCAGACCAGGCAAGGAAATTCGGTAGTAAGAAACATATTACATCTTGAGGAAAATACACAATAGTTGTGGATGCTTATGTTTTGCTGCCCTGCTTCTATTTCTTGCATTCATGATGTCTAAGGGCTCAGAAGTCAGTTACGTACATGCACTCACAAGCTTTGGTCTGTCTTTGTTATGATTGCCAATACTGTCTCCATTTTTTAGAAGGGTGTGGACACATGCAAAAGAGGAGGAGAGGAAGAAGTTGCTGATTCTTGCATTTAGTAGGACAGGAGAAGGTCTGCCAACTAATTTCACATGGGCCAGTTCACAGTCAGACACTGGAAGCTTACAACTTCATGTCTACTAATATGGATTGGATTCAAACCAGCAGACCAGAGATAAAGTGATTTGTTTTCCTTTACTAGTTCCCTTAATTATTTCAACTCTTGCATTCTCTCTTTCCTAGACTTGATTATATTTATCATGCAACGTGTTTGTGGCTAAATGAATATGTATGAAGCGACTGATCAATTGGTTATGAAAATTGCCTGCTGGAAACATTTTCTACCTAGGCAGCTCTGCTTATGTTGTGGTTTTTTTGGTTTTTCCTTTCTCCGTCCCTGTTCCCGTCTTCTTCGCATCCTCACTTCCCCCGTCAAATTTAATTCTCAGTAAGTGATCCTGCTAAGAGTTATCCACTCAATTTGTAAGAAGCAATTTGTTTATTGTACTTGCAAATCGATAAGGATGGATGGATTGTTCAATAAATCTTGTGGTCATCCACTCTGTAGTTTAGTTGCCTAACAAACATTGGACTGAACCTCTTCCTTACCTGGATGTATGTTTAATGTTTTTTGAAATTATATTAGCATATCGCCTTCCTTAGATACAACTTCTTTCCACACACAGTCTGTGAGTATTTCTGCAAAATAGCAGAAGCTCAGTGTTTCCATAAGTAGTAACCACTCATCTTCAAGTTCCTGGAAAAATAGCCAGGGGGGAATAAAGGAGGCCAGAACAAATTACAACTGGGAATGCATGAGTATATCTGTGGATATTATTTTCCTGTTGTTCTGCTATTCTTAGAATTTCGCATAGTCTTATGCTTTTTAAGACAGAACAAACTTAATGAGACAGAATAACAATGGTAAATGCCTAATAGCTTTTGTGATAGAAGCATGATCTTCTTTAGTTCAGATTTCAAGTGATTTGTTGGGTTTGTATTTGAGCTATCATTTAATTTGTTTCTTTAGAAGACTAAGATTATGAAAGAGGAATTGCTGAATGCTTTACTTGTAATGGATAGGTTAAAGCTTCCCAGAAAGTCTTGAGGATCCAGCAATTCAGTACTAATAGTGACAGCCGTGTACTTTATAGTCTTTGCTAGGCAGTACGTCAGTCTAGGGTGAAAGGAATTCATTACACTGGATCTCAGGGAATGGCAATCCAAGCCTTTCTTGCTTTTCCAGCAGAGACTCTAGTATTTCCTTAATAGCCATTCACCTCAGGAGACTGTATTTTTTTAGATTTGAACTTTGGGCTTGTGAAACTTGCTATATCAATGACCTTCAGGGTAAGCACAGAATAACATTTCTCCTACTGCTCTTTTCTGCTTCTGCTGGGCAACCTCTGCCAGTAATGCAGAAGAGTAGTTAAGACCCCATGGGCTCAAATGGCTCAGCTAACGAGTACCATTTGTGATGTCCGTGTCAGGCTTCTGAGAATTCGACTGAATTATTTTGTGAAAACCCTCTGTCAGAAAGAGATTGTTTTGAATTACCACCAATCAGGGATGAAATATTGATTAAAGACAATAAGGTTTTGTATGCCATAACCTCTTATTTAAAATGAGGAATGTGGCATTTCTTAGCAGGGGGAGTACCAGGCTTGCTGCTGATATGCATGCAAAAGTTGAAAAAAACCCCCTTCAATACCGAACTTTATTTGGAGGGGTGAACAGGCAGAGATATGTGCCTAATTTGAACATATAAGCTCACTTTCCTTCCAGATTTACATTCTTTGTCCTTTACTCTGTCAGGTAAGGCACAGGGACTAGATTTTTCAAAGCCACGGGTGAGTTACAAGGGACTCTGCAGTCCTTTCCTCTGTGAAGCAGAACTTTGGAAATCTAGCAGTTGCTTAGTACTGCCTAAAATAATGATTTGCTGCTTCCTGTAATTATTCAGCTGTGTCTTCATTTTTGTCCTGTGAATCTCCAGATCTCATGGAAGTGTATCTGAGGGCAGTTACTTCTTCTTGGACTATTCTGGCACAGATATTATGCTGTCAAACAGCTGATTTGATTAGTAGGGGGAAAGAGCAGCTCTAGATTTACTGTGTGGGCTTTTTAACCCAGACTTGCCAGCCTACCCTGGCTGGGGAGAGGTGGCGGGGGGAGAAGGTAAATAAAATGGATTTTCCTGCTAAATTAAAACACAACTTCAGCTGGAACAAGTCATTCCCAAGATGCAGCAGCCACTACTACTTGCACTGCTAAGGAAACCAAGCAGCAGAGACCACGGATATCGTTCAGGTAAAGAAAGGGAGGTGGAGTTGCCTGTTGCCCTTGCTGGGCTCACTGATGACAGACAAATCTAGAGGGGGCCTGAAATGGCATTTGCTTCAGTGCTGCTGCCTTGGAGAGCCATCAGGCGTGACAAGAGAACTGCGCTGAGCTGAACTTGGATTGTTGCAGTGAAGCTACCCCTCAGCTGGATGTGCCAGTGTATGTTCTCCTGGATTTGCTGCTTTCCAAACACTTCCTCAGCCATGTTTTCATCTGCTCGCATTACGAGCGTCCATGACCAACGTGAGGGCTTTTCAAGGTTGGTTTATTATCAGAGAAGTTCTCTTGTTGAGGCTTCTCTTGCCAAGAAGATAAGGAATTCTGAAAGCCCTTTTCCATCTGTATGGCAGTTGTTTGCATTGTTAGTTGTTGCCTACCCTTTGGAAGAACATTTCTTATTTTTTCTGTGACCCAGACTTGGAGCTTAGTTCTACTTGGCGTGCTTACAATTATTACAAAGCACTCCTATGGCATTTTTAAGTAGAAATTGAGGCTTTCATTTTTATAGAAAGGCATTTTCTGTGTATTTGACCCCACATCCAGTAACTGGAGTTACCTGAGCAAAGAAAAAAACTATGTTTGCCAACTACCTTTTCCATCAAAACCAATTGTTTCTGCTTTTGAGTAAAGCCCTAACTTCTTTTTTTCTGTTTTTCAACAAAACCTCATTTTTCTTAAGTTAAAAATTTCTGGGTTTTTTTCTTTTTTGTCAAAGAGCTGTAGCAAATCTAGATGACATAACGTCTTGTGGGTTTTTGTTTGTTCAGCCAAAGGTAGAGGACAGAGGTAGAAAAAGAAGCAATGTTATTTGCTCATCATTTTAAGAAAGGTAATCTAAATTTCAAGAATAACAGGATCAATGGGGGCTGCCTTGGTTCTAGACTCTGCTTGTATTCCCCTCCTTACCTGTTCTGACACCACAGGTGTTACTGTTTCTTGACGTATATTAATGGAATTCAGTGATTTGATTATCAATCCTAAGAATAAGGACTACCATCCTTAGAAGTATAACCTGGCAGTAAGCCAACATGCCTTAAAGAATGAAGTCTTCTGGAGGGTTGGGCGGTGTCCCAAGAGGCCTCAGGGATTTCATGTAATGTATTATACCAACACTACCACCTACAGGAATTCAGCAAAAGGGATACAGCACTTTACAAAATGCAAAATGGAACAGAAATCAAGGCTCTTCCAGTACTATCTGACTTTCCTCAATATCCAGCATTTTGAGGTAAATCCTTAGCTATATCGGGAACTGTTAAGACACAATTCTTGCCTCGTGAATTGGAACGTTTCTATGGGGAGTTGTACTTTGAGAAAGGCATCTGTTGCCGCATTGTAACCCACTGTGCTAGGAATTTCCACTCTCTTATTCTTCAGGTTTTAAGCGTGAGGATGTGCGATTCAAATTAAAACCTCACAAATGTCCATAGGTCAGAGGCATAGCTGCATAAAAACTTGTCTTAGGGTAATGTGCACGTTACTATTTTTTGGGTTACGTATAGGTATATGACAGTACCAGTATTTTCGCCTGTGTGGTAGTTGTATTACTTGCACAGATGTTGTATATAGCTCGTTGCTTTTAAGTAAGCTGCTGTTAAGCCAGCACAAACAGAAATGTCTGAAAATAGATGAAGAGGATTTAAAAGAAAATACGTCATCGCTTGTGGTATCTTTCAGTCGTCCAGGACTTTGAGCGATTCTGTTTTCGGTCATCCACTATTATTGCTTACACTATTTACCCGAAGAAAGGAAATTGTGAAGCTGTAGCTTTGCAAAGTATTTACACTGGATGAATAGCAAGTTATATTTCCTCACCTTATCACTTTCTTGTTGGTCATTGCCAAGCTGAGAGAGGTGACCCATAAATAGCAGACAAGTAAAAATTTGCATCTATAAAGAAAGGAGTGCTAAGTATTCTTGTCCTGGGCAGTAATGGACTTAAAGTTGTGCTCAAGCTTGGTGGACTTCAGTGAAATTTAGCTAGAGAAATGTGCTAGGCGTAATATGTAAAAGCCAAGGTTGCTTAGCATCCTGTGGAATCCACTTTTCAATAAAATGCACCAAAATGGCAATTAGATCATCCCTATCAAAATTAGCAGCGAGAAATAAATGCATCGATAGTTGCTGTGGTGGCTTCTTTTCTCATATCCTCATTGGCATTTTAATTTCCTCTGCCAGCTAGCAAAAGCTCAAGTTCCTGTGGTGATACCTATGAGATTTGCTCCAAACGCTTTGTGTGTGTGTGTGTGTATTTATATCCCCTAAACTTGCTAGGAGTTTCATCTGTGTTTTTCCAAGAAAATGTCAGGCTCAGTCCATTGGTAGTGTCACCTGTGGAGGTAGTTGGGCCATATCTGCATACCTGACTTCCCAGCATTTGGCCTAAGTAGAAGAGAGCGTGTAGGACAAGGGTCCCTGGTTAGCGTCGTGACCGTGCAGCAGAGAGGACAACCTGAAGAGCTTTACGGGCTCGGTGACTGTTGTAGGCAGCTGCACTTCCCAGGTGGCTGGGGCATTTTCAGTGCAGGCACTGCTCAGACAGAACATTCTCTGTTTAGTAAAAAGAAGTTAACGGCACCCAGGGAAACAGGGCAAGAAGGCAATTGATTTGAATATTTAATCCACAGCTTCGCTGCTTTGTTTTCCTTAGCTCTTCTATGCTGCTTTCAGATGTGCTTTCTAGTTAAGACGGTAAAATCATGAGAACTTTTAAACCTTTTTAACAAGTGAGCAGTGGAAGGAGGCAGGAAAAATCTGCTTGTGGAGCAGCTGGACAGCAAGACGTAGGGGCTGAACTGAGACATGTAGAGAAAACTCATAATAAAACAGTAAAATAGAGAAGTAAAACTGACTTGCCCAGGATTGTTCAGCAATACTTCCTGTCAGCTCTGAGAAAAGCATTGATACCAAGCAATAGAATACAAGGTTACTGATGGTCATCATATCTATAAAGGAGTCTTGAACAGCAGCAGTGAGCTGCAGGGTGTTGTATAAGCCTGCTTTCATGCTACACACAAAACTATTGCTGTGAGTTATGTGGGGAGCTCTGGGGAGGCTCTCCTGTGAGCTCTGAGCAGTAGCATTTGGGAAGCTTGTCTTAATTAGACTTTCAGACAGAAGCAGACACAAAAAAAACCCAAAAAACCCAAACCACACCACCAACCAAAAACCAAAGGCGTGAAAAAGAAAGAAAACCACTGAAACAATTGTGTCTGCAAAGTCAGACATCCAACAGGTCACAGTACTTGGTTCTTCCCAGTGTCCCTCGGGTGTTTAGCCCTAGTATTTTCACGATCTTCTCTATATTAAACCTTGTAAACCCCTTAGACACTTAAAATGAACAGTGCCAGTGTTAATTTATCTGTCCTTGGTGTTGGATGTTAAGCTTCAAGTTGACACATTACATTGTAATATAACATGAATTGAAAAGTTCTCATATGAAAAAGGTAAAAATCAATATTGTTTACTTAAAATAATTAAAACTAAGCAGTAGAATAACAATAATTACAACCTTGGAAAGTCATCATGAAAGTTCACCATTCTCTGAAAATAATCTCCTCCTCTGCTTTTCTGATGATAGAGGAAGTGGGTTTTAGGCCGGGGGATAACGCACTCGTCTTGGGCCTTTGGCCAGATAGAGCATTCGAGTCTGAACTACTCACATGCAGACATCTGCGTGAGGGTACTGAAATATTTTTATACCTTACATTTGAAAGTAGTTGAGTAGGGCAATTCTTTCTATTGGTATTTTACAGATTTGCAAAGCACACAAGGATCCTTGCATTTGTGTCAGTGCTTGCACACACATGGTATGTTTTCCTTTGGGAAGGACAGCTGACACATTCTGCTTCTGGTCAGATGTTTGCAGAATCAGGGCTGAGTAAGCTTCTTGTATTCTTTTTTTGTGTATCACTGTAATTACAGTAGGTGAAAGCTTGGGATACCAGCTCTGTGTGTGCTTTGTCTTTTCATTTAAAAAAAAGACTGAAATACAGTTGTCAGTCCTTCTCCAAGTACCTCCCTTTAGATTGTAAGAATGAATTAACCAAATACATGATTTTCTTGAGGTCTCTAAAACTGGATTTAAAATTGACTATCAAATCACCCCCTTCCTCAACATGTGTGTTGTTTAGTCTATTTGCAAATGTAAATGCGCTATATTTATTTCACTGTTCTCTAAACTTGCACTGAGCTTTGTAGACGGGACCTTACCAAGTATCATTTTTCTTTCTATGCTGATGAAAAACTCATGGTTTCCCAGCCTTAATGCCCCAGGATGATTTTGCAGGTGAATCTCAGCGACCACCCAGGGACTTCCCAAAGACTCGGAATCGATCTGACAGACTGTCTGCCTGAGGGAATGCCAGTGCCCCTCTTACGGGACCCATCACACTGAAGTAATCCTAAATATGACACTATTGTCCCTTCTGTACCACTTTGTCTTCAGGCCTGCCTTTTTGCTAAGCAATGCCAGAACTTTGAGCTGGCTTCCTCATGATGGGCAAAGTCAGTAAGGGAGAATGAGTGATCCTTAAGTATTTTTTTATATATACTAAGAAAGTGTTCCTGGAAAAGGAATGGTCACAAAAAATGCAGGCACTTTCTCAGAAATATCAGCTCAAAACTATTCACAAGTCTGGTTCAAGAACTGACTCTCAACTGTGAATTTACAGAGTAATCTAACTCTCCAGCAGCTTGCAAGACATCATCTCCAAGGCCCACCGTTTCTGCGTAAAGCTTTGCATAATACAGGTGAACAGTGACATACCAGCTTTTCCTAAGTTTTTCTGGCAGGAGCACCTTTCATACCAACAATTGGCATTAAGTGATGTGACACATGACCTGGTGAGCAGAGTAGGACCTTGTCATGCATAGTCTGCTCCACAGAAACAGTGCGTTCTCAGCAACCATCAGTAAGTGAAAGAGAACTGGGGTGGTCTGTCCCTACCTGGGCAAAAGTTAGGGGACCCTTGACTTGCTGCAGCTAAAAGCCTCCATGTGGTCAGGTACTAACCAACTGCTGGTGCATAGTACCTCACGCACATGGCAGAGATCTAATAAATCTGTAGCCTGAACTTTGTGTGTGGCAATGCAAAAGGCTCAAATGCTGGATGAAACACTTAAAAGATGGCTCATGACCAATGTGTTTGGTTTTACCAAATTACTGAGTTTTGATCATTCAATTTTTAAAGTGTGAACGGTATTAACAAGTGGTGTGGGTTTGGTGAGGATGTTGTTTATGCCACCTTTACATTGCTGTGGGGCTGATTACATCTACATGGTTAGATTAATTCCTAATTTACAGAAGAATGAGATCGGAATCAGGCAGCCTCTGTAAGGTTAAATGGTGCATGTAGTAACTATGCACCGTTTTTAAATAATATGTATATACTGACTGTGATGCTGTATGTGGCAATTAGCGAGATCTTTAGCCCTGTTTATCTGTTGATGCTAAGAGAGTGCAGAAAGAATTAAAAGGTAGTTTGGAATAGTACTAATTTGCTTGTTGCTCATTATTGCAGCTCATAAAGATGTTGATTTGCATACTGCATATATTCCTGATTTGTATTTTAAGGTTATTTCATTTCCTGGTACGGTTGCAATGAAAACGGCCTTTATATACTAAAAAATACATTGTCCTCTGACAAAAGGGTGGGAGGAATTTGTTGGAAAGGTAAGGTGCAGGTAGCGTTTTGCAGTGGCTATGCTTTCTCTGTTCTCATTTTTTTACTATCAGTGAAAGCCCTTCTTAAATCCAAATGTATAGTGCTCTGCTGCACCCACCGCAGCAAACTCCTCTTAACAGCAGCTGAATTCCTTTAATTGAGACTTCCAGAAGACCAGCTCCAGGCAGACAGCAGGGGGGAAATACATTGCATCAGTGGTCTCACTGAAGTTGACTTCACTGGAGCAAAGAGAGTAGGATTGCACTAAGAGGTAGAGTTATGAGTGTTTGGGGAAAAAATAATAATCCCCCAAGCTAGGAATGAAAGTATTCAGGCAATCTTAGCTGTAATTATCACCCTGTTCTTAGCTATAATGATGTTGGGATTTATGTAACGCTTTTCATATGTGAATTGCTCATCAGATTGCTAATTATCTCATAACTTGGACAGTTCCTTGCCTGAATGTGGCCGCAAAAGAGCGTGAGGATCTTTCCAACAATCACACGTACAGGCAGCTATTGCGATTTTCTTTTCATCTTGTGTCCTTAGGCGATGATGTTTTTGTGACCACACCATGCATCTGCATCTGTGTGCCTGCCTAATAATGTCAGAGCACTTTCAGCCAAATATGACAGAGCGCTAGAGGGCCAAAAGATTCAGATTTCCTAAATGTTTTAAGGAAATACAGGAAAGAGACTCAATTACTATTTCCACTGAGGCAAAGGCTGTAACATTTCCCATTTTTGATGGGATGCCAAAGAGTTTACAGGGAAACAGCAGGAAACTCTTCAGATGGTTTTCACCTCCTTAGACATAAGAGAATCCAACCCCAAGACAAAGGGTGATAGGAAACCAGATTTTGTTGCCTGTGCTATGGTGGAGGAAAAGTTAATTCTGGCTTCTTGTGAAAACATGGTGATGCTGAAGTAGCTCTCCTGCGAAGAAGCAGAGATGAGAAAGGCAAGAAGATAGAATTCAGCCTCTACTTTTTCAAGCTTGCAGTAAATTACTTTCCTTGTCATCCAAGATGGGTATCATGGAAAGAATTGAGCCTCTGGAAAAATTCACTGAAAATACATTTTCCTGGACTTGTGAACATTCAGCTGATACAACTGGTCCCTTACAATTTCAGTATCCACACATGGAAAGTCACTGTTCTCACACTTCTAGTCCTCACACTCGGGGGACTGGCCAGCCCAAGGCCTATCAGTATTATTAAACACTGAGGCAGAACACACTTTGAATGCCCGTGCTTTTTCTTCATCCCTGTTAGTCAGGTGACCATCTTCAGCAAGTATCAATCCAATGTTTTCTTTAGACCTTCTTTTGCTATTAACATAATTTAAAAATCCCTTCTTATTATCTGAAACAATACTGTCCAGTTTCAGCTCTAATTAAGCTTTGGCCTTTCATGTCTTCTCCTTGTATACACCAACCATGGCTCTGTAATCTTCCTGTGAAGCCTGACCTAACTTCTAGAAATCATACATTTTCTTTTTCCTCTTGAGCTCTGCATGGAGTTCCCTATTCAGCCAAGCTGATCTTCTGCCTCACGTGCTTGACTTACGACACAGTGGGGTTGCCTGCTTCCTGTGCTTCTAAAAGGTGGTTGTTAAAGACTGACCAGCACTTGTGGACTCCTAAGCTCTCAAAAGCAGATTCCCAGGGTACTCTTATAAATAGCTCCCTGAATAGCTCAAAGTTTGTTCTCCTGAAGTCCAGGGTAGCAACTCTGCTGTCCTTTTTTTCTCATTCCACGCAAAATTTTAAACTCAACCATTTCATGATCACAATGGCCACCTGCCATTACATACCTCATGAGTGTTTCTCTATTCACAAATAGCAAGTCTAGGAGGGCATCTGTCCTGGTTGATTCACTGAGTACCTAAGACGGGAAGTTATCTCCTACAAACTTCAAGAATTTCCAAGACCAGCTTTGTCACAGCAGTATGGTACTCCCAGTTGATGTCTCGGAAGTTGAAACCTCCCATAAAGACAAAGGCTGCCAATCTTGAAATTTCTCTGAATTGCCTGTAAACTAACTCATTAGTGGTTACATCCTGTCTGGGTAATCCATAGTAGACACCCACTACATCTCCTTTGCTTTCCATCCCCCAGATCCTTCCCCAGAGGCTCTCAACCTCATCATCACTTACTGCAAGGGCTGTACAATTCAAACTCTCCTTGACGTATAGCACGATACCCCCACGTCGCCTGCCCTGCCTATTCCTCCTGAACAGCCTGGAGCCCTCCATCCCAGCACTCCAATTGTGGGCCTCATTTCAGCAAGTCTTGCTAATACCAATGGTACTGGAGCTCTGGGAGCTGACCAATGCTTCCAGTTCATCCTGTTTATTTCTCACACTGCGTGCAGTGGTACACAAACGTTTCAGATATGCTCCTGAGCCCTCTGTGTTCCCAGGAGCAGTCTAAAAGTTCCCACTAGCATTGCCACCCTCAGGTGATACCATGCCAACCCTTTGCTTACCTACTGTAATCCTTTTGGTATCTCCTTTCCCCATCCATTCTAGTTTAAAGCTCTTTTGATCAGCCTTGCCAGCTTACGGCCAAAGACTTGTTTTCCCAATTGGGACAGGTGGATCCTGTCAGGCTTCAGCTTAACTTGTCTCTTGAAGTCTCTTCCATGTTTTAAAAGCCCAAAGTTTTGGCACGGGTTCCAGTTCTGGAGCCAAGTATTCATCCTCTGGGCTTGCCTGTTTCTTCCAAAGTCTCCCCCCATTACTAGGAGGATTGGGAAATTACTTTTAATAATAGAGATCTAGCAAGCTTTCTAGACTAAATAATCATAACTTTATTATTTTTATCTCTGTGTATGTATGTTTGTATATTTTCTCACACCACTTCACATGAGTTGAAAAGGCTGTTTCTATATTTTAAAAATATATGCCAAGGGGGGAGGGGGGGAAAGTATATAGGGGTGTTATTGGTAAATTCTGGAAATACAGCCATAGACGCAAGTATAGCATAGCTGGTCAATTTTTTTTATTTGTTTTTTTCATTCTGGTTGAAACATAGGATTCAGTAAAAAAGTCATGGTCATTAGGGTTTTGTTTCTCAACCAAATTCAAAGAGAATTTTTTCTTTAAAAATCAGCAACAGTCACTAAATTCATGCTAAGAGAGAGTTAAAACTGCAAAATCTTGAAGAAGCTGAAGTTTTCTTTGGCTTGGGCTTGTATACACATCACAAAGTGATGATGGTGACACTGAAAACTAATGGGGAAAATGGTAATCTAAAAAGTCAAGTACTTCCAAATACAGTGATTTTTCTGTCTTGAAGCTTAAAAAAACAGATGAAATGATACCACCTTGCTCAGTTTCTGTAGTGTCTCTTGGAAACTGAAATAGCAAGGATATTCTGAACTTCTCTACAAGAAAATGAAGATGCTTTTTCGATGGAAAATGCTTAAACTCAGTTCAATATATTTATCATTGAAGGAGGAAAATGCTGTTAAGGGGAAATGGTCTTAATTGTGACTAAAGTTAATATGAAAAAATATATTAAAACCAAGTGGAAGCTTAGTATGTTATGAGCCTGTGATTGAGGATTTTCTGCATCTGGGAAATGGTGTGAAGGCGGCAGGAGAAAAGTAATAACCTCTACATCTGTAAAGTTTCCTCAGAGTTTCATTCTCCCAGGTACCTTGTTGGTGACAGAAGCTCCAGTTTTCTCCTCTCTGTTTCACTAGGCCACCTCTGCCAGTGTCTCTGGGTTGCACGGTTTTTGGGGGAGAAAGCAAGCTAAAATAAAACAAGAATACGCTGAGACTAGGCAGTAATCCTGCACACTAAG
Organism: Chionis minor; assembly: GCA_013398295.1. Classification (NCBI taxonomy): domain Eukaryota; kingdom Metazoa; phylum Chordata; class Aves; order Charadriiformes; family Chionidae; genus Chionis; species Chionis minor. The sequence goes on from VZSF01000860.1 coordinate 1,032,870, forward strand.
CCATNCAACCATTTCATGATCACAATGGCCACCTGCCATTACATACCTCATGAGTGTTTCTCTATTCACAAATAGCAAGTCTAGGAGGGCATCTGTCCTGGTTGATTCACTGAGTACCTAAGACGGGAAGTTATCTCCTACAAACTTCAAGAATTTCCAAGACCAGCTTTGTCACAGCAGTATGGTACTCCCAGTTGATGTCTCGGAAGTTGAAACCTCCCATAAAGACAAAGGCTGCCAATCTTGAAATTTCTCTGAATTGCCTGTAAACTAACTCATTAGTGGTTACATCCTGTCTGGGTAATCCATAGTAGACACCCACTACATCTCCTTTGTTTTCCATCTCCCAGATCCTTCCCCAGAGGCTCTCAACCTCATCATCACTTACTGCAAGGGCTGTACAATTCAAACTCTCCTTGACGTATAGCACGATACCCCCACGTCGCCTGCCCTGCCTATTCCTCCTGAACAGCCTGGAGCCCTCCATCCCAGCACTCCAATTGTGGGCCTCATTTCAGCAAGTCTTGCTAATACCAATGGTACTGGAGCTCTGGGAGCTGACCAATGCTTCCAGTTCATCCTGTTTATTTCTCACACTGCGTGCAGTGGTACACAAACGTTTCAGATATGCTCCTGAGCCCTCTGTGTTCCCAGGAGCAGTCTAAAAGTTCCCACTAGCATTGCCACCCTCAGGTGATACCATGCCAACCCTTTGCTTACCTACTGTAATCCTTTTGGTATCTCCTTTCCCCATCCATTCTAGTTTAAAGCTCTTTTGATCAGCCTTGCCAGCTTACGGCCAAAGACTTGTTTTCCCAATTGGGACAGGTGGATCCTGTCAGGCTTCAGCTTAACTTGTCTCTTGAAGTCTCTTCCATGTTTTAAAAGCCCAAAGTTTTGGCACGGGTTCCAGTTCTGGAGCCAAGTATTCATCCTCTGGGCTTGCCTGTTTCTTCCAAAGTCTCCCCCCATTACTAGGAGGATTGGGAAATTACTTTTAATAATAGAGATCTAGCAAGCTTTCTAGACTAAATAATCATAACTTTATTATTTTTATCTCTGTGTATGTATGTTTGTATATTTTCTCACACCACTTCACATGAGTTGAAAAGGCTGTTTCTATATTTTAAAAATATATGCCAAGGGGGGAGGGGGGGAAAGTATATAGGGGTGTTATTGGTAAATTCTGGAAATACAGCCATAGACGCAAGTATAGCATAGCTGGTCAATTTTTTTTATTTGTTTTTTTCATTCTGGTTGAAACATAGGATTCAGTAAAAAAGTCATGGTCATTAGGGTTTTGTTTCTCAACCAAATTCAAAGAGAATTTTTTCTTTAAAAATCAGCAACAGTCACTAAATTCATGCTAAGAGAGAGTTAAAACTGCAAAATCTTGAAGAAGCTGAAGTTTTCTTTGGCTTGGGCTTGTATACACATCACAAAGTGATGATGGTGACACTGAAAACTAATGGGGAAAATGGTAATCTAAAAAGTCAAGTACTTCCAAATACAGTGATTTTTCTGTCTTGAAGCTTAAAAAAACAGATGAAATGATACCACCTTGCTCAGTTTCTGTAGTGTCTCTTGGAAACTGAAATAGCAAGGATATTCTGAACTTCTCTACAAGAAAATGAAGATGCTTTTTCGATGGAAAATGCTTAAACTCAGTTCAATATATTTATCATTGAAGGAGGAAAATGCTGTTAAGGGGAAATGGTCTTAATTGTGACTAAAGTTAATATGAAAAAATATATTAAAACCAAGTGGAAGCTTAGTATGTTATGAGCCTGTGATTGAGGATTTTCTGCATCTGGGAAATGGTGTGAAGGCGGCAGGAGAAAAGTAATAACCTCTACATCTGTAAAGTTTCCTCAGAGTTTCATTCTCCCAGGTACCTTGTTGGTGACAGAAGCTCCAGTTTTCTCCTCTCTGTTTCACTAGGCCACCTCTGCCAGTGTCTCTGGGTTGCACGGTTTTTGGGGGAGAAAGCAAGCTAAAATAAAACAAGAATACGCTGAGACTAGGCAGTAATCCTGCACACTAAGCCATAGTTATTTGGAAATTGTCAAGTCAGCTGCATGAGAAATAGTCTGGCAAAGCTGCCCCCAGCGTTTTGCCAGGTACCTGGAGGTGCAGCTGGGAGCGGAGCAGCAGGAGAGGCAGTTTGTGGCGTGGGTACAAAGGGAGCTGGTTCTTTTTTTTCCCCTTCTGAGCTGCAAAGTGCTGCGTGGGACACTGCCGGTCTGGCCTGAACCGAGTAACGATGGCTGGAAACTGTGAGATCAGATTTGGTACAAAACCTGCGCTCGCCTTGGCTGTCGCTTCATTTCTTTGTTAGTCACCCAGGGCTGGATTGCTCATGGGAGCCTTGTGCACTGGTAGGTTGGAGGTGCTTCATGATGCATGTTGAGTTGACCCTGAAAGGTACCCAGTGCTGTGGCCTTAACCCAGCCTAACACATCAGTGTGGGTATGAAGTTAAATTTACAGCCCCACTCACTGCTTGAGGAGGAGGTTAAGGGCTTTGTACACTATATAAAACCTCAGTAGCTGCACCTGTAAATACAGAGGCAAAGTGGAATTTTGCTCCTTAGACATCTGAGAGGAGCTGGACTTCTAGGTCTTTCTGAATCAGAGGCCCAGAGTAATAAATGTATTGCACCTGCATCTTTTACAGTCTTGACCTTTGCTGCTACCATTTAGCTTTTCTCACCTCCCCTGGCATTTTTCATCAAAGAAGAAACAGCTTCCTACCCTACCCAGAAGTGTGAAAGAAGCCTGAGTTTTACATGTGAAAACACATTGCACCTTTAGTAGGACAAGTGCTTGTGGTGGTAGTGCAAGAGAAAGATGAGGTAAAGCAGCTTATGGTGTAGCTGCAGAGGTGGACAGGCTGTGAATTGTTACCAAAGATTCATGACCTGGCTCCCAGCATTAGACAGGCATGCTCTGTGCACATCGCTGCCCATAAATAATTATTAATAGTAATCCACTGTAGCTACAGAGTTCAGACGTCAATATTAATGAAGTGAAACTAGCAGCAACTTTCTGTGTGAATTAATTGTTGACCATGGCAGTTGATGTTAATCAGTAGTGAATACCGGTGAAGTCAGATGCATGCAAATGAAAAAGATCTTTCTCAAACTCTTGCTTATGGCTTTGCCAGCTATCTCATTTCTTTCTCACGTTTACCTTTTGTCACCATCCAGTTGGTTGGTAGAGTGGTACAGACAGGTCTGCATAAGAGCTCACATGCCATACTAGCTGTTTCTGCTCTTGGAAAATGATCCGTATCACTAAGATTGTGCTGTGGAGTGAGGCAAGAGTGCAGGGTGGCATATTGGCAAGGCAGAAATTGCGTATAAATTAGTTGAAGTGGGTTATTTTCTGGGAAGTTTGAACTTGTGAAAATGTCGATCTCAGTGGATATACAGTTCAACGAGCATAGAGAATTCCTGTAATAAAAAGAGAAGCGATCTAATCCATTTTGAACTAGGCAGTTTGTCAAAATCCACAGCGAGCTTGGGGTAAGAAGAAAAAATTATGTTAGAAGTAAGGCATTTCCTTGCATGCAATCCTGCTTACTTACAAAGAGTATTCGTGGTGGCTTTGTTCATAATTCAGTCTCTTTTCTAGCCAGCTCTTATCAGAAGTATGGGGTTTTTGTTCTCAATAGGATTTTCTCAGGGCCACGTTTCCTGAGCTTGTGCTGGCTGTCTTTCTGAGGACCAGAGACCATCACAGCTTGGATCAGGCTACGCTGCTACTGCTGCAGGGAACGGTAGCGGAAGTATTGGTGAGGGCTGAGAAATGGGGACAGGAGCTGTATCTTTCTTACTTCCTCATGTAAATCACGTCACAGTTTATGGCTTTCTGCCTCTTTGTTCTCTGCTCCTTTGGTGTTTTGCTGTTTCACTTTCTGCCCTCTTGTGTGACTCATGTGCAGCTTTGTCTCAGGTGGTGGCAGGCCCTATAGGTTGTGTAATGGCTACATGAGCACAGTAAAAGGGATCATAAATGGGAAGTGAGGCTCTTGGTGAGCTTTTTTACAACCCTTCAAAAGACGGTACTTAGTTCTGTGGGACAGCAGCCCCAACAAGATCAGCTCACCCAGAGAAAGTAGATGCAACAAAAAGAAAAAAAAAAAAGGACATTGGGAAACCTGTCTGATAGATTGTCTTTTATTAAATGGAGTAGGTGGTTTTCACAGGTTAACTGTGTGGATGAGTGTGTGTCTCTACAGTTTGAAGAACTACTGGTGTCTGCATACTGGTAGAACAGAGGCAGCTAAGGTTTCAGCCATTTGGGAAGTTATATTTTGTTGTCCTTTGTCTGCCTGTGCTCACCTTCACAAGGGCACAGTGGAGCTACCTAGCCTGTTGTTACTACATACATACATTCGCGTCATCAGTTGCTGGCCCTGTCTCCATTTTCTGATTGTAACTGCGTTCAACGAAATATAAAATTCAGCCCTTCTAAAGTGTCACACTATGTAGCAATTTACCAGTGTGTTGATGTTTTGCTTTTTCCCATGGCAAAATTTTAGAAGCAAACACAGAGTAAATGGCACCTTTAGCTACCCAAGTTCCTTACTGAAATTTGGATGAAATCCTTGTTCTCAGCAATTCTCTTTCTCAGAATCTCTTCTGTTCCTTATACGGAGAGACTGACAAGCTCTACGGAAGGCTTACTGCTCTTCCACCATTTGGGCAAGCAGTTTCCACAGTAGAGTTTGCCTTTTTTTCCAAGGGTTTTGTGCTTGTATCTCTTGCTTGTATGTGTGGACAGAAGGAATGGGTGCTCCTCTGTGGTTGTCCCTGTACCAGAAAGCACTACTTCTCACCATAAACAAAAGCATTCAGTCAGGCAAAACCTGGAAACAAGACAATGTAATCCAGTCTAGTGGGAGGTGTCCCTGCCTATGGCAAGGGGGGTTGGAACCTGATGATCTGCAAGGTCCCTTCCAACCTAAACCATTCTATGATTCTATGGTAATTGTTTTTTAAAAGCACTCTGTTTTGAAGAACTTGCAACATCGGCCTTTGATTGCACTGGGAGAAGACAAACCTGGGAGGTAGATAATGTTTCTGGAGCAGTTACTTCTGAGAGATTGTATTCTGTCCTCAGCTTTAAGGTAGGATTGCTGCCGGTGCTTGGAGCGCACAAAAGCTAACACTGGCAAGGCTCCTTTCTTAAATAGTCACAGAAATACCCATTCGAGTCTAGAAGATTTCCCTTTCCTCACAAAAAATTGAACACAGACTGTGACCTCCTTAATCATCCTTGCTATTGATCTTTAGAACATGGCTTTGAATGCCACCATCAAAGGCATCACGGACAAAAGCACAAGTCTTATTTCCTCACACAGAGGAGATTTTTTAGGCTGTATAATACAAAAAGTTAAAAGTCTAGAAGAAATATTTTAGGATATGTCATTTCATTTGAATTGGCTCAGTTGTGGGAAAAGGCTCTTCATTGTATGACAGTAATTTTAATTTCTATCTTAAGGATCAATTGAGCTTTTGAGACTTTGGTCCTTATTGGCGAAAAGATCACCCCAGGAAGCATTGTTTGAGGCTACATACCTTCCAAAAGTTTTGGGATCCCTATGGCTGAAAATCACCAGTCCAACTTAAGTGACGCTACCTGTTGAATTGGTAGTTTTCCAATTTTAGCAGAGGGTCAGACACATCTGTAATTTCTGTCTGGAATTTCCAATATAGACATGAAGCCAAATGCCATGGCTTATGAAGTGCAGTACAGGAGCCAGTGTGGTACAGAGAGGGGTTATCTTTCTGTTCTCCTATTCCTGGGACTGATGGAGTATGCATCAATTCTTGGCGTATTTTAAAGCATCCAAAGCCTAAGTTGTATATCACATCAGATGGAACATCGCCCTGTGCTCTGGTCTCAAAGACTCCATGTCCTAACTGTTCTCCATCTCCTACCACAGCCTGTGAGAAGTGCCCTGTTCTTAGATAGGGCATTATTGTTATTTTTAGACAAGTTGAGGATTCCCCTGTGGCAGGAAAATTCTGCTCTTATGCTAGGACACAGAAATAGCACAGAGGATAAAGAATGTGGGGTTAGGGTCTGCCCTTCAGATATGGTTATCATCTGTAGTTCTCTGAGTCGGTGTCTCAACCTTTATGCAGTGCTTTGAAATCAGTGACAGTTTCATGTAAATAAAGACTTCTGCCCCCATCCCTCTTCCTAAAATTTAATTTGTTCTTCATTTGATTATTTTAATGTTATAGATTTCTTTTTCAATAGAAATAATGGTGATCTAACCAGATAATGGTTCTGTTTTGAGAGCTTGCTTGATAGCTGGCATAGTCTTTGTCTTTGCTTAAAGCATCTTTTTCCAAGGTCTTTTGAATTGGACTATTTACTAGTAACTGCAAGAACTTGGGATTCAGCCAATTGGTTCTCCCTGCCTTAATCTTGTTTCTGAATGTTTCAATTAACATTTGTCCGAACTGTTTTTTCATTGTGAATTGTTTCAAACGAGTCTGCCGAACCCCGCAGCCTTACAAATTGCTTTCATTTAGAACCACGATTTTGTAAGAGCTTGCCCAGAGAGCATGAGAGCAAAGAAGTGGGAGATCCTTTCCCCCTGAGCTTTCTTAGGTGTTAGCTGCCAAAGCATGTAGTTTTAAGAACCTACAGAAACAATCAAAGCCTAGCTTAACTCTCCAGTGAGATCCCAGCCTTGCTAACAGCAGACTTGGGCATGAATGCCACATGTTGTTACAGTAAAGAGTTTGCTCAGGAGCTGCATTTCCATGCAATGAGCCCTTAAAAATTCACTAGAGCTCCCATCTGCTTTCTGCTGTGGCAACATAACATTTTCTGAGGGAGCGAGGAGATGAGCTTACATCTCCTTGCTGGCGCTTGAAAGCTGTTAGACGAGACGTGGTGAGGTATACGGGTCACATCTTTTAGTTCCATTCTTCAACACTGGATCAACAAAGGTCTTTATATATGTGGAAAAGCCTGAAAAAAACCCCAACGTTAAATTATTAACTGAAATTTCCCTTCGCAGCTGCATAAAAGGAGTGCTTGGGTTCTGCATGACCTCCCTGGATATGTAATTAAATTATAAATTGTGTGCTCTCCAGTCGTCTTTAAGGACTGTGTGCTTGGGAACAATTAAACCTAGTCCGGAATATGTCTAAGCTATACTAGTAAGTTTGGGAGTAGCATAGACGTACTCAAAATAGCTTTCTTTTACCATGCTATGCATGTTTGATGCAGCAATGTGGAACGCTGCATAGGTTAATTAACTTGGATTTTAGGCCTCTGGCTCACTCTGCCATGGCTACAGTGGTAAGGTCCTGAGCTAATTACCATAAAGTTAGCAACATCTTGTTACTGCGGTCACTGGAGTGCAGGCTCACCTTGAGGAAAAACTTGGCCAGAGGATACATAATAAATATTTTATCAAGCGAGCTTCTGTCCATCTGGTTACAAACTCTAATAGCTGTGATGTGGCGAAAGAAGATTTATTACAAACTGATTTCATTTAGGATACAAGAAAGTGGGAGATCTGAGGTCTTACAGTTCCAAGACAACATGTTCCTGTGAAGCCAGAAACATGATCATCTGTTGTGCCCTCTTTTGCTCCTTACTAATTCCTCAAGCTCATAAAGAAAAGGGACAATTTTAATCATGTAAAGGGTAATTTATAAGCATTTCACCAAGCCTTATTAATAGAAATGATTTAGCAAAATGTATCATTAAAAATGTTCCTATGCAGTAGATGTTTACTTGTGCTAGTCTTGCCTCTGCAACTATGTTTTTCCATTACAGTAGGCAGACTGGTAATCCTAGGAACAGGAGTCTTGTCTGTTGTGAAGCGCTTTGCATGCTGATGGACAGCTATAATTGATTGCCATACTCTAATTTTATTTCTCTTCATGAAAAAGACAAGCTGCAAAAACGTCCTTTTAATAAATAGGTAGATAAATAAAACCTTCTTTCTGCTGTAGCCTTCTATAACAGGAGATTATAAGCTCTTTTCTACATGGGCCTCTAGAGTGACCACAGAGCCAGAGGCTGGTTGACTTTGCGTTGGAATGATGAACCCAAAGAGTGGAACATGAAGTTACTTTACCAAACTTTACTAGTAACACTGTGATCCACAAAAGACTTGCCAGGGAAGAAGAGGAGGTAGTAGGATCATTTCCTTTCGTGTTGCCAGTGGAACTATAGGAGATGCCATGTTAGGTGTATTAACTGTTCCTTTTTGCTGGGCTTTTCCTTGTCAAGCAAATGCTGCCAACTGCAAATTCCATGCAGTGCCTGGGAAGTGTAAGCGTTTATAGCAGGCCAAAAGTCACTTTGTGGGCCTGGAATGTCTTCTACTTTTGGGTCTTGCTGACTGTTAAAGAGCCCAAACTGTGTTTTTTAAGTGTAACTACCAACTATAGTGCTGATAGCTTTTTCATAATCCAAGCATTATAACTTCAGGTATTCTTTAAGCCACAGGAGCAGATGGTTTCATTCAAGTAAAACCTTGGGATTTTTCATGGCAGAGAAGAAAAAGAAGAGAAACCCAGGAAAAATATAGTAGAACTGTAATTGTTCTAAACCAGAATATTTTCCAAGAGTCATCAGAGTCCCTTTGAGGCATGCCCAAGCTTAGCAGAACCCTTTGGAATGTGCTTCATCATGAGATTGCAATTATATTGGAGTCTTTGTCCAAAAAATAAGATAAGCCAGAATGTTTTTTTCCTTTAGATTAGTTTCCAGTATTCTTCACCCAGATTGCCTCATTGAGCAGGTTGTTTTGTCAGAAACAGTTGCTCCTGGAGGATTCCAGCAGCAAAGTGAGAGCTTCCTGCAGGAAAAAAAATAGATGAAATAAATGTTTTCTCTTACTTTGGCCCCATCTTTTTCCCATAACCAGAAGGAGCAATCAGAAGTACAAGTTTAAAGTATCACTTAAAAGGTAAACAGCCAGTAATTGCACCATATTAACAGGCACACTATTTTAAAACTTCATAGCTAGGTGCTCACTTGTGTAAATTGTGCATCAAAATATTATGGTATGTTAGTTTCCACAAGGAGAAAGCATATAGTAGCTGTCCAGTGTGGCTCTAATGGAGAGAAGGAGTGAAGGGATATTTATGATGACTGCCATGGGAAGGTGAGGGTGCACAATTACTGCCGCTCTAATGGATTGAGACTATATATGGCAGCATACTGGAGTAGGGGAGATCAGAAATGCATGTGCTAGGAGGCTGATGGAAACACATGCAGAGAAAGTCATTATCTCCAAAAGTCACTGACTAATCTAAGCAGGGAAGAGTGGACATCTGTTTTAGTTAGTTGAAGAGCCGCTGTTAGGATAACCAGTATATTTGTGGTGTTCTCCAGTTGATAAAATGCAGGACATACCTCAGAAGAACAAGATGTTACCCTGACATTTGCCAGGAAAGTCCCTGCGGTCAGGAAGTAAATGAGATGGGTGAAATTCTGGCTCCAGTGAAGTAAGTGGTAGAAGTTCCCTGAGAGAAGAATTTCACTTTGTGTGCCCATTCCTGACTGCGTCAGAGCTACCCCTTTGTTTATCAGCCGTAGCAGGTAAACATGATTTAATTCCAAAGGTAAATAGGTTTTTTTTGGCTTTCTTGATGTTCCTGTACCATATTATCTAAATATTTTCAGATGCCGTTTGTTTTGAAATAGTTTATTTTAACCTTATGGGAACTCTTCAGAAGCAACCTTCCTTTTATTTTAGCTTCAAAAAATGTGACTGGTATATCAGGATGAAGAGATTCTACTGTCCTACCTTCAGTTAGAATGAAATTGCAAGGGGCTTAAGGTAATATGTATAGATAGGAAACCATGACACCTTTACTTTTAATTTTTTTAAAAATTCTCTACATATAAAGCTGAGAAGTTTTGTGTGGGGTTTTTTTCTCCTCAGGGTCACTGCGGCTTAATGATGGCACAGAGTACATGTACGCACAAACATACAAGCATGCCCAGTTATCCTGTACCTTTTGCTTTTCTCTGTCTTTCGTCTAAAATTGTGAAGTGTACAGTCCAGGCTGTGGACCACTCCAAAGACGATGATGGAAACTTTGAACTTGGCGCAGCTCCCCAGGGCAGAGCATTGGAGGTTTGATGATCTTCTGGCAGCTGTGTTGCTGGAGAGGCATGGGGTGTTCTCCTCTTAGCTTGAGTTTCTCAAGGGCTGTGGCTTCATGCCAGATCACTGTGCTGGAGTTTAGATAAGAAGAGACAAAGCCAGATCAGCATTTTCTGGGATGGGATTGAGTCTCCAGCCAACTGGAGATTGTAGAAAGTATTATTCATGGATGCAGCCAAGAACAAACTTATTGTTTTCTGAAGAATCCAGGACTACTAAGCTGGAGATTGATCTAGTATTGGTATGTTCATGCTGTGGAGCTCTAAAACCTCCTGCTTTTTACATATTGTAGAGCTACTGTTATCTGATACATAATCAAAGTCAAGCAGTAACATAGCAATGCTTAGTCACTGGGGTACAAAAATGCCAAATCTAACAGACTGAGTAAGTCTGAAAAAAAAAAAGTCTTTGTTTTACTTTTATTTTGGAAATTGAATTTCTGATAAATGCAAGAAATCTGTGGATAAGAGTGCATTCTGAAACTGCTTTTACCAACAAAAGATGTAGAGTAACTAATTCGAGCATGTCCTTGCCAATGGAGACTTTATAGTCCTATGTGGAAGAGTCTTGCTGCTAGTTCCAGTCATTTGCTAATTTTTTTGAAAAAAAATTATGCTTGCTAGCTAGACAGGTGTTTAGCTAAAGCATTTCCAACTGTCAGGTGTCCAAGAATTGATACTTTCCAACAACTTTTCCTCTTGGAGAAATGACCTAAATGGAGAGTTTGAAAGAATGGAGTAACTTAGTTTAGAGGAAAAAGTACAGTGGCAAGAAAGATGAGGGCAAAGTAACTTTTCATATATGCTGCCGTGAAGTGAAAAGGGGTATTTTTCTCATGTAGTACACTCCAGGCAGAGAAGGAAGTAATGGGTTTCAATTGCAGTATGAGAAATTAAGGATAGCTTTTGAGAAAAAACTTCTAATAGCAAGTGAATCACCAGAAAAGATCATCTGCAAAGGTTATGGACTCTCTGTCATTGTAGGTTTTTAAGAACAGGTCAGGCAAGCATCAGAAAAAAGTTAAGTTAAGCTGTACTTAGGATTGATAAGTTTAATTTAAGACAACTTAGTTGTCTTAAAGTTCACTTTCAGTGCTTTTTCTGTGATTCTTGTAAATGACATGGGAACAAGGGGAAAAAAAGAACTTTGCTACATCAAAGGGCTATAACAGCAATTTTTCAACATAAAATTACTGAGAGATACTATCTTAATCTAATTAATGTTATTTAATAAATAGTTAAACCAGGCATAAATATGTTGGTGGGAGCAGGGAGAGGAGAGGAGCCGAGCAGAGGGGCATGTTGGAGGGGGAGAAAATGGAGCCTGTAATGTGGTTAACCTATGATTCCAATTTAGAGAGAAGTTGCATCTTGTCCAGCTTTCCCCTTAAGTTACAGGAGGAAAAAACACCACCACCAAAACCCCAAAAAATCTACCAAGCTGCCAGTCCTGCTCCATAGTAAAAACAGAGCAAAACTGAATGGCAGAGTTTTGTCCCATAGGAAATGGGTCAGAAGGAAACAGATCTGCCGTGTCCACAAGAGATACCACAAAGAACTCACGTATTCTAGAGAAAGACTTAACTGGCGCCCTTCAGATCCCATCTGCACTGGCAGACCTACAGACAGGCCTGGGGACCAAAATTATCATAGCTTCTACAATGTACAGAATGGGCTGTATGTATCCATAATTGCCGTGTCACTGCCTTAGTCATGTCCATACAACATACAAGGGTGTGTTCAGAATAAAGTCGTTTAGCCTTGATCCATTTTACTGGTGTGAGAGGTTCTATTTTGTAGTAGGGTTGGGGGATCTTTGGGGCCCTTTTGCATTAGGGAAGACAGTGAGCTCTCCCTCTTCTGAAAAATTCTCATTGATTTCCCCCCCACCACCCCCATACCCTTTCCTGAATCACACACTTATAAATGTAGAATATTCAGCAGTGACATTATGCTCATTTGCCTTTAAAGCTTTCTCTGCAGTTCTCTCACTGGCATTCATCCCAAAAAGATGTTTAAATTATATCACTGAGGAAGCCAGTTTAAAGCTTACTGGAAAAGAGTTTTACAGTTCAGACGATCTCTTTTGTTTAATTTTGGTATATGACTAAGTAAGCATAATTTGTTGGTTGCAAGATTAAAATACGTCCGTAGAAAACTGTCTTCACTAAACTATGTACAAGGCTTCATGACTGACCCAATGCCATACCCAGTACTTGAGCTCATATTTTTCTGTTGATGTTGAGAAAACCCTATTGGGAAAATAGGAAGGAAAATTTTATCTTGGTATTTCTGGTGGCAAAATATACTATTGCATTTTTTTGTCTTGAAATTTGTCTTAGGAGCAAACACATCTCATAACCACCTCAGTAAGCGCCCTATGCCATGAGTGATCCTGACAGTAAACAGCTGGTGTGATCTTATCACATGTATTTATGTAATGAAAAGACAATACCTCCCTTGGTATTCATATTGATATTTCTATTGACTTCCACTGCCTCCCAAGAACAACTCATGCACCCATGATGTGCCTTGAACCTATAGCAATATGCAGTAAAGCAAAAATTACTCATGAATAACTCTTAGCTAATAAAACGTAAACTCATTAGTTTACATTTACTTCTAAGACCTGAGCTGTATAGCTAGAAATATTACCTATAAATTGAACCATGGTGTCTTCAGGTCAGGAGACTGAAATGTGACCTTTTTTTGCGTGCAGGGGTTTTGGGACAGCATCTGCTGAGGGAGGTCTGGCATCTGGATGTACTATTGTTTCCACTGCCTGAGAGCTTTCCTCTTATAGACTATGTAACCTCAGTCTTGAACTTTGTTTATACCACAGGAGTCATGTTCTCTGTGACTCACAGAGCCCTTGGCAAACAAAAATATTTAGCCTTTTTTGAAGGGTGAAGAGGCTTCAGAGCAATGCTGAATTGAGAAGACTGTTAGCTGTGCTGAGGTAAAAGCCTCAGGAGAAAGCTGCTTCATATGGACCTCTGGTTAAAGACAGAGGATCTTAGATATCATTCAGCAGTGGTATGAAGTGAAGGAAAACAGAGGGAAAGCTTGGTGGGGGCAGTGTGAAAATTCATAAATAAAAACCTGTGGCTGAAAGGGCTGAAGAGAGAACCCAGGCGCCTGATCCCTGAATACTGAGCATCCACATCAGGCATCAGGTCTCTGGGTCTGACCTACCCTCAGAGGCCACTGTAGGATGGTGAAGTCCCTCAAACTGTCTTTCCACTTCTCCAAGTCTCCTCCCTGTTAGATGTTGAACAGGGTGCACTGAATAATGTAGGACAGTCTTTAAGTGTAAGAGTCACGACAATCAAAAATTGCTTGTTCTTACCTCCCCCAATAGTAAAAACTCTAGAAAATTCATAGGAATTCATAGGGACATAAAATATCTTTTCTGCTCTTAAAATCATTCTGCCATCATCTATATGATCCAAATCATAAATTCTGATTTGTGAAAAGCTGGTAATTTGCTGTAATCAGACTGTCATGTAAACAGAGAGAAGAAAGGGTGAAAGGTAAGTACTGAAAAGATTACAGATAAAAAACAGTGCTGGGAAAACAAAGAGGAATGGAAAGCAATGAATTATAAAGCACTACTGAACCATCTCAGGCACTAAAATCCTTGATTAAAGTTTGTTGCCATCTGATGTCGAGGGAGAGGGGAGGACACCAGGAAACAGCTAGGTGGTGATGGGTACCTTGTGGTTTCCTTGGGTGAGGTATCTGGAAAAAAAAAATAGTGAATTGGGTCAGTTTTCCATTGTATCTTGGCTATCTTTAAGCTTGATAGGAGATGTTTCCATTGGGCAGTGTCCCAGAATTACTGTGACAGTTTAGCAGGCCCTGCAGGAAGTTCACTTACCTGTTTTCTTTTGCAAGAAAATTTCAATAAATGGTATTGCAATTGTATGAAAAAAAATGCATGAGCATATGACCATATTTTGGAACAGAATAGATCTGGGATAAGACTAACTCAAAATAGACCAGAATCGGTGCTAACGGTGAAGTTCACATGCTGATGCAGCCAATGAACAGGACGTGACGTTGGTAATAGTACTGTCACATTATTCCAGTCTAGCTTATCTTTTCACCCCTTCTCTGGTGGTAAAGCAATTCCTGCCAGAGCTGTATAAACCTGGTGTTCCTTGTCATACCATTGAACAATAAACACTTAGCGGTTGATGTCCATTCGTATACTTACTGTGCTTCATGCTGATAAGGTTGTTCCACAGACAGGGAAAAAAAAGTCACATATTAACCAGGGCTTTAGTGGGGTGCTGTGGCAGAGCCCTGTAAGGCATAAGAGAAAGTAATTTACGCTCAGAGATGAAGAGGCTGGTTCTCCATCACAGCAGTCTGTTGAAGTGTTAGTTTATACTCACTTAGGATCTGGCTGCAAGAGCTTGTTTGGCACTGTAATCCCATACTTACACTAGCATAAGCCAGTCCGAAATCACCAAGGATTTGGGGTGTGGTTCCTCCCAGCGAACACTCTGACACCCATTTTGGTTTAGTGCTTACTTGTTGGGAAAAGTGAACGCTTTCACAAGTGTAAAAGAACAGAAAATTAAGAGCCATCTTTTGGCAAGAAATCTGCTGTTACCATAAAGCAACATGATTTATATGCCAGTTCTTTTTTTTTTTTTTAATTGACATCTCCAAGCTGCAGTGACATTATTTGAGCTGAGCATTTCCTGAGAACGGCATGTAAATGCTCACAACTACAAGATTCCTTTCCTTTTGTGTTCAATCTAAGCAGGTTTTTAAAAGTTATTTTCAGTCTTGAGATGGGGAGAGAATTCTCAGTGTATGTTTGTGCCTTTCATCATACACCAGCTAAGATGCTCTTTCATTCTCAGTAATTCAGTGACTTAATTTCACCGTAGTTAAAGTTATTTGTCTTCGAATGAGATCTAAAAAAGAGGCTGCAGACAGGGTTTGCTGGTGGGAGGAGTTTCAGTCACTTTCTTCTGAGCTGTGACCTTTAGAGAATGAGCCATGCTTTTGCTGTGTCCACGCTGGCTTGCTGAAATGCAGTTGGAGACTTCTCCCCGCCGCCTTCTACTTAAGACTTACTGGAAGCATCACGTAAAAGAGAGAATGTAGCCTGTTTGCAGTGCTTTGTCTCTTACAGGGTAAAGATATTGGAGCTCCTTATATCTGACTTAGCTTCCAGTTAATTTAGAAGTCCAGCTCAAAGACTCTCGGCTGGTTTGTAAAGCTCAGTGTGATTTGCATTCTTTTTTGCAGCACTCACTGCTGATGGTACTGTGGGAGCTGAAAGCTCTTTGATGTGTCAGAGCTTACAGATATCCATTTCTTGGTCTTTAACGGCAAGGAGCTCTTGTCCCCTGCTTTTCCCTAGTAAAAAATATCCTGAGCCTATGGTGCTCTGTTGCATTGCTCATTTCCATCCCCAGCTCCTCTCTGAAAGAGTAGTTTGGGTTCAAACGAATGTGTTGTGGTGTGGAATTGTGAGGACCTTGGATGCAGCTTCTGGTGTAATTGGTCATTTGGAATTTAAATTGCACCTTCCTCCATTCCATACTTTGTCCAAGCGCAGTTCAAAGACCTGCAGATTATGATGCAGTTTCAGATACTGTTTCTGGAAGCTGCTGATGCTCGTATACAGGTAAATGGGAGGAAATTTAGCACACAGCAACACAGATGACTAGAGGGGCTGGCGCGATTGCTTACAAGGAAACTTTGAAAATTTGTAATGTGCCCAATTTGGCTAAACAACAGTTGATGTTGCACAGGATCATTCTCTAGATGGTTGAAGTGCTATATGAAGACAAAAATGGGGGGAATGAGTGTGGGCACGTGAAATGGGACAAACCCAGAGGTAGGAAGCATTAAGACTGAATAGCAGCCACTGTTACAAAGAGAAAGACCGAGGCAATCAGGAAGTCCCAACCTTTTTCATACTGGGAATTCCCAGCATTTCAGTCTCCTCTCTTGGGAGGAACAGGCTGGAAAAAGAGAACAGACCAAATAAAAAGGGCAGATAGGTTGCACCCCAGCCTTTTCCAGGTGGAATAATTTATGTATTTGATGTAGCATAATTTTCAAAGAAAATGGTAGAAACTCCATGAAACATAAACACAGACAGACCAGTGTATCAGTGAATGCTCCACAGGGGTCGATTAGGAAACTGTAGAAGGATGTTTTAAAGGGCCTATTAAGACTTGTTCCATCTCTAAACCATAAGATTTATGCCAAATGCACTCAGCAAACAAAGAGAAGCTAAAAATAAAATCACAAGGCATAATGATTTCCAGTTGTATTTACTTCCCGTCTCGTTCCAATGATCAGACAGTAAAGTTGGCAGCTTTTATCCCTCTTAATCCATGGGTCACTGAGTGCACCATTCTCAAATTCCAGGGCTCGGTTTTTGCCACATGGATTTTTCTCTGGTGAGCAGTTCCTATGACACAGTTTGCAACTTTTCTAACTTTTCTTTCTGGTGGTTTTTTTTGTTTGTTTTTGGTTTTTTGGTTTTTTTTTTTAGTTTCTTTTGGGTATGTGCAGCCAATGCATCTTCCAAGGTAATAAAATCATCACTGTATTTAAATTATAGGAAAAGAGTAAAGAATAATATTAATCCAAAGAACACCATGGGTACCCACTCTCTATTTAGTCTAGCCAAATGGCTGTTCTCAGTGTACACAGGTCATGCAACATTGTGATACTGTGTGTGAAAATATGTTCTATTGCCAGTTACCGTACCTTCTACTATCTTTTACCTGGGGATATTGCCAGTCTTGTAATGTCCATAGTTCTTCGTTTCAGCCTTTGTGAAGTTCAGCCTTGTGCAAAGGTGTGGGTAATTGACAAACCACTTGAACAGCTATATAGAAGCCTAATACAAAAAACTTACTGTGCTTGTCAAGTTGTGATAATGTGATTATGTGCCCAAGAAACTGGGACCCTGACATGTTTTTGTCTTTTGTATGCATATAAAATCTGCTACCACTTACCTCATTTTCCTACTTAAAAACCTATGAGATTAGGAGAGGTGTACTTTCTCTTTTTTTCACACTCCTACGATGCTTTTTGGGAAACCCTGCTGTAGTAATGATTCATGCTGACTAACAGATGAGCAATTTTTGATGAGTTTCAGAAGGCACTTGTTTCTTTTCCTGGAATTATGTGGGTTCTGTTAACACAGTCACTGAAAAGTTAAATAAATTTAGCAGCAGGAACATTACCTCTAGGACTCTGTCTGGCTACCATCAGTCACACAAGTCTGGAGAGAATCTGCCAACAGAAGAGCGAAGGGTTAAATTCCGTTGTTGGTTTGTGTGATTGCTCCTATTGAAAACAGTAGCTGTATGGGAGTAATAGAGCAGTACTTGGCCTTAAGCCTTTCTGAACAGCCAAAAAGTGCTGCATTATCTGGATACTCTTTTGCAGACTTTCTCCCTTCAGGAGAAAATTGTATGTACTGGATGTTCTCGAAATAAATGAATAGCACTGTAAACATACAGCCTCATAATTAACCCATCTTGTCTAAAAGGAGTGTCTTCCTAAAATGTGCTGGACCTTGCTGGGATGATGGTGTCCAAAACCCAGCTGTGGTAGACAGCTCTGAACTTGAAGCACTGAAATAAGGCGAGAGTTTGTAACAGGAAACCTGTGAGATTAAAAAATATGTGATAGATGAGGGAGGGTGGAGGCTAAAATCAGAATAAGGCAGTTGCTTTCTTTTTCTTTTTTTTTTTTAAGTAAAAGAAGTGGAGGTGGGAGGACAACTCCCTGGGCAGGGCTCAACTGGAAGTCTTAAATCCCTAAATAAATGTCTTAGGAAATAGGTATTGATCCTTGCCTGAAGAATAGTGCCAAAGACGTTAATGAAAGGGGCCGATGAAAAGACTGGGGCTTTTTGTTCGTTTTGTTGTGTTTTTTTTTAACGTCCTATGAACACAAGTAGTCTGAGCAGGGACTTTATTAGTAGTATTTTGCACCTCATCCCATGCCACTTGCAGATATGTTTTTGAAATAAAAAAGAAGTAGGCTTGTTTTAATCTCTTTCTTTCCTGCGGTGTATTTAGATGAAAGAGTATGTAGTAAACACCATTAGGCATCTGGCTACCACCACAGAGTGGGCACATGCCTGATCTTGCTTATTCTCCATAAATGTTCTTGGATTTTCCCCCTTTGCCTTTAAAGATGTTAAAGTTACAGCACTGTGCCTCAAGCTCTGTTTATTGAATTTCATGCTAGGATGAGTGTGTGTGTGGCGGGGGTGGGGGGTGGTTAATAAACTCGTACTTGGTGTTTCTCTCTATATTTATGTGCTCTTCTCTGACCCTGCAGCTGCTTGGTACATCTCACGCAGCTGGCAGTCGCTGGAGTGTCCAGCGCTGCTGGTGCTCATTCACATGTCTGGCAGGTTAAGTGGAAACAGGTATTCCTGGAGAACACAGACTGCTCTCTTCTTGTGTTTTATCTTTTTTTTTTTCCCAACAGCTAACAAGGAGGACTGATGCAAGGGTCATTTACAAGTTGGAATTTACAGGGCCTGTTTTAAAACAGGGGAAGGGGCAAGTTCTGCTCTCTTTTTAACAGGTGCGTGTGCACAGAGGACTTAAGCCAGTTTACGTAAAGGGAGGACACACCATGGATTTAGTTGTAGCAAGGTAGTTTTCTGTGTGCAAGTCCTTTTGTTTGTCTAGGCATGGTCTCTTTTGTCTGAACTTTGTCCTGTCTAATTTTAAAGCTCTAGTGAGAATGCTGAAGAACCTTTGCCCTGATTTATTGTTCCCTTTAAGTTGTTTAGTTTTGACTGCATTAGGAGATGAAGAGCATGCTTAGAGGAGGTTAATCATTGTGATTTCTGTGGCCTGTGTGATTCCACGTTGCTGGCTCCTAATCCAACTATACAGACTGGCTGTAGCTTGGACTTGGGATGTTCAGGCTGTGCTTAGGAGGAACTTGGGGTAGAAATAAGATGAGCCTGCTTGGTCCTGGATCTGTAAGACTTACCCACATCACCAGGAACAGAAACGTCAGCCTGTACCACCTCGTGTAGGTAACACCTGTTCAGGCTCCACCTCAGGGAGTTCCTGAGACTGTTTGTCCTCAGTCTGTACCTGGGTGGATACTTGCATACAAGTAACAAACAGAGTAAGCAGGTTTGACCTGGAGAACAGCTTCAAACTCAGGCTTGACTTGCAGTATAAACGTACCTTTAGAGGCATTTGAAGACACACCAACCTGTCCTTAGGATGTCCTGAGAAACTGCATAAACATATACCAACCTCAGACGCAAACCTTAACAAACAAGGGCTAAATACTTTCAAAGTCATTGACAGGAAGAGTGTGGTATACGAGGGATATGTTTCAGTTGAGGTTAGACTGATTAAGAATAATTTAAGAGCAAGATCTATGTATTCAAGTTGTTATTCCATAAAATATTTAGGGCTTGGTAGGAACAGACAGAAGTGCCTAAAGGTGCAAATGTATATTCATTTTGATAATGAGGACACTGCAAAAAAACCCCAAACCCCAATACCCATCTCCATGAGTTTAACTGTCTCTGTAAATCTGGGCCCTCAGATATTCCAGAAATGAGATGTATAAATGTTGTGCAAACTGACAACTAGCTAGGTGAGTGAAGATTGGAGAAGTGGGGAAAACTTGATACAGCCCAGTAGTGGAATTGTAGTTGTGAACATCTGCCATTGCTGTGTTCTCCTTAGCAAGCTGGTGATTAGCAGTATCATCACTATGATGTCCTGACAGGTTATCAATGACAGAAGATACTGTGTTATGAGCGCGTACGAAAAGTATTAAAAACGGCTGGGGTAAAAAGCAAAATACAGAATAGACAAAAGATTACATAAAATCTTCTGAAAATACTGTTTTTCCTCTTTTTCAAAGTTGCTTTTTCAACTCTAACATTTCTTGAATAAAGAAACTACTGATTTCTTATCTATGTATTATTTTTCTCTAGTAGTGTTCTAGGGCACTACACCTAGCATGCATCATCATGTGTAAAAAAAAAAAAAAACAAACCCAGACCACTAGGGAATTCAAGAAAAGCACCTGCATTTTAGTTTCTTTAAAGTAAGGAAAGTTACTGCATTTGAGGATTTTGCCTCAGCTTTCTTTCTTGTGTAAGAAGCCAACATAAGAACAGGAACAGAAATGTTCATATTTTATGTTGGAACATATCCATTCATGTTTGTACTGTATTTCAAAGGTGAATGAATACTGAAGTCTCATTTAGGCTTCATTTAACTAACGGTATCTTCATTGAGTGCTATAAAAATAGGAATTGCTAAAAAGGCGGTGACTGAAGGAGCTGAAGAGTGTTCTTAAGAGTCTTGTACAGATACCTTCTACTAAGGCAATGACAGAATAAGGATAAACTCTTTCAACCTCAGTTTTAGTGAGCATATGTCCCTCCTCTTGTGCACAAAAAGAGTTTGACAAAAATGAGCAGATAGCTCCCAGGCAGCAAAGATGGAGATGCCAACATCCAGCAGCTATGATGTGAGAAACCAGTGTGGAATATTTATCTTCATTTTGAATATTGCATATGTAGAGCAGTACCTAGGTAAGTTACTTTGTAAAAATGTGAAATGATGGGCCTTCTCTCATAAGTTGTCTGTTTTAAGGAGGTCACAGCCATTTCATTACTTTTTTAGTTTATGTATGAGGTAGTCATAATATTACTGCAGTCACGTAGGACGGTTTTGTGAAGGCGATTATGTACTTATATGAAGAGATTTAAGTGCTTGTGCAAAGTTTTACACTTGTGCAGGTTAACGTGTCTCATTTCAACTTGGAGCTGCAGCATAGTTCATGAGATGTTCACGAGCACAGATGACTCAATCTAACTGGAAACATTTTCTGATTTCTTTTTTTTATGTTCCATTTCATTGTGTGTATGTGCTGATGAAGGAGCATTGTGTAGGTGGAATTACTTAAAGGTTAGTAAGGGTGATGTCACCTAATGGGAGTATTTGTTTGGACTCAACAGGATAGCTAAGCAGTAAAGTATGTCTGATTTCTTTCTTCATGCCAAACTGATGTGAGAAAGTTCCTAAATAAAGAATAGTTCATACAACACATGGAGAAGATTAATGGTAAAAGAACAGTCCTGAGATAAGCACATTGATTTTACATATGTGTAAAACAAACCGTAAACAATCTTATTTATCCAACCTCACTCAAGTTGATCACTGTTTACTCAGGAATAATTGCATTAAGTTTTGGGGGTTTTAGGGTTTTTGTTGTTGTTGTTTTTTTCCGTAATCGCAGGGATGAAGATGTTTTCAATTCATTGGTGCCCTAAAATCACTGGTAAAAAAAGTGAGCATATGGTGATTCTCTGAGAAAGACCTTCAGGTAATATTTGATCTTTCTTTGCAAGTTTGTAACCACTTTGCTGCTAGAGGTATTGCTCTTTTTATGTGTCATTACGAATTTTAACAGAGACATCCATAATCAAGTCCCAAAAGGTGTCTCTTTGGGGACATATGCACAAATAATGGAGATGGGTTCTCTTCTCTTTACTTGTACTTGCACTCTTCAGTGCAAGAGTAAAGTACAAGGGGAGAGAAGAAGGACAGAAAGGCTGGAGACAACCTGGACTGGAGAAAGACTGGAGACAACAACAAAGGAGACAACCAAGTTGAAAAAAGAGGAAGATGAGAGGTAGATGAGAAAGAAGACGTGAGTATGAAAGAAGGAAAATGGTCTGAGAAGGAGGAACTGAGAAGCCTCAAGGGAAGTAATCTTTGACCCTGATAAAGCTGTCGTTTTCGGTATGATTATTCTGGGTCTGGTATCTGAGGCTTAGAGAGTCTCAAGAGTGTGAGCCGAGATGTGCCTGTGGTTGGGTTTCTCATGGGGGGTGCATATTATTGTGTGCAAGACACTGCCCTCAGCTGGGTGAAATGTACGTCAGAGGTGTTTGGGTTGTACCAAGTATGCATCTTGAACTACTGGAAATCGCTCATTGCCACATTTCCTTAATGGTCTGAAAATGACTGACTGGAAAAAATAATACGCTCTGATACACAACTGAATAAAATCTCACAGTGAAAGTAATCTTAGGTAGGCTGTGGAAATGAGACAAGGAGAAAAAACCTCCCAAACTAGTTTCAGTTAAGGAAATACAGTTTTCTTTTCTCTAAGTTCAAATACAAATTTTCTTTATTCTTGATAAGGCTGAATCCTGTTCCCAGAAATTGTACTGTTAAGGTGAACTGACATCACACCAGCTACTGCTTCCCTCCATGTCAAAGGCTTATGTCTCTGAGGTACTCTGACAGCAGCCTGGGGGTTTTACGTGGGACTGAAATGATAGGGGACATCTTTGTTTCAGGGAATCCGAGCAGAGAAACAAAATATTGAATGCATCTATGCAAAGTTATAAAAAATCTGCAAACTTTTAGCAGTCCAATGGAGAAGAACTTTTTGATGGGACAAGAAGAAAATGGTTTTGGCAAAATTCTATTTAGGATGTGCAACTTTTCACCAAAGCTTAATCATCAAATTGGTCAAGATATCTCTGCTGTTTTCCTCACCGTGTTTTCACACCAAGGTTTTGTGATTCAGCACAGGAAATCTAAAAGCTATTGACACAAGGCCACTGTTTGCAGAATCATTTCCTTAAGTATAATCGATGATGCAGTCATGCTCACACTCCTAATTCACACACAGCAACTGAGGTGGTAGAGTAACAGCAAAGCTAAGGTATATGAAGATTGATCTTTTTCCACTCTTTGCTCTTCATTTTTGAGTTATCCATGTTGATACGTTGTTTTGCTTGTCTGCTGACTTCTACCTGTGTCTCAGAGTCGGGGTGGGAGGGTCAGTGCAGATCTGCACACCTCTGGAGAAAAGAGGTGAGGGATTGCATTTAGGAGACCAGAACCATTTCACTGCTCTGGGGTACAGTCAAATCATATCCATTTTGCTCCATCCTTGTGACCTGCTCTCCCTGGCATGGCTGCTCCATATTCTGGTATACCTGTAAGTGGTACCTTACCCTGGCTCTTGGTTTTTGCATGCACCTACCTCTGTGTGACTTTGGACTAATTTTTATTTTCCCCAAGATGCCTGTACACTAACAAGGTAATATATAAGATCATTTGCTTTAGAAAGAACCAGGTCTTTATCCTTTATTTTATTTTTTGTGAGACCTTCACTAACCTAATGCTTCCTATAACTGGTGAGAGGGGATTTTTTCATGATCATAGTTTTCCAGGCACCTGGAAAGGTAGTGATATATTGCAAAAATAAGTTTTCTTCTTGAAGTCACAGACTACTCACCATGATTTAAAGCAAAATAGCTTCCTCCTTTTTCCCTTAACTATTTAGGTTTTTAAGATTTAACTTTTTTTTTCTTTTTTTTTAAACTTCTGGGAATTTAAGGCTTATGTGGCATGGGTAAATGGGAGTTAGATGTCCTAGTAACCAGTGCAGAAGGTGTCCAGTCATATTTTTTTTCTGACAGTACTGGTGGGAATTCTCTCTCCTGCTTGTCATAAAAAGGCTTTTGGGCAGTTCCCTCCTTTCTTTAGGCTTTAATCCAGCAAAACACTTTCAGCACACAAGTGGTCTCATTTGCTTTCAGTGACAATATTCACAGACTTAACATAAAGCATGTGTTGGAGTGCTTTGCTGGGTCAGGGCCTGCATTACTTGAGCTGCATATCAAGTCTCCATGTATGTTATTCCAGAAGTTTCATAACTCCACAGTATCAATTCTTCACTGTACTTAGTATTTTCATACAAATACATGTTTATAGAAGAGCACAGATTAACCAAAACACACAGGGATAGAAATACAGATGTGCACCTAGCTGTGCTCATTAGAGCTGGGGTGTTCAGGGAAGTCATTTCTTATACAGCTATGTTTGCAAAGAACAAATTTTGCTTTTTTCCACCAATTCATTGTGTTTAATTTTGAGATCGCAGAATGATGACTTAGAGAAATAATCAATAAAGTAATTAAAATACCCAAGCTTTGCCTACCCATGTTCAGGCTGGGCATATTGACTAACAGCGAATTTCCTACTGAAAGCATCAATGGATACTAACATTACTTCAAACTGATCCCTGGTTTGCTTAGGGTTTTTTTTTATGTTTGGAACTTGGCCTAGCTGCAGAGTCAAGAAAAGAACTTTTACATGAAAAAAAACAGGTTTGGGCATCCCTCAGTTTTTGTCAGCAGTAAGCTAAGGGCATCCCTCATGTAACCTCTCTTTGCACAACCTTTGCAGCTTGGCCTCTACAGGGCAGAGTTAACGTGGGCTACATGTTCAGCAGCCTGGATAGCCCAGCCTCCAGTCAGATTTCTGCACTGCAAAGAACTACAGCTGCTACTGCCTCCTCACTCTATTGGTATCCACCTGTATGCACCTGAGGGCGTAGCCCAAGGCTGTTTATGCTGAGACATGCTAAAAGTATGTCTATGCTGCAAATCATGCTTTAAGATAAGGGAAGCAGCAGAAGTACTGGGAGCCACCTACCAAGAAGTGATAGACCTATAGCTCTTACCACTTGTCCGCTGTTGGTATGAACTGGTTAGCTGAAAGCCATCTCATGTATGTCTTTGCCACACTGCAATCGTAAGAGCAATTTCCCTAAATGCCACGAACAAAACAGAGACTTATCTTGCACTTAGAAGATAAAAAATTAAGGGTCCGAGTGATACAGGCAGGAAATTAGTCTCAAAGCCAATTGTCCCCTCAGTCATTTGAAATGGTAACCCATGCTGACTCCACCTTCTATTTTTGTCATTCAGTCCTTTATAAATAATCTTATAGTAAGAATTGACAGCTCTGGCATGATATTTGGGAGATCTCAGATCTGAAAACAGTTGCCTAGAAATAGTTAACTCTGAGAAAGAAGTATGAGCTACAATTCCATTTAGACAGGCTGACCCTCAATATCTTGACCCTCTCCAAAATCCTGGACACGGAGTGGATTTTGATCCTGTACATATTGTTGACTGCAATTTGAAGGAACATATAGGAAAAAATATTTTCCATTTTGGAAAAAAAAATAAAACAAAAACCAACTTATAAATGATTTAGACAACAATTGCCCTAAAAGTTTTAGTTTTCTGTTTTATCAACAAACATTCTTTTTACATAATTTTGGTTTTCACTTGAGAGCTTTGCTGAAACTCAAACCTGAAAATTCTTTTCTAGTTCTCAATACTGTAGATATTTTGATTTTGATAGTGCAAGTTTCTGTGGCCACAGTTTCTGGGTGGAGAATTCTTCATCCCTCTCTTACATATTTGAAGAAATACTTTGACTTCGCAATTTCCAAAATGAAAAATTCAGTTTTAAAACAGGTTTTACTTTCCTTGAAATTGCCTGTACAAGATGACATAGATTTTTTAAAAAATAAGCATGTCTTAAAGCCTCATTTAAAGCTGGGACCCTACCCTGCATAATGACAGTGCAGATGTGGTGTCTCGTTCTGTACGGAACTGAAATAGAATTGGCCTCTTCTTCCCGCAAAACCTCCCGCATTCTCCAGGACAGCATAAACAGGAGTCTTGCCTCAGCAACCTTCATCAACCACTACATCAGTTCTAGTTCTCCTCTTAATATAGAAGGGATGGTGATGGCTAAAATTCTAACTTTAGTAAATTCATTCTTCCTTGTTAATTTTTTCAGTAGTTGCAGATACGTTTGTATTTTTCACTGTTTGTGGTGGAAAGAACAGTGTCTAGATGATCCAAGACAGTATCTTTCTAGTCTTCTTTTCTTTTTTTGTAATGTTACTAATTTCGGTAGAGATTCGTGTCTTGTTTCTTCGTGGTGGATAAGATGTGTCTGTAAAAGGGGTGGTTTTCCAAATGTGGTTTGCAAGGGCCTTTAGCATCTTTCTGAATTGGAGATATCAATGTTTTCTTTCTAAATCAAAATAACAAATCCATTCCAAAATTTTGTTTCTACTGTTATCTCTCGGAAAGGAGCAAGCCTTGTGAGGGTGGAAGCACCATAATAAGACTGAGTTAAACTGTACATTTAATGCAGTCAATGCACTGCACGCTTAGCTAAAGTAGCGTGAGGAATGATGGAAGATGCTGGTGCAAAATTCAGGCGGGGAAGGTGTGCAAAGCCCTAGGATTTGGTGGAAAAGGCAGCCTTAACTTTTGTCAAGATAAAGAAAGTGGTATGTTAGCTTATGCATTTTAATCGATGACTTGTTAAACAGTATTTTGTGTTTGTCTCAGATGTGGTTTGTGAAGTTTTCATACCGGAATATGTTAGGTACCTGACCCTGGTCTGTTAAACGTATCTCAAAGATGTTAAACCTTATCTCTGCTTTAAGACAAAAGTAAAAATATACCTCCTTTTTGTTCCCGCCCAGCTAACTGGAGATGGTTTTTGCCTCAGGATTCTTATTACCCACAAGATGAGGAATTACTGCCTGTAGCCCCGTGATTAGTGTGAGCACTCCCTAAACCGCACATTAGGGAACATTAGCCAAGTTTACTCAAGCCACCCAATTAACATTTTAAACTAACCCGCTGTTTTTTTCTGAGGTGGATTAGGGAGAGCTCCTGTGAAGCAGCTCTCCCAGCAGAACAGCACGTGTTTGTGTGACACACACTTGTAACTCTGGGGGAGTAATTTCCAGCAGAGGGTAATAACAAATAGGAAGTATCAGGGAAGAGGAGATAAAGTTTTTTCAATCAGTGCTGCTACCTGAAGGTTGGCCAAATGTCTGCAGTCCACAGGCCCCTTGATTTGTGGGAGAAGGGAGATCAGAGGTGCTGGGGGTGGGGACAGGATGTGTAGAAAGGCAACATATTTTTATTTATTTGTGAGGGGTTTTTTTGCATGATCCCTGTCCTGCGCCCACATAAGTGTGCCATTTTCCACGTGCTTCTGTCTTGAATCATGCATCCTGTCCCTTCATCTTACTGAGCCTTGTATCTGTAGCTAGCTGAAGAAGCAGCTTTTTCTAGCTGATGGTCCCCACATGATTGCTGCTTTCTCTAAATCAGCCCCAGAAGGTGTTTATGAGAATTTTGCTTCTGCTGTTCTTCTTCTCTCCTCTATACATCACCCCAACTATAGCTGCGTTGGGAGTCTAATGATCTAAAGCCAGATGTTTGAAACATAGATAATAAGACAGAAGGATGTTTCTGCCTGGGGAAAACAGGGATATATCTTTTTTTAATATATACATTTTCTCTTACTCATACAACTCCTGCCACTTTAAAGTGGGAAGTGTATTCACTTTTAAAGAGAACAGCAGCTCTCCCATTGGGTATGCCTGCGAAGGACTGTAAATCATTTATGTTACTCTTCATACTTTAACCATTTTACTCTTATTTCATTCTGAGATCAAGGGATGTGCTGGGACAAAAAAAAAAAAAAAAATAAAAATCACATTGCCAGTTTAAAGGGGATCTGAGAAACACATTCCTTCCCAGTTGTCACAGCATAACCCTTGGTTGTCTGAAAGTGTGAGAGACTGAGTGGAGAGGCAAATACAGGGGAAGAAAGTAACCCTCCTATACCTGATTTTCACTTTTCCTGAGTCAGATGGATGAAACCCATCCCCATGACATGTCTAAATCATATCTGATCTAGTTAAAGCTTTGAAGAGTTGATACTGTAGTCTTAATGTTAATCTGACTGACAGAATCTTTCCTGGAGTTGACATGAGCAAATATATCATGAGGAAGATAAATTAATCACTCTGGTGAGCTTCATTAGTACCAGCATGAGGAAAAATGAGATTGTATCCCCATGCTAACCAGGAATCCTTTATACCGCTTCTAGGAGGGGTTGTGCCTGAGGGAAGACTGGCTAAGAATGAAGAAAGAGGATTTGGGGAGTGCAGAACTGTTGATAGGAAGTGAATTCAGGAGGGAATAATTAATGGGACAGACGACTGAACCCTCTATTCTTGAAATAAAAATATGTTTGCTCTGTGATTTCACCAAAGAGTGTCACTGAGATTCTTCTGATTCCCGTAACACTTCACCTAAGAGATCAGGATAAACTTGCGAGGACCTCTGGAAACAATGGAAGCTCATGGAGGAAGTTTGAGCCCAGAACTTTTCTCAAACTGTCTGAATAGATCTGGCCACTGCGGTATTTGCAGAGTACCCAGAGCAAAACCGCACTTTCCTGTGAGTTGCCATTGGCTGCTACCTCAATGTACATCTTTATGTAGACCTGTAACTCTGCACTCCATAGAATGCAATCCGATAGGGAGGTCACAAGGAAGGGCTCCTGATAACTTTTATGGTTTCTATACAAGACCTATCTAGCATTTTCTACCCAAAGCATTTCACAAAGGTGCTGCTCTGCTTGCTTTACCAAAAAAGGGTGTTAAAACATACACGCTGAGTGGCTCTGGGGCTGGGAAGCAAGTTAATGGCAGATTGAAAAGAAAAAATCTTGTTTCCTGATACCCTGGGTAGTTATTGGTCTGCTGGGCTTAGCACACCAACCTTCTTCTCTTATGTCTTACAGCACAATGCTCTGTAGCCTCCAGAAAGCAGAGTTCCACAGTGGCAGGTGGTAGTGGAGGCTGCACTGCAGTACAGACTTTTTTCTCATTTTTTTCAAGATCTTGGTGAAATGCCTTCCCATTATTTTGGCTCTGTATCTTTAGTTCCCTCATTTGCAGCATCTTATGAATCTCCCTTATTCTGAAGGAAACATTTTTATTAAAGCCACAAATAAAACACATGCTGGGTCACTAAGCACTTGTAGGAAAAAATGGAGACTAGCATATTATGTGTGGGAGGGATGACAGACTAATCGAGGCTGCAGCATGGACGGAAGTAGATACGTGGTTGCGGCAACTACAGATGCTTGCTGGATGTGAAAGCAGTGAAAGATGATGACTCCCTAGAAAAGCAAAAGCAGTCATGTATGAGCCATTTACCAAATAATAAGAAGTGTGGTTTGTGAACTGTCATGCTTTTTAGCCTTAACACCAGTTTTACAGCTTTGTTGGGGGGAAGGAAGAAGCTATAAACTGGAATGAATCTGATCATTAGTCAGAATGTTTAAGTGAAGAACAATATACAGGGATCTCCCTGAATCATCAAGAAAATGTAATGGACTGGGTTTTCCTTTATGACTAAGGAGTTGTAACTCATGACTGCCAAGTGAGAAACAGCCTGTTGTTCTTCACTGAAAACTGGAAACAAAAAGGTAACCACGTCTTAACCTTTTTAGATTCTTGGGATATTAATGTTTAATATCATGTGTCAGTTCAGCTGCCCAGGGCTCTCAGGACCTGCTGACTTTTTTAGCTTACAGAATGAGTTAGTTTAATGATCGATACTGAGAAAGGTCTTATCCTAAAGAGTATGGAGGGTTCAGCATCACACATACCCAGCACACACAACTGTCTGTCTTTAGGTTAGCTGAAAAGGCCCCATTTTTTTCCAGGTCTGGAGGGATCTCTGAATGCAGCACCTTTGGGACAGTCGGTTTTAGCCCTGAAATCTGAACTCTTCACTCTGTGACTGTGTCTCTATACTGACAATCTGCTTTTCAAAGTAGATATTTCCCAAATTTTCTTCTGCAGGTATTGCTAGCACCAGTAGTTCACACAGTGGTGAAGCAGAGGACTTCTTGCTCCACCAGGAAGTTTGCCAAGCTTCTAGCTTCTTTCTGTAAATCGTGTATTAATGCCTTGTCTCACACACACACAATGAAGTCACATACCCACAAAGAGAGTCTGAAGCAGTGTTTATTGATACACAATCTAAGGAGAAAGCTGTATTGCTATTGCACACGTCTCTCAGCTAAACTGGTACTGGGTTTTCCAGTCACGCGCACGTGTAAGCCTGTTTTCTTGGGCCCCATGGAGCAGGAGCTGTCTTCCACCACTTGTTGGTGAAATGGAGAGAAGAAAGGTTACGTGTGATCTGTTAGCTGAAGTGGTGCCTCCCGTACGTTTCAGGCATATGGGTGAATAAACTGTGACTAATATTAATTCTGTTGTGTGATATCAGAGGTCACATAATTGCACTGAGAGCATTGTGAATGGAGATATGTGTGTCGTTATCTCAGTTATGTGTTGTAAATCATCAAGGGTGAGCCATGCGTAGTACTGATTATTAACTGTGGTATTACCTGTATTACCAGGATTGCAAATGCTAATAAACCTTCTTGTTGATAGTGGTAGAACTGACATCTGGTAGGAATCTGGATCGGGTTTCTTCTTTATCTATGCTATAAGAAGTTTTGGTCAGGAGCATAAAAGCCTGGCTCTACTGCTGTTAAAGCTAATGAGGTCCAGAAGCACATCTAGAAGAGTTTACTGAAGGACTATGTGAAGGCAACGTTCATGAGACTAGCAAAGTAGGATGGGATGAAAGAATTTAATGGAGGAGACATCTTGTTACCTGCTAAAAGGGAGCTGCCTCATGTCTTCTGACTGATGTACCATGTGGCACAAATGTCCCAGAAATGCAAGACAAGACCTTCTTTGAGAGGCTGTGCATGGACCTGTCCAAGCTGCTTGGGTGTTGCTAGTGTTTGCCAACAAACTGTGAGGTGCTTGGCAAATACTGTATACAGTGAAGGGAGAACAGCAGCAAATGAAAAAGGTGTTTGCCTTTGTGAAGTGACCAAAAACTCATGAGGAAACCAAAGCAAGTGAATACTGACAGGAATACTTGAAAAGCAGGTATTTTGTGTTCGTTGGTATTGACACATAAAGATGAAGATACTGATTTTTTTGGTTTTCCACCATCAAGTAGTACTTCTTTCCCCCGCTTTCCTATCTTTTTTATATAAAAAAGTTTTTCTTCTTTTATATCCACACTTAATACTTACAAAAGGGAAAGCAGTATGTGCTTAGAGCGGCTAGGGAAGCTGTTTGCATTTTCCTACATTCCTGATGTTAGTTAATATTTGGAGGAGCCATTCTTGAGGCTGTAGAGGAGCCTGTATTTGAACACAGAGCTTTCTGCCAAATACATCTGGCAGAAGGGTCACCAATACATTTAGTTTTGGATGCAAGAACCTGCTCAGGGCTGAAATGTTGACATTTAGTATCTTTGCATGTGGTGTGCTTGCAGCTCTGTATAGTGCATACGTGTTATGCTGGTAAATATTTCTCTATTCGCTATCCTGGAGACTAAAATTCTTTAGCTGTGGAATGGGGAGAATTAGCAATAGCAGTGCACTCTTCTGTTCCAGCAGTGATAAACATTTGACTGTCATTATGTTCAGCCTGGACTGTTTTGTAAATATTTTGAGCTCTCCATGTGTGGGTTGTCATCACTCTAGTAATCTAGCTTCATCTTGCAAACTTTTATCCATAAAATTAAACCAACAAGCCTTAATGGGACAAAATGTGCGAGGAAAGGGTACCGACAGAAGTAGCTGAAGAAATGGGCCTTTAGAGAATGCTGTAGTATTTAGAGACTGAGATAATATAGTGTGGCACAAATGTCTCACTAATAGGTAGCAATGTGTTATGAAAGCTAAAGCACCATTCTTGGAGTACTGGGCTACGTGCTACAAAGCTGGTGGGTCGTACACTGGAAACAAACATATGGTTTTCAGATGTAGTAAAACTACCCTTTGACAAACTTTAAGTATTTCAATTGTCATAGTTTTTCTTTAAAATTATATGTCAGGCAACTAGTATGAAACAGCTGTCGTGTTCCCGATGGAAATAAAATCTCTCCATTTGTATTCGAAGCTTACAGTGCCTGTCCTGGTACTATGAGAAGGTACAAACACATCAGTCAAAACCGTCTGTTACTCATAGTGGATTAAAAAGCACCTGCTCTAAATACACATCTTTTACACAGTTAGATTTCAGCCCAACTTGAAAGTTTTTAAAAATTTCAAAACTGAGGGTTTTATTGAGGCGTAGGTTTATCCCTTACAAAAAGTACATAACTGCGGTTAAGTTTTCATGGATAAGCTCTGAAGCATCAGGAAAACATCGTAATAAATTGGAATAGATTTGTTACCCACTGAACCCAGGTGAATGATAGACCCATTCACAAATGCAATCCTACACATTTTACATTTCAAGGACCAGTAGAAAAGTCTAAGTTGACTGAATCAACTGTTTTGCTACAAATAATTCAGCCACTTGCAATAGAGGTCAGAGACAGTAGGTCTCTGCAGTAAGGCCTCATCTGCAGAGTACTTTCCCTGAGGAAGCAGATCAGATCCCACAGGAGCTGTGTTTACACTGATAAGTCGTTCCATCCTGGGCCTTGCCATTGTCATTCCTTGATCATTTCGACCATCCTTCTGCACAGATGGGTGAGGGACTTACCGGGGAGCTGGAGGGGCAGGTTGGGAATGGTGGTGCCCATGTGCTGGACATGGATCATTAAAGTCAGCATTAGCAGATTATGTAGGGCTCAGGTGTCTTCTTGGCAGGATATACCAAGTAAATTATTTATACAAATAAAGAGTCACCCAAGGCAATTAGCAGCCATGGAGTGAAGTGTGGTGTGTGCTGGGCTGTCTCCCTCCCTGGGTCCCAGAGCCAAACTCTTGTAAGCAAAGGGGTGTAAGTGGGTGAGTTGCTTACCGGTCCTGCGAAATCAGAAATTGTACTTTTGGCTGTACAACAAATTGGTTGTGACTTCAATTATCCTTGCCACCACTGCTCTAGTGTATTCCTTTGCATATACTGATCCTTAGATGATGTAAATTACCACAGCTTCTCTGAAAGCAATGCCCTTCAGCTGTGCCATTAGCACGGATATGCATGGATTAATGGCATCTGCATGTCTCCTGCATGGTCGTCATTGTATGCAGCGATGGGAAACAAGGATATCCTGGATTATGGAACCTTTGATATTTGTGTTTCTGGATGAAGAGGGGCTTACGTAAACCAGCTTTGGTGTCTTTGTACTATTCAGTGCACTTCCATCCGGAAAGGTTTATGGGCACAAATGCCTGGAGGCAGTTCGCATCCTTGAACAGGATAGTCATGCAGCGATGGAGCTGCACATGTGGTCAGCAGCCTTGTGTGTGCTGAGGAGCACTGGCCAACTGTGTTGTACGAACAGCTGCGTGGAATCAGCGCAGAACCAACTCTGAACCCGAGCTGACTCCGCTCCAGACAGAGAGACATAGTGTGTCTGCACCGCACTCCGCGCCGGCACAGGGGTATTGCCACGTGGACATAACCTCACTGCTTCCACACCTGCGCCAGCTCTGCATGCAGTTAGGGCCACATAAACGCAATTTGGTGCCCGAAGTAAGAAGCCACGTTGGACAAAAACTGCCTCAGTGGGCTCTGCATCCTCAGTACGGTCTCTATTCCCATATGGCGCAGGGGTCTGTTACATGCCTTTGAAGCGCTAAATCTGTGCCCACATTAGATAATTGCACTAGCGCAATCATACCAGTCAACGTGGAACTATGTAACCAGAGTCTCTTCAGCCTTCCAATGTGGAACAGGCCGTTAGATACATGCATTTAGTTTTATTTTTGCTGCTGTGCTCCCTGATGTCCTGGTCAAGACTTAGACTGTGTGGGAGAGGGAACAGGATAAAGAACAGCTGCTTCCACTTTTAGAAGTCCAATTTAAAGCAAAACTTTCCCAAAGCACATTTCAGCCTTTTTCCTCTGTGAGAAGAGTGCTTTACCCCCCATGCATCACACATGAGCAAAATGGGTGTATTTTTTTTCTGGCAGAAAGGTAGTTGTTTTCTTTGAGGTTTTTGTGTCCCGTGTGCATTTAACTGCCGTGTGGAATGACGTGAAAGGGGCTTTTTCTGGGTCTGTCTCTTGTCTCGGTCAAAGGGCTGCTAGAGTTTTAGGCTGTCTGTATTATCTTAGCAGTGATTTTATGTCACTAAATAACAAGCTATTAGCACAACCTTGCCACTGGGGTTTGTCACACTTTGTGTGTCAGTGTGTACATGTGCTTTTATGCTAAGTCTCATCTCTCCCAGCCTATAGTCAGGTCATTTAAAGCAAAGTTCGCAAACAGCATAATAATGCTGGAAATCACAAAAGAGGGAGCTAATGGCTGCAGCTGCTATTGTAAACCTGATTTCCACAAGCTCAGCAGGGCTTGGCATATCAGAAGCAAGTTCAGTAAAAGGGGCCCTGCTGCTGCAGCTGTGCCTGAGCAGTTGGATTTTTGTTGTCAGCCTCGAATAGAAGCTGGGCTGTGGAATGCTTTAGCTGTTCTGTAGCGAGGATGTGAATTACACAGCAGAACCTGCGTGTGGTTCTTAGGACCCGTGTTGTGTATTACTTGGATACCTTGTAAGTTGTACGCATTTGTCTTGGTCACACATTTTGCCCTTCCTTGCATTGCTGGTGTAGGCATTATCCTTCTCACACAGTGATACCTACAAGCCCGGTCGGTATAGTTTAAAAACGTTAACATTGCAGAATTTAAACACTTCTAAAACTTTGTCTTTATGTGACTTTCTCAGGGCCTCATAGGAAGTCTTCTGTAGGGCGGGAACTGAAGCTGATTCTGCTGAGTTGCAGGGGAGCATTTACATATGCCAAAAGCACAGGCTGCACTTGCCAGCGCAGAGCCAAGGATGCTGGCAGGGGTTTGCTTCGCTTGGTGGTTGAGCCCTACCAAATCAGTCTTGCATAACAAAATCTGCCCCGTTGCCCAGTTCCTGCCAGAGCCTCCTTAATGCCGTTGCTCCTCATGCAGAAAATGAATGTACCCAACTCCACTAGTGATACATCCTCCTGTCTGCAGGTAGCAAGCTGGAATAAAGGCATCGCTCCACTCCACATCTTAAGGACTTACACTTGAGGCATTGACTCATTTCTACAGAGAGCCGAGTGCCTTCAGCTCTCATTAAAGTCAAGTCAACTACCACTGAACCAGACTCTTAGTCCTTGTAGTAAGAGGGCAACCTGAAGTAAGGCAGTGTGTCGTTGTGGGAAAGGGAGTGGAGAATTGTTGTATTTAATCCATAAAGTATTTTTGAACTTTCATTGAAAACATAGGTGGGGATTTTTGAAGGGAGGAGAAATGATCTTTTAGAAAGCACTTTTTTTGTTTTCCCCCTCTAAAATCCTTTCTTTTCTTTTTGTCTGTGAAAATTTTAAAATATTTAAAGGAAACCAAACATCTTTGCAAAAACATGTCTATACTGAAAAGAAAAAAGAAAGTCCTGATAAAAAATTTCTACCAGCTCCTACTTACTAATTGCATTTAACATGCATTCTTAATTTAAAAAACTCATAGTTCAGACACTTTAAAAAGTTCTAAAATTTCCTCTCTGAACGTTTTAGTCTCTGACGGTGCTAATGTGATCAAATCAGCAGCTCAGCTTCAATTAAGAAGATGAATGTATTGAGACTCCCAACAAGGCCGTCTGTCAGTAGCATGGGATTATACGATCCCGCCATTTGGCTCCATGTTTGCTCTTGGTGAGGCTGATAATTTCATCACCCTCCCTGAAGTTGCGTTTCATTCTCCATAAATTCTTTAGTGCCTCTTTAAGCCTCTCGTATTGGAGCACTTTGTCTTCTGAAACGTCCTAGTTTGATCTGTCATTATGGTGGCATGTCACATTCAGTTACTGTATGTGTCTCACTAGGTGCAATGTAATGCTGCCTGCCAACATAACTAATTGCGAATGAGTCTTGCTCATGAGGCAGTTTGCTGAATAACACAGCTGAGAATACCGTTTTCAGAGTATCTTCTCTTTGAACTGTCTTGGCATCAGTGAAATGATTCATTATGGAGAGACATAATAGAACCACGGGCCGTATCCAGGCCGGGAAACTTCTACCCAAACTCCCCACTGTTGCTACCCTTGGTTCGGCTCTCCTGGTGATAGCGACTAAGGGGATGAATGAATAGACTCTTGGTTCCCAGAGCTTTTGGAGTGACACTCACAGTTGTGGCTGCCACAAACTTCTGCTCTGTC
The DNA here is from genome assembly GCA_013398295.1 of Chionis minor. NCBI lineage: Eukaryota > Metazoa > Chordata > Aves > Charadriiformes > Chionidae > Chionis > Chionis minor. The sequence continues at coordinate 1,068,906 of VZSF01000860.1, forward strand.
CGCGTTTGCCCTCTACAAGCCAGTGTCCCCCTTCACTTTCTGCTGTCTGAAATGGCTACTGCTGCCTTCTCAGCTCCCCCGCTCCTTCCCTTCCTGCATGCCTTGCTCCACGGCCCCTGTGATGCTGCCGGTGCTTTTTCTCCCACTCTGCTGCTGGCTCTGGCTAGTGCTGCTGCTGGGACTAAGTGAACAAGCCCAGCGGAGCTTGTTCAGCTTGATTTGATGCGTTGCCCACAGCCCTCGTGTGCTTCGTCAGCTGGGAACTGGTGATGTGAACGCAGCTCTGCTTGCAGCTTCCAGCGCAGACATTTCATCCTGTGCCAAGCATGTCAGTGTGACACCCAAATTTAGCATGCCAGTCACTGTTGCCTCCCCTGCTACAGCTCAGGCAGAAAGAGTGGGAAATTGTGGCAAAAATACTCTATTATGTTCAAAGAGAGATTGATAGTGCCATTAATAAAGCTATTGCTAGCAAATAACACCTCTGTATAGAGAGAGACTAGTGTTGCCCTTTACAACCATCTGTCCCTTCTTTGTCTCTCTCCCGCGCTATCTTTTTGCTTTTTTCTGTAACATCTATTTGAAACACTTTTGCCTTATTGGTTCCCCAGGCTTATGAAAGTCAGGTTCTCTCTCCAAAGAGAATGAATTACACCTTGCTGTAACCCTGCTGTATAGCACGAAAGGTTTGCAGTTTTAAATTTTAGCTTTCCGAGCCCACCTCTGATCGTCTGAATCGCCGTGAATGATGTACTAGTGGTTTGAATGGTACAAACCATGCCTGATGTAAATCCTGCTTGTGTGATCAATCCTCTCTTTTTGGCCCGAGTGGCATCATAAACAGTGTCGCCACCTGAAGTATCATCCTTAGTGTCTGAAACAGCAATACATGAAGGTTGTTTGCAGGTGGTCTTCAAAGTTGGGTCATACTGCTAGATCCATCACTTCTGACACTGTGAGTATGCTAATTTCTTCCCTCTTCCTCAGCCCCGTACCTGGGGATTATATAGAGTAACACACTTTGTATTCCCTTCCTCCCCAGTTTCTCAGCCTGTGGAGTGCTTTTGAAATACATTTGTGAGCGCATTTTCTCTGCAACCATGGATGATAAAAAGAAACTATTTCTAATGGAAATGGAAAATCTTGCCTTATCATTCCCCTATCCTCTCAGGATCTGCAGCCTAAAGAGAAACATTAAATATGCAATGCTTCAAGAAAAGTGGAAGAGCTACAGTTAGGTAGTTCATTTCATATTTTAAGGATATTCTCTGCCCTTTTAAAAGCTGTTAATAAATAAACAAAATCCAGGAGAAGCTGAGATTTAGAGAAAACTAAGACCCGTCATGAGCTTTGGCTATACATACCCCTATGGATCTGTGTCTTCCATTCCCTTCGCTGTCTTTCTCCTGGAACACAAGAGTGCTTCTACTTGTTAAAACTTATTTTTTTTTTTAATATTCTTTGGCCCCAAGCACATAGAAATGGATCTGAAAGGGAAGCATGAAGCTTTGAAAAGCGCTTCCTTGAATTTCTGCTACCAGAGAGGCTTTTCTCAAGAACTTATTACCGAGCACAGACCTGCCTAGGAACTGAGACTTCAATTTATTTTAGCGTATATGCAAAACACTGTGCTCAGTGTTGTACATCTGGCTATGGTTTTATGTGGCTATCATTGTCATTTCCAAGTCCTTTCTATGTAAAAGAAAAATAGCAAAGTCACTAAGTACTTGCAAGAGAGGAGAACCATTAGTTGGAAAGAGTTTTTAGCGAGCAGATTTTGACCCTGAAGCCATACAGTTTTAAAAATAGTCTTTCTCGAGTATTCCAGGAGATGCAACAATATCTGTGAGGATCAGACTCTAATGGTTTAACTTCCTGTATGTGCCTACACACCAATAAGCTACTTGTTATATCAGTAGTGATAATTCTCAAGGTCATGGGCATTTTCTGCTCTAATCTTAGTCTGCTTTCGCTATCAAAGTGGGATGACAGCTGTGTGCATGTGTGCTGTGAGTGCGAACTGAATTCAAAACACACTGTAGAACATCACCTGATTTTCAAGGGCAAAGCTGAAGCTAGGTGCTCTCCCAGTTTTTCATTTAAAGGAATTAAAAAAAAAAAGAGAAAAAAGTGGGGGTGGGGGTTATCAGACAGTTGAGCTTTGTTACTGCTTTATTTATTTTCATTAAAACCATAATACTAACTACAAATAGCTTTGGAAATGCTTAATTACCTCTTTCATCAAAGGCTGTTTGACACACAAATGAAGGAAGAACCAAAGTGATGTGAAATACAATTAACAATGGTTACAAATAAACAGGCTTCAGGCTTGGGGGCTGAGGGTGACCTCAAATTTTAACACCAGTATGGTCTTCGATCAGCACAGGCCTATTATGACATTACGGCCTTTAAAATTTCAATACATTAACTTGTTCTGTTTGTTTAGATTTTATTATTTGTTTGAGGATCATTCTTGTTGGTACGATTTGAGAATTATTAGGTGGAAAAGCCTTAGGAGTGACAGATGTGACTGAGAGGCATATGGTAAGGAGATTTTTCCATGGGTATTTTTTTTGCCTCTTTTAGGTGGAATGACTGTGATTAAAGGTGGGCAAGTATCACTTAAAAAGAGAGGTTTCCAAATACTCATTCATATACATTTACTGTATGGAATGCCTGACCCCTTTTCCCTTACCACTGCAGATTTATTTCCTAAAAAGCTTTAGTTCCCAGGAAGGAAAGTGTTATAGATATTCCTGCCAACATATATCCATCTGTGAATGCTGGTGTGAATATTTATATGTTTGAATCAGAACATGGGGAGGGCTGCCTGGGGCCTGGGAGTCATTTGGTCAGGAAGCAGATGGCCTCGTGGCTGCAATGAGTACACAATGTGAGTTACTGGGACCAGTCATGAATGCTTTTTGAGCAATACTCATGATAAATAGGGAATACGTTGTGCAGTCTGGAGGAGAAGTATGTTTCTATACATGAGTTTTTCAGTATCTCTGCGTTTGTAAATTATATTGTTTTATTACATCAGTTGCACTGTTGATTGTAAATGGAAAGGCAACCATGTTTTTCAAATATCCAGCCAGGTGTCAGGTAGCTCTCATGCAGCAATATAGCCAACTCCATGTGTGTAATTTTTGTTGAGAATATGCTTTAGAATTACAAGAAAATTAAAAAAAAAAAAAAAAAAGTTTTGGCCTGTACTTAATGACAGCACTGCTATATTATTCAGGCAGTTTCACTAGTTGACTTGTCACGTGTTCCGGTCCAGAAGTTCAGTTTTCACTGAGAAATGCTGCCTCAAATGTGGGACTTGTTCTCTTCTGGCATACCTTTGTTACCAGTTATGTCAAACTTGACTTTGCTGTCATCAGGAGTTCACTTGCATTAAATGTTTTGCATCATTTTCCTGATTGTATGCTATGCTTTAACCTCTCTGGGTTCACACAGCCATATACATATTTCTAGGGACCTAATAATAATATTTATCCTTAAAATATTATTTGTATATGATTACCCTTTTGCTAGAGACTAAGCATAGCATTTTTTAAACTAATATCAGAATAGAGAGTAAACATAGAAAGAGTTCCCTTTGTTTAAGTACATTTGCAGGAGCCAATCGGTTCCCTCTTCAGCTGGATCAGCACTGGTGTTCCTGCATCTTAAAATGCGAGCATGTCCTTTAACTAAAATATCGTTTACTTTGTAGGTGGTTGTGAAACTCAATGCATCTTTCAGAAATCGAAATTGCATAAAGATAAAATTACTGTAAAGGAATAATTGGGCTGAAGATGGTATTTTTAGTGAGTATTTTGACTGCCATGATTGTATGTTCTCATATGATAATCATGATGGTGATTGGACCTTACTTTCCTTAAGCTGATCTCCATCATTCATTCATCCATAAATTGAGTTTGAATGCAGATTGAATTATAGGTGGAGAATTATTTCACACAGCTTTCCCCTTTTGATCTTTTATTCAGTTGAGCTTGTGGGATACCCTGCTTCCATTTCCAAGGTTTTTCCTTCATCTTTGTCTTTGAATAGAAGAATGCTTTGATGCTTTCTTTCAACCTACGTTTTTTTTTCTTAACCTTTATAATAACTGTTACGTTTAAGATTGAGGGAACTAATGCTGCATTTGTGGTATTATACACGTGGAGAGTGAAACTTTTCTCTGTGTCCTCCAGACAGGCTTGGAGCTTGTATTGCTGGTAGATGAAAGGAACATACTTGCAAGCCCACAGGCAGAGCACTGAAGCAGCCTTCCCCTCCTCCTGTCAATCTCATCATCACTTCTAAAAAAACAACTGCGCCTGTAGTTTTCCCAGTGTAAAAGATTGTGTTCACTGGATCTACCCAGGATCTATGGCACTAGCTCTTCCCTTAGGATGCCTATTATGTGTCATGCAGAGAAAAGACTGGAATATTCTCCAAATGATTCTGGGCATACCTCAGTCCTCAAGTCCTTCAGTGAATCTTACCCAGAGTCATGCAGAACAATGAACTCCATTAAGAAATGTGGTGTCAAGAGTAGCCATGTTGATATTCTCCTTCCACCTCCTGTTCAGAAGACGGGCAAAAATTGCCACCGTGAAGAGGCTCAGTCATGCTGGGGAAGAATGCCACAAAGTACTTCAGGCTTTTGTGCGATCAAAAGGATTTGCAGATTGTAGAAGCCACGATGGCAATCTGGGAAGGGCTTTATCACTTCAATTTTTCTCTGAGATGATTTGGCTAGGGTTACTCTGTAAAACCGTAACAGAACTGAGATAGGAAAGCTGGATACCTGAGTTATCACAAGATGATGTAGGATGGACCTCAATATTTTCCTTCCATGCAGCTGTAATGAGGCCTTTGTGTTGCCCTGAGCTGGCTGTGCTAGAACAGAAAGGTTGTTTTTACTCTCAGATCCTTCCTATCAAGAAGTCCTTGGTTTATCATCTAGTAGTGGTTTGTCTGTCAAGCTCAGTTTTATGGTGTCTGTTCTCAGCATCTTCATCTTCTGATGACTTTAAGATGTGTATTGCACTGGAATTATACTCCTCTTTGTGGAAAGTTTATATTTCTTCACCCTCCACCTATGGCTGTGATCTTGCACCATTGAGTAATCTACAGAACAGGAGCTCCTTGTCTGCACTTTTAATTATCCTGCCTGATGAAATAGGATCCCATTATTTAATGACTTTTCCACCCTACTTTGGTTAACTACAGACACCAGTATTTTATGAGGCTTTAGGAATCCTGAATTCCTGATCTGAAGAGCTGTAATCCCACAATCATAACTACTTTATTTTCACAGGTTTTATATTGGTGTTTCAAATCATCTGGTTAATGAGCAACAATGAATGTAAAGCACTGAAGACCAATTTCCATGGTACAGTGCTGTACAATTTACCATAGGAACAGCTATGATGTGACTGTACTGACTGGCAAGTAACACTGCTTTGTCCCAAAAGAGGCATAATCCAGAGCTCTGGATGCCAAATCAGACCTCCTGCATTCTAGATGTCGTATTTTACACAGTCATACATAAAAATTGCATTGGTTAAGAATACACCAGCTGTCCTAGATTGCGTCCCAGATAGAGTGAGTGGTTTTTTTTCTTGATGGGTAGAGTTTCAGGCTTTCTGAATTGGTTATATACCCCTGTCTGATCCCGCGCTCAAACTTTTGGAGGTAACCATAAAGCCTGTCTTTCTGAAGTAAAGTAATGATTTCTTAATGCAATCACTAATTATGGATTAGTACTTCAATATGCTATGCCAGTCACCTGATGAATTGTGTGGTAGTATCATTCCAAAATTGCCCATTTGCTTGCAACGCAACTTTAGACACTGCATAACCAAGGAAGGCATTGCTTTTCTTCCTTTTCTTTTATTCAAGCTCAAAGTTGAGAGGAGTGTTGGGGAATTTGTTTTGCTTACTTTGATGTAGTTCATCTGGCTGGGCAGGAGATAACTTCCTTCATAGCACCCTGTATGGTGCTGTGTTTAGGATTTGTGGCTAAAACAGTGTTGAAACCCTACCAGTGTTTTGGCCATTGCTACACAGTGTTTGCACGGTGTCACAGCTTTCTCTTCCCCACTCTAACCCCTCTGCCAGTGAGAAGGCTGGGGTTTGGGAAGGGGACACAGCAGGACAGCTGACCAGAACTGACCAAAGGGATATCCCATACCATATAACATCATGCTCAGCAATAAAAGCTCAGCAGAGCAAGAAGGTAGTGAACGCTTTTTCTTCCAAGGTGGCCGTTGCTCAGAGACTGGCTGGGCATTGGCCTGTTTGTGGGAGGTGGTGAGTGATTACCTTTGCATTGCTTGTTTATTTCTTCTTTCCTTCAGCTATTAAACTGTCTTTATCTTGACCTATGAATTTTCTGGTTTTCATTCTTCCTATTTTGTCCCTCATCCTAATGAGCAGAGTGGGCTGAGTTAGAGGCTGTGTGGGGTGCTTGGCTTCTGGCCAGGGTCAACCCACCGCAGTTGAAAACTTTCTAGATTAAAACTTTTTAATCCTCCTCTACAGGAGAAACTGCCAGCATCACTTCCCAAGAACTTCAACCTGCCTCTCTGGTCGGGCCTGTGCCTTACCCTCCTTTTCCCATTGTCAGGAAGCCCCGCGCTTGTCCTGTCCCTTCACCTTTCAGATGGCAACATCCTATTCTGTTTCCAGTTTTGAGGAGAGCTGAATGAGCCCTCTATTTACTAGCTGCAATGAAATTAGCATTTCCCTAGCTGAATTGGTTGTGGAGCGCTTGAACAAAAGTTTTTAAGGGACAGAATGTGACTTGTGATAGTATAAAGAATAAATTATTGTTGAGTACTGTGGAAGCATGGTGGTTCCTGCTTGGTGTGTTAGAAGGTCTATAGGCTAGAACTTGATAGCAGTACTCCAGCTATATACCATCTGCATTTCTTTTAATGACAAAAATTATCACTGTTTTTCTGCACTGCTGTCAGAACGCTGAGCCAACATGCTGATCTGGGAGTGTGATCTGGAGTTCTGGTCTGGCAACATCAGCTGTGCTTTTCAGCCCTTTCCAGCAGCAGATTCTGTAATATTGGTGAGGTTTGATCCAGGAAAAGTACAGACATTGAACGATGTTGCAAGTACTTTTGCAGTTTGAAAGACTCAGTCCAGTCCTTGGGCCATTTTCTATTTGTCTTACATGACACTCGTGGCACAGAGCAGAAGCAAAAGTAGGCAGTCCAGCAAAAGCAGAGATTTTCCCAATGGAAGCATCTGTACAGTTGGGCAGAGCAACTAATAGCCCTTAATATTTACTCTTCTAACAGTTGCACTACCGGAGAGAAAGGATATTCAGCTGCAACAGTGGATCCTTGAACTCAGAGACAACTGGTTATAGCTGAGTTTGAGGTTCTTAGGGGTCAACAGAGATTTATTAGCAGCCTCTTTGCTTACTTTTTTCTCTCAAATGTACTGACAAGCTACTTCTAGTCCTCATTGACTCTGAGATGACCTGATCCAATTTGCTCTGACAGCCATTACAGTAGTAAACTTGGAATCCTATGTTGCTATTTCAGCGTGAGATTAATGTACGGACTGTACCTTTCAAGGTATTTACAAGATCAGTGAATTGGAGAGGATACCTCAGATTGTCCTGGATAAGTCTTACCCTAAATTTGTGTAAATTTTTTTTTTTTTTTTTTTTTTTGCTGAGCATCAACAGTTATACATAGGTGGCTAAAACACCATTGTATCAGAACTGCTTTGGCAGTGAGAGGAAGTACTGATGAGTACCTTTTGCCAAATGCAAATACCTCATTCCGACCTGACCTCCAGAAGTTACAACAAAGTATCGTTCATAATTTCTGCTTGTGTTGCTCTGTGAAATTCATGTGCATTGGTCTTGACCTTGGATTTGCTCTTGAGCTTGAGAACACAGTGAGTGCACAGAAATGGAGAAGTCTTTTGGTAATGCCTTTCTTCAAACATACACACGATTTAAAAAATTAACTCAGAACTTTATGTTACAGGCAGAGAGATGATTCTCATATGCCTTTTACAAGAAACTGAGATCCAACAGGAGATTATTATTGCAGGAAGGTTGGAACTAGATGATCTTTAAGGTCCCTTCCAATGTAAAACATTCTATGATTCTATGATTGTTTACCTTACTTCAGTTAATCTGTAGCACTACAAATGAAATATGGGGAAAATACTTTTATGAAAAGACGATACTTGTTTTCATTTTTGACAAATACAAAAACCCCATCCAGTTGTGTTGCTTGCATCAGCCTACGAATATGCAGCTTTTTGCATGAACATTGATGCTGGTGATATCGTATCTCTAGTTCCACCATTTATCTTGGTCTTTAGTGACTCCCCAGTGCTCTCCAGAACCTGGCCACCTAATGCTTGTACAGAGAAAAATGGACAGATTTCCATAACCAAATGTGTGATTTCTCATTCACACCTTCCATGAAATCACATAGTTTTGGACTCCTCTATCTATTCTTCCCCTTGAATCCAATTTCTCAAGTCTTGAGTGTTTTAGGAAATAATTTCAAAGTTCTTCTATAATCCTAACATGATGTTCTTTCAATTTGTCTCAAGTATTCAATTTTTTTTTATTCAGGGCCGTCTATAATAACTTGGGCTTAGCAATTTTTCTACGTTATACAGAATAATGTGTCAGCACAGCACTACAAGAGAGCTCTGTAATTACTTTAGGGTTTGGTGAAGGATGACCAATATGTTGATATATGCACTGTGCTTCCTTTTCAGCAATAGAGAAATCAGAAAAGTATAGATAACAGGCTGCAAGCTTAAAGCAGCATTCACGCTCAATTGAAATAATGCTGAATGTGACTTAAGATGGTGATGTGCAGAGGTACCTTTTGAACTTGAAATCTGTTGTAGTGTTTTGTTGCATTTTCAGCAAAAATTTCTCAATTTCTGCTTTTACTGTACTCTAAAATTTTGCTCTGTATGTTCCATGACAATTCTAGATCCTGATCTGTGCTACCTTTTTTTTCAGGTAAACTCCATGGAAGAGTCAGGTTCAGGAATACTTGATGCAGCTGCCAGAGGCAGGCAACAAAGTTCCTTCAAAACCACCATGAGACTTCTGCTCCACATACAAGGTATATTCCTTATGCTACCTTCTTTAACAAGTAACAGCATATACATTAAAACAACAACACCACTACACACCACTTTCCTCTATAGAGCAGATGAGGAAGAGCTAGCCATTTACAAATCAGAATTAACAATTTACTTAGCTTAATGTCCTAATGGAAAGCCTTTTCTTGGTACTGTGGTGGGAACAGAGAGGCGATGACTGTTTGCTAAAGGGGCTCTTTGGCACTCACTCACTTTGTCCTTGGTTTGATATCGTGCATTTTAGGTTAGACAATCCAGCAGGTTTGTCACTGGGAAGGTTAGGAGTTGCTGACACACTTGCCGTGTCCACACTATTTTTTAAGGGCAGCTCCAAGGTCTCCAGAGTAGCTTCACTGATACAGTTCAGTGCAAGAACAACTGGAGCACACCCAAGAGAGCAGGTGCCTGAGTGTGTATCAGCTCATCTGCAGGCATGCTTGCACAGGCTGTGCACATATGGGCAGGACATGGAGCATGCAATGCCCGCAACCTGTTCTGAACTTTCTCTTTCGCTGTGCTAGAGGTATAGATAGGCTGTCTCTGCTTTTGTGCCAAGGACACCAGGAGAGGGTCAACAAAGAAAAATGTCTTGGCATAGAGTAGTGCAGCCTTCCCAGCACAGAGAGAACAGGCTGACGTGGTTTCATTTGCCCTGGTCCTGGTTCTGGAAATACTGGGCTAGCTTCTTCAAGATGCCACATCTCTATGCCACTCTACCAAATCTTAGAGGTCAAAGAACAAGGATGTCCAGAAAGCTGAAGAATCCCATGGGGCTACTGCACGTGGTGGGGAGCAGACCTAAGTGGAGCCATTTCTAGGGTGGGGGAATAATCATAAAGAGCTGTTTTGTGTTCTCCCAAATGGAGCTGAAGCCAGAGCTTATTAACTGCAGCTGGAAAAGCTGGAAAACTGCAGCTTACTCCTTCAGAATAGTAAGATGTCCTTTAGGAAAAGCATGTGATAGCTCTGTTAAGAACTGGTCTCGTCCTTCTCTTTAATGTTCTGCCGGTTCTCGTGAAGTACATTATCCCATAGGCATTAATTTCCCTGCGTCTACATAAAGACACATCTTTTAATAATTCTAAGTGTCCTTACTGCATATCCCCGTGACACTGAACCCTGCACACCTTCTGTTCAACTCCAGAGGTTGCTTCTTGGGCCTCCCAAACTGTCCACAGTTTGCTGGCAGGTTTCACCTAGTTATACCCTTTGGAGACAACAGGACGATACACTAAGAAAATAGGCTTAGCAAAAGAAACACCCACACAATTAAAGTGTAAAATATGACAGATCTGTATTAAGCATCAGATATTTGAATGCAATCTGACCCTGGTCTTGTCCTTGGGTTTTGTTTAAATCCCAAGGAAAGACCAAGTCTCTCCATGTTGCCCTCTGGTAACAAATAGACTCCTTTTGGCTGAAGAATTCCCCTTTGTTAAACAATCTCTGTCACTGTTTGGTTGGGTGGAGAACACTGCTGTTTTAACTGCTATTATCTCAGCCTGAATATTTAAGCCCTCACTTTTGCTGTGTTTTTGCAGAGTGTGTCCAAAGCCAGACACGTTCTGTTGGCTGAAGGCCCACTGCTTCCTTCAGCAGTTCAGGTGAGGGATTCTTGACTGATTGGTCTCATATTTCTGTACACTCTGCCAGTGTTTAGGTCTTCCTACCAAGTGGATGATTTAATTCCCCCAGAATACAGAATTCACAAAGCATTCACAGCAAATACAGCATTCACAAAGACACATGAAATTCATAGTAACTGTACAAAGACATTTCCACAAACTGCTGCAGTCTGCAAGTAAAATTCTTATGGTCGTTAGTTGCTGGAGGCTCATTTGATTCACTCATTGCTCTGCTGGGGATGCGAAGCGGCTCTGGTTTTATCATCTTATGTTATGGTGACAGAAATGAGCCTGCTACTGCAGACGTGTGCTAGAACCTCAGCCCAGTTGCCTTGTTCACCCTACACCCATCTGTATTCAGTCCTGAGATTTCAGAGAGGTACCCGCTGCTTCGGCTGCCACAGTAGGCTGCAGTTTGCTGGAAGGTACTGAGAGAACTTGCTTGAATTTCCTGGTCGTGAACCTTTGGGGTGATACTGCAGCTCTGGTAGTATGCAACTGGGTGTCGCCTGCATTCCCTTCTCTAGGGTGTTTGGGTTGCTAGCTGAATGAATTACACTCACTTGAATTTTGACCCCTGGCTTCTTTGCCAACACCAACTTGGCTTTAAAACATTGTCAGGCTTTAAGAAAATGGCTCTTTGTTTGGATGGGATCCATTCCTGACACAACAGTTCAGTTATGTTGACTTTGCTGTGAAGACAGGCCTAAGGACATAGATTCTTCCTGCTTCCATTAAAGCCTTTTTATACAGATCCCATCTGTATAAAAAGATCTCTGTCTCAGGAGGAAAACTACAGAGACAGTGTTAAAAAGCACTCATGCTAGAAATGAAAGGTGGTGAAGAGTGATCTCAGATCGTAAATGTAAAGGGTCTGTGTGGTAGACTTTGTGGTGTGGAGGAGATGGTGAAGATACACTGGCATTCTGTCTGTGAGGATTCAGTTTCCACTGCAGATTTGATTAAATTCTAAATCTTTCGGTTGAGGTAGATAGATTCTGCAGAAAATTTCCTTGTTGCCTGATGGAATAATGGATTGCTTTAAAACCACAACTTTCTTTGGAAACACAAGTGTTTTTTCTATAGCTATCAAAAGCTTTATACGTTGATTTGTCTACTTAGACTGATCACCAGAACTGAAAGATAGTCTAAATTCTATATGGCTCTGTCTAAACAAGAGTAGCCTGACCTAATAACATGCTTCCTCCTTCGTCTACATGCTAACTCTAGAATTACATTGTTTTTCTGTGCTTAACCCCAGGATGTAAAAATTGCCTCCTTTCATGTGTGTTTGCTTGAGCAAAACACAATTTGACAAATCTCTTCCTTGTTTAGAAATTCTAATAACCGAAGTTTAAATATATTTCCCAAGAGGAGGATTTCTTGTGCTTTCATTTCTACTGTCTTTCTACCTGTCCCTTCCCTGTCCTGATGTTTAAAAGGAGCTTATGAATTTTAATGTTTTCCAAGTTCTGCAGAGCTAAAAAGAAGGGAGGAATGTGCAGTCATGGCAAGCCTCAGAGCTGCTTATGTTGTGTGGAAGGCAGACTGAGATGTAAAGGCCAGTCTCACCACCAAAGGCCCTAGGGAAGCTGGAGAACCATGTGGGGAGAGGGCTATGGTGTTTGCTTCTGATGGAACTCGGTGATGTGATTGTCCGGAGCGAGTTGTGGTCTCTAGGAAGCAGAGGAAAATATTCATCTGTCTAATGTTCCCATGAGGTGGTGCAGTGCTATTTCTGTGTTACAGATGACAAATTTGAAGACAAATGGAGGTCTACATAAACACTAACCATAGTCATCACTGAACACCAGTCTGGTGGTCTGGAGGAGCCTCTCTGTTTCCACAAGTTATAGGAAACCCAAAGATTTTCTTAATTATAGCCAAACTGAATCTACCCTACTTTCACCCTTCCCCAAAGAGTGACTTTTTCTAGATCATGTAGAAATGATTAAATAGTACCTTGGAGCAAGGAATGTCTCCCGCTTCTTATAATTGCCAGGCTAGCATGCTGGCCACTCAGCCACCTTTCCTGACTATTGCTCAGCTGCATGTAACCATTAAGTAAAGTTTTCCTGTGGATATTTATGTAGAGTGCCTATGGTACGTCAACAGCAGCAACTGGCAGTAAAGCCTCTCTCAAATTGCTCTGTTACCACTGACTCCAGACTTCTTTAGATACTAGCTGATAAAGTTCAAAACATTAATTTCCACCAAAAAAACAGGAACTGGAAGCCTAGGGAGTTAATAGGGCTTTTTCATCTCAGCCTAACTCTCTGATCTAATTTCAGATAGCAGGAAATATGCCAGCTTTAGCCGCTAATTAGAGTTACTCTTTGGAGATTATTTGTAGCAGACCTCCAAGCTTCTTATAACAAAAACGCACTGACAGTCCTGCCAGCATAAATATGTCAGATGTTTGTAGTGTAGAGGCCATTTGAATTATGCAATGAATTGTTACGAAGAGCTTTAAAATATATCAGACTTCACAAACAGTTATTTTATCTGGAAACCATGGGTCCGTATTTCCCCAGAAACAGTTAAGTGTGGCTACATTGCCAGTTTTGTGTCTCTTCTTGCAGGTGCCAACATTTTTTAAATAATAAAGGATGGGGTGATATTACTGATTCCGTTTTATTTTTCATTTGTTCTTTGATCCTGTTCTCAAGAGTACTCTTGGTACCATATTCTGCCTAAATCTGTCTGCTTATATTCACTTGGGATTAGGCCTCTACTCCACGCTAGAATACCTCTTGCTCTCAGAAAATAAGGTATTCTTTCATCATGACAAAGAAGTCTGTCCATAATCCTCTGTTCTCAGGGGACTCATACTTACTACCCTCACAGTGGGCTTCAACTTTCGCAGGAAGTCGTGCTTCCTGGTGTAGCTGTATTTACTACCCAGCAAAAGTAAGAGATACAGAATGAGCCAGAGAAATGAAGAATATGAATGTTTGTGGTGGCAGAGGTGTGATTAGGATTCCTTTTATTAATATCTTTTCCTCTTGTAGCACTCATATTTTACACTCCTGCCTCACTTTCTGTTCAAGGTTGAGCTTTTTTACGTTCACTTTCTGTAGCATGTAGGCAGTAATGGCCGCAAAGCAGTTTATAAAATTAACCAAGCCTCACATTACCCCTTTGAGAAATTCCCCGAGAGTTATAGGGGACGTAAAGTGATGAGTCAGTGAGAGCAATGCTGAGTATAGAACCCACGTCCCCTCTTCCACTGCTGTCCATCACTCACTCACAAAGATGGAAAAATGTGCCATTACTGATTGCAGCTCCTCCTTCCATGCTTTCTAAAGAGCGCCACTGAGGAAAACATAGTCCTTCTGAGGCAGTGGGGAAAACAGGAACCCACGAGAGAAGGGGAACACACACGTCCTCACCTTTCTGTTTTTAATGTATTTTTTTCATTGCTATTTGAAAACGGTGTCAGATGCCTTGGGTGCTGTATTTCTGGGTACCTCTTCTCATTTGCCTTCCCTAAACCAGATTCCCTGGCCAGTCTACAGCTTGCAGGGTGATTTTTGCATCACTGAAGCTGAGAAGTACAGTGTATCACAGTCGACTTGGAAAAATTAGGATATGAACTAACTGATCTACAATATGCTTGAGATATCAGGAAGCATTTTCAAAGCAAACTATTTTGATTTTCAGGCTTTTGATTGTGGAAATGCTTAATTTAGTTGAAAATCTGGTTTTCCAACAATGGCAGTTCGTGGAAAAATGTTGTCCAGCCCAGGCCTGTGCCCTCTTTATTCTCCTTCTTTAAAGTATATCTGAAGAATTTCAGATTTTTTTTCTATGTGCATCTTGCACTTAAAATTCATGTCTTGTTCAACATGAAAATCTATGGATGACTGGAGAACTGGAAGAGTGACAGAGAAATCAAGCAAGCAAAACCAAATTAATTTGGGAGGTGAAATGGGTTTTATTTTGATTCTCCATTGCCACTCAACTGTATGGCCATTTACGCTTTCTATATGCCAGTACTGATATAAAATGACGGGGGTGGGGGGAGGTTCCGAGTGGGTAGTGTTTTCTTGCTCTGCCCAGTAAATTTAGCAGCAGATTTATAAGAGGTAGATTGTGTTGTTGTGGAGGAACAGTTTAAAGTCACGGCCCTCTTCTCAGTGAAATGAATTTATAACAGCTAAGAATCCCCAAAGTTGAAATCCACTGCTGAGCTCATATGCCCTCTTCCTCTGAGCTGTTCCAGTGACCAGGCTGCCTGCCAACACTTCTGCGTCAACCAGGCAACTATGGTGATCTTGAAATATTTAAGCACTGCTTCGGTGGTTGTCTTCCCTGTCGTCCTCCATATTAATACAGCCTGGTGGTCCATGCAGAGAGGGTGGCTGAAGAGCTGTGAATGGATCCAGGTCTGCAAATGACTATGCAAAACAGAAGGCATTAGAGCATCTGGCCCTGTGTTATTTTTAATTAACCTCTATAGGAAGAAATACCTGAGAGAGAATGATTTCAACACTGACCTTTAAGGCAACAGTAGAAGAGCTGCCGATCTAAGGGGAACTGCAGAAGCATAAGGAAGATGAATACTGATATCCCTGGGTTTTCAAAAAGAAAAATCAGTCAGAGGATTGTAACTTTGTTTTGTTTTGATTCTTATAAAGGACTCTACTCTTTAAGACCACCCTAAGGCAGATGTGTTGAAAGAAAAAACTCAAGAATGGAAAACTTTCCTTTTCTTTGTTTGTAGGTGTACACAGAAGGACATCAGGAAACAGCTGTGGCCATGTGTAAGGAAGTGACCCCAGCTTGCAGTGCTCAAGAGGTGCAATGCCACCTGCCAAAGCTGTGCCCCAGTGTGACGGCTGGCCTGCAGTACGCTCAGGAGAGAATGGGGAGAATGCATGGGGTGAATTATGTCCTAGTGGCTACATACAACAGGGGATGCCATGGTGCTCCCAAGGGAAGCACAGTTAGGAAATTTAAATAAACAGTTGCTTGGTCACTTCAGAGGAGACATCAGTGAAGACATTTTCTTTGAAAAAAGGGTATGTGGGTGGCTTGGCCAGCAGCAATATTTTGGTTTTGTCTACTGTAGGGAATTATTTTTTTTCCCAAACTCACCCAGCCAGCTTAATTTAGAGCAGATTTAAGTTACACTAGGGGCAATGTTGGTATTAAATGAGTGCCAGGCCTGTGGAGGTGAACTTCAGCAACACTGTATATTGGATATTGCAGGGAATTTGGATCCCAGCAGTAATTCATTAGAAATCTGGTGTAAGAAGCCATAATTTTCACTGTGTGAAATGGAAAAACAGGGATAAGTGAAAAGCCATGAGCGGGACAGTGTAAAATAGCATGTATGTGAGTGACGGTTTTATCTTACTTCTTTTAGCTGCCTTCTCTGATGTCCCTCCCTTTTTGCATGTAAATTTGCACCTACCTATTTTCTGACGGTTTTATTCCGTGGAACATATATCACTACACATGATCTGCCTGACCTATTAAGCTGCCTCCCTGAACTGCCATAAGCATAGGCATAGTGATGGGTAGATGCCGTGGGATCACTAAAAGGTGTTGCCTAATGTTTAGGATTAATGCATTTTAATCAATAGCATATATCAGATTTACTTCCAAGTGCCTGGACAGCCTGAAACTTCCAAAACAACCAGCACCAAAGCAAACTTTGCATGCTACAGGGTATTTAACACATCTCAGTTTTCAGAAAGTGCTGCGCTTACTGGGTGGGATTCAAAAAGAGGGAGTTTAAAAAAGGAGACGGGAGGAGCTCAGCTTTGCAGTCTTTAATTTTCAGATGCCAAGCTATGGGCATGGAATCCTGAACTGTAGGTTAAGCCGTACTGCCTCCCAGAATGTCCCCTGGGAGCAGCAAACCCCCCAGATCAGATGGAAAACTGCCACCAGATTGGATCCAAAACTACCACTGGTTGAAAAGCCAGCTGGAGCATGTGCAGAAATGCAGGGGGTACTGAGCACTCCATGGCAAGGTATCACCTTCCACTCCTATTGGAAAGAGTCATGAGATGAAGCAGTGACTCTGTAAAATGCAGGTGTGGAGTTTGGGCATTAACACAGTGAAACAGGAAAAAACAGCCTGCAGGATTACATATGTGCTTGGCATTTTATCTAAAACTCACTTTTGGTGTCTCAGTCGTGTGTTGTTTTGCACTCAATCTGCAAAAATTCAACCCTGGTTTGTTATATCGCTCGGGTACAAGAAAACGGAGGTTTCCAAGTAGGTTTCTGAAAACTTTCTGGAACATGAGTGAGGAAATGGGTTGTTCCTCAGACCCGCTCAAGGTCTTGAAAGGGATGTTGGCTTAACTTTGCTCACCAAGCCAAGAAGCCGAGACAGCAGCCCAGTCTGCCTTAGCGCGCTCTGATGTCAGTGAAGGGAGGAAGGCTTCTCTTTGGGCATTTGGTTAGACTCCCGCTCTGAATCGCTCTCGGGAGCCTCTCTCTTGTTACAGAGAAGGCTAGGGAGGCTGGCCACTTTACTTAAGAGCCTAAGCTGGGTCCCAGCTTTCGTTGGTAACCACTCTTTTGGACTACCTGGAATGACTCTTGCAAGGCCAAGTCCGCTGAACCACCACCCTCACAGGTCAGCTGCGGTGCAGCTACCAGGCTGCGTTCAGCCCAGTCCTGGGCGACCGGGTGCCTGAAAGCAGCTCAAGGTCTGGGCCCCGAGTTCAGTTCAGGAGATACATCACTGCAGTAGATGTGATGTTATGCTGCTGAATACAAGTATCTCGATGACAGGCTGTCATCACGGCGCTGTTGTGCTTTCGCGGACCTTGAGACCTGCACGGCAGCAGCAGCTAACCACAACAGCCTGTGGGGAACGATAAGCTAAAGCCCTCATTTATTACAATCTCCTCTGAAGCTGGCTACGCCCCTGCCTACTGCTCAAGCGGCCCTTCTGCATTATCTGCCTCTCCAGACAGGAGAATGTGGCAAATGCAAAATCCCCTGCTCCGTTAAGATCTTTGTCAGGCTCACGAATTTGAAAGATCTGGAAGAGACAGTCTCAAGCTTCAACGTTTTGTGTTAGCCCTTAACAGCATGCTCTTAAGGCTGTTGTTACCCCTGGGGTTCAAACCAAGGGGGAACAGATTGGATAAATTGAGATCATTCAAGAAAGCTCTTAAAATTGCTTTAAATTGTGGGTACCAGTCCATACTGTCCACATACACAGCATTAATGGTTCTCAGACAAGAAAAATGAAAAGTTAATGAAAACATTTAATTTTCTATGCAGATCGCTTGTACTCATGCTAAGCCCTGGGATTTTGAAAGCATGCTCACATTTCAGACAGACATATTTGAATTCAGAATAACTTAAATGTTTTAATCACTGTGGTTTCATTATAACTTAATCACTACTGATAGATTTTTTGTTTCAACTACTTGTTATTCAAATGTTATATCAAAGAAAGAAACGAAACCATGTTTTTTAACAATAAAAGATGTCTTATCCCTAAGGCAGCAGTTAAGTAAACTTTCAGCAGTTGAAGACTGGAATCAAAATGTTGAGCTCATCCCTTGTCCCATCCACTGTTCAGTGATGTGGGGCTTTTTGCCAGCCTCCCACTGTCTGTAAAATAACTAAATCCGGAAAGATTTAAGTTCTGCCTCTGAAGTGCTGTGAGGAATGTTTCCCTGGCCACCTGATACAAGCAACCAATGTATTTGTCTGTACAAGAGGTGAAGCAAAATGGTTGATATTGAACGCCTGGTAGTATAGTACAAGCTCTGCATCTGACTCAGCACGTGAGCTTCTGAAGTCACTTTGAACCAGCTTCTCAAAGGTGTCAGCAAGTTCTGCTTATTCTGGTAATGCATTTGCTGAAGACTGTTACACCTGTTCTCTGAGTAAAACCAGCCTTACCTGCAAAATCCTTGTGTACCTGTGTAGCTGTATTTCTATTAATGCTTTTCTTGACCTAGGAATATGGGTTGCAAATGAAGGCCAAGCAAAAAGGAAGGCACAGCACTTAACTTTTGATACTGCAAGAATTTCAAATGTTGAGCCAACTGAAGACTGCAGATACACCAACCTAATTGCCAAGAAGTTAGAAGCATCTAAATCCATGTAATGCATTGACAGCCAGCCTGTCTGTCATTGTTGGTTTTCACTGGCTTCAATATTCTCTATTTTTCACTACTATTAAGCAGAAAACACTTCTGTGCAGTGGCTGGTTGTATCTTTATGAGATGTCATAATTTCTTCTGTTTAAGAAGCATCAAAAAAACTCTGTATATGGCTCTATCTCTGGTAAAGCAATACACTGTGGTTGGGGGCTTACTTTTTCAAAGTTCATAGAAATAAGGAGCTTTCGTCTCCGGAGTTTAGTTCTCCAGCACCTGTACATGTGTGCGTGTTAGTGGACACACACATAAACACAAGTATGCACATACTTATTTTGTCTTTACTGGCTGCTCAAAATAGGACAGTGTGGTTTGAGGCATGGAATTTGTTTTAGTCATCTGAAAATTAGACACGTAGTCTAAACTGTGTATATACATATATAATCAGGACTTCTGTACTCAGCCGGGAGAGATGGTCACCTCCAGGAGATTGTTCATCAGTTTAAGATTAATTTCAGGGTATGATTAACTTTGACTGGATACATGTCTTTCTGGTCATTAAAACTGGATGAATTAAATCCCATCCCAAGTGACTAAGGCAACTACCCTGCAAAGATGTCTAAATACCTTTAATTTTTATTACCTTTCCTTAAGATATGACAATATGCAGCATTTTAGAGTATATAAAGTATAAAAAGAATGCATACTAGAATTTGAAGCAGGGACAAGTAACCTTGAAAACAATACAGAGACATTGTCCACTGTGCAAGGATCAGGTAAGGAATGTCAAAGTCCACCTGGAGTTGAATCTGGGGATGGACAGGAAGGGGAATAAGAAAGGCTTCTACCAATAGATCAGCAGCAAAAGAAAAACAAGAGAAAACATGGGCCCAGTGCTGAATGGGACTGGGGACTTGTAACAAGGAACGTGAAAAAGGCTGAGGTACTCAACGTTTTCTTTGCCTCAGTCTTCACTGGTAAAACTTATCTTCAGGAATCCCAGGTTGTTGAAACCAGTGAGGAAGTCTGAAGGAAGGAAGACTTTACTCTTTGTGAAGGAGGATCAGGTTAGGGAACATTTAAACAAACTGGACATACACAAGTCCATGGGATCTGAGAAAATGCACCTGTGAGTGCTGAGGGAGGGGTCGAATGTCATTGTGAGGCCACTCTCAGTCTTTGAAAATTCATGGCAATTGGGTGAGATTCCTGAAGATTGAAGGTGTCACTTGTGCCTTCATGAATGACAAGAAGGAGGATCCAGGGATCTACAGGACAGTCAGCCTCCCCTCTATCCCTGAAAGGTGGTGGAGCAAATAATTCTAGGAACTATTTCGCAACATATGAAGAATAAGGAGATGATTGGAGTAGTCAGATATATGAAGGAGAAGTGATATCTGAGCAACCTGATAGCCTTCTATGATATGAAAACTCTCTTGGTGAGTGAGGGGAGAGCAGTGGATGTCATTTGAGTTCCGTAAGGCTTTCAATGCAGTCTCTCATAACATCCTCAGAGACAAAGTACTGAAGTACAGCCTAGATAAATGCATAGTGAGATGGATTGAAACTAGTTGAACTGTGAGGCTCAAAGGGTTGTGATCAGTGGCATGAAGTACAGCCAGAGACCAGTCACTAGTGGTGTGCCCCAGGGGTTGATATTGGGCCGAATACTTTTTAATACCTTCATTAACCACGGGGACAATGGGGTCGAGTGTAAGCTCAGCAAGTTTGCTGGTGATACAAAACTGGTAAGAGCGGTTCATAAATGAGATAGTTATCTCCCATTCAGGGAGACCTTGACAGGCTGGAGAAATGGGCAGAGGAGAACCTCATGAAGTTCAGCCAAAGGATGTACGAAGTCCTGCACCTTGGCAGAAATAACCCTATGTGCCAGTACATGCTGGAGACCTGCCCAGGGAGTTTTGCAGAAAAAGATTTGGGGGTCCTGGTGGACACCAAGGTGAATGTAAGCCAGCAGTGTGCCCTTTTGGCAAAGGCGGCCAACAGCATTGTGGCCTGCATTAGGAAGAATNATAACCCTATGTGCCAGTACATGCTGGAGACCTGCCCAGGGAGTTTTGCAGAAAAAGATTTGGGGGTCCTGGTGGACACCAAGGTGAATGTAAGCCAGCAGTGTGCCCTTTTGGCAAAGGCGGCCAACAGCATTGTGGCCTGCATTAGGAAGAATGTCACCAGTGGGTTGAAGGAAGTGATCGTTTCCCTCTACCCAGCCGTGGTGAGACCACATCTGGAGTGCTGTGTCCATTTCTGGGTTTCCTGATACAAGAGAGACATGGACATACTGAAGCGAGTACGTTGAAGGTCCACTAAGATGATTAAGGGACTGCAATATCTGTTGTGTGAGGAGAAGCTCTTGGGAGTATTTAACCTTGTGTGTATCTTACCAAGGTACATAAACGCCCCTTGGGAGAGAGTAAAGAAGACGGAGCCAAACCATTCTCAGTGGTGCTCAGTGAAAGGATGAAAAATAATGGTCACAAACTGAAATACAAGAAATTTCATTTAAACGTAAGAAAAAAGCTTTTTCACTGGTGTTGTACACTGGAACAGATTCTCCAGAGTTTGTGGAGTCTCCACGCTTGGAGATGCTAAAAACTCAGCCAGATATGGCCCTGAGCAACCTGTTCCAGCTGACCCTTCTTTGAGCAGCCGAGTTAGACTAGACAATCTCCTAAGGTCCCTGCCAGCTTCAGCTCTTCTGTGATTCTGTGATTGCAGAGAGGCTTAGGAGTTTCCAGAACTGCAGCCAAACCTTTCTTTGTCTCTCTTATCATTAACAAACCAGTAAGAGCTCTCTCCTCTGCAGCCAGTCTGCCTCTGAAAGTAGTAGAATGTAAAATCCGCAAAAATATTGTAGAAATGCAAAATATGTAATTGTTGCCTTTTTACTATTAACATGTAATTAATTTGATTTTGTTTAATGACAAAGCAATAAATAGCTCCTGAATGTACAGTTAATGCACAAAGAAAAACCCACAAAACAGTTATGGGATAGCAGCCTCACAAAGGAACATCTGTTAAAGGAAATGACCTGCACAATGTCGTTGCAAGTCCATTATTCACTAACTGGCTGCCTATTGAGAACTAAATGACGCAAATGAGTTATACTCATTGGCTTTTCGTCTACATGGAACTGGGCTCAAATCCCTAATAAGGCACCAGGTGAAAATGAGTCTCTAAGGCCTCTATTCCAAATCCCCTGTTATGCACCATATAAATTAGCACATTAGCAGGCTCCCCTCAAGGGAAAAGCAGGACGAGGACAGCAGGTGTGTCACTCAGCATAATTGAGATGCAGCAGCAGAGCAGACTGGTGCTTTTGCACAGTGCCAGGCTGCTTCACGCCACCTCTATTGATCTGCAACTTTCACCAGCTCCAGACCGGCTCCTAATTTTAAAAGCCCCGTCTTCTGTTACATCAAGGAAGCCCTCCAAGGGGAAAAAAAATAGATCACTGAAGTTTATGATTGAATAGGCCAAGCAATAGAGGATCCGCAGGTACGAAAACATTTGTCAATATTAATTTGGTATATAGAAACTGTTCAGAAAACAAATGAAGGACGGTCTGTTGGTATTTTTTTTCTCTTCAAAGGCCACTCAGGCTTTTGTGAAGACTATGTTGTGAGTGAAAGGAGGAAGAGGAGCTGTCAGGGATTAGCGTGATGTTGAGCATGGGGGTGGTGGTTTTTTTTCTCTGCTGGGTAGATATGTCAGTGGGGTGAAAGACTGATACTGGGAGTCTGAGACAGCTTTGGTAGGGAAGGATTTCCGTGAAAAATATTAATAGGGAAAGGAAGAGTAATCTTAGCAGTGTACAACAGAAAAAAATAGGCTTATTGCAACCTTCAAACTTTCGAGAGTCATTCCTCTACTACCATGGATTAACATTACAATAGTATCTTCTGTGTCATAGGCTGTCTGTCCTTCCTACAAAACAGCAGCAAGGAGCAGAGTCGGAGGAGTTACTGTAAGCTGCCAGGCCTGGCAGCCTGTGTTTCCCAACCTGGCACGCTAATGCAAGATGTCATCAGCTCCAGGGCAGACAGCAGTAGATACCTGTTTGATTCAAAGTTCAAGGATCTCGTACCATATATATTTACCTGAGAGAGCACTGGAGCAATGTGGTTACTGTCATAAAACACTGGGAGAGGGTTTCCTGGTAGAGTTGTATGCATCCAGAGTCACATTTCTAAGGCTTAGCTGAATTATTCCTGTTGACAAAGCAAGGCTGATGTGTTGAAGCAAAGCACTGATAAGAGCAGTAAAAACACTTTGTTTGTTCTTATCAGGAGCTATTTGCAAACCTGCCAAACTAGGAAACAGTAATCTTTTTCCCATCTTTTTCTTAGCGATTATAAAATTCTTATTAGTGCATAACCCGTCTTCCTTGTTGATGATTAACAGACTAGCTCACAAAACTCTGGATTAAATTGATGTGTTCACTGCTTTAATCTTGGGGAAGTAAATTAATCTCTTCTGACATTCTGATGGCTTTACCAGGATGACATAAAGAATTACATTGGCAGAAGGATGCAGGTGAAGTCCAAAAGCAGAGATCCCAATTAGTTGTTGTGGAATAAATCCCAGCTGCCCTTCAGCCCTTCAAATATGATACATTGGATTCTGTACACTCTATCTAGCTTTGGATATGAAGAAAAAAAAAAAAGAAAGAAGGTATTTAAAAGGTATCTCTATAACTAAATAGATGCCTGGAAATACTGCTGAATATTCAGGAATATGGTCCTAAATTTAACTCCAAAATTGCCTTGAGTTCATGAGAACAATAATTCTCTTTAATAGAAAAATGTTAATGTTTTGCTCTTTGTCTCCTGAGGCAGAACCAGGGAGACCCTCTGAAATTATTCACATGAAGAGTAATGACAAGGGGGAAGAGATATGTGAAATTAGAGGATTAGAAAATGTAGATTAGTACAGAATAATAAATTGGTTAGCAGTTAGGCACATGCTGCAGAAAGAGGCACAGATCTCTCTAACTGATTTCAACCTTTGCTTGAATTAGAGTCTCCTAAACACCCTAACCATCACGCCATAGAATCAACCTTTGTACTTCACTTGAGCTTAAATGTAACATGCAGAGATAATGTGATCTGTCGTTTTCTCTGTTGACTACCGTGGTGTGGCACACTCTCATTATTTTCCCTTTATTGACTTGAGAAACCCTATCCAGTGCAAGGTTAGCCGGGACCCAAAGGAGAGCCAGACACAGATCCAGTCTGCAAGGAGCAGGTGAGGCACCTGAGCAAACTCTTCCACTCATGGCCCAGACACAGGTTTTGCAAACACCCTTGCTGAGAATCATTTGTGCCTAATTCTGAGGGAGTCTCTGTTTCAGCAAATTAATATTGTCTGATCACTAATAAGTAAACGCATAAATCATGACCAGACCAACATAACTCTGAGCATTTAAAGATCTCAGTTTTTGGATAAATTTAGGCACCGTGACTGAAAATATTGTTGCTAGGGTTCTATTTCTTTAGGGTATAGGGGATATCTTTCCATCTGCAGAGAGAATTACACAGAAACTTTCTACAAGGTTGTGGAAAACTGACCTTTTACATAGTTGCTAGAGGTCGAAAAAGAAATTGGAGATCTCTTCCATAAAAGTGTGTGTATCTGTGGCATAAATGCCTGAGTCTATTACTGCCTGCAGTAGAAGTTTCAGGTAAGAAATTTTGATATCTAAAACAAGGTCTATTTACTTGCCTTGCATCAAATTACAATGTGACTTTTACTTAGTAAAGAAGCAGCAAAAACATATAGCGTGGTATGTGTGTATGACATAAATAACATTGTACCTATATTTCATCAGCCCTTTTGTCATACAAACGCATGGTTGCATTCATAATGATGATCACCGTATAGGTTATATGCCATCAGTCCCATGGAAGTCTTTTGAAGGAGGCATATGGCTTGGCAAGCTGGCAACATAGAAGGAAATCACATCATCAGGGGAAGGCCCTGGGACCCTTACAATCTCATTTTAGCCCTTTAGCAGAAGCTTAAATAGGGCTAAGATGGTTCATTCACTTTGAACACTTCCTTTGAGCAGAGGAGCATTTCAGCCTTATGCAGTTGTTGCTATCAAGGTTAATTCTTACAAAACAATTGCTTCACTGGTGTATCCAAGATATTAGTGCTATCTGTAGCGTGGTAATAGGAACTGCTGCAATATCTTAGAGTCCACAAACGTAATTCTTTGAGCCGAAGAAATACGAGATTACTCTTTTTAAAAAGCCTTTGGTGATGTAAGTACAAAAATCCTATTGACAGTCATAGCATCATAGAATATCATCTAGTCTGTCCTTCTGCCTTAAGGCAGGGTAAGCAATACATAAACTATTTCTGGCAGATACCCTCTAATCTGTTTTTAAAGACTTTTGATGATGGAGACCCCAACACCTCCCTAGGCAACCTGTTCTAGTACTTCACTATCCTTGCAAAGAGACTTCAGCGGAGGTGGGAGTTGTATTTAAAAATACTGGAGAATTGAGGAAACAAAAGACAGAGCAAGGGTTACAGTTGTAAGCCAGTCCAAGGGAGGCTTTTAAAACCAAGATGTTTTTTATGTGGATCATTACATAAAAGATATCTGACGATGGAGTAGTACCTAGGGATAAAATGGTTCCTGTGAAAAACAGAAAAGGTATCTTTCTTTTTTTTTTTTCCCCCTAAGTCCACAAACTCTGACATTCTACATTATTGGGAAAGCCTGGGAATGCAAAAGAAATTGTATTCTTTGATCACAGGCCAAACACTAAACCAATATAACAGGGAACTGGAATTGTAGATACATTATGAAGACTTAGAATACCACTCATGGCTAGATTAAAGTGAAAGTTCTTGAATAATTTCCTCCTTCACTTCAGAGAAAAAACCTGATCTCCCAGAAAAATCAAAAAAGGAAGAAACCCACTAATTTTTACTGCTTTGTATCTAGTTCTGTCTTGTAGGCCAAGTTATAAGGAGGGTGTTTACAGCAATGAGGCACTAATGTATTCATTGGAACCCGAAGTGTTCTCTGAAAAATACTGAAGTACAACAGCAATTACCATTAATCATTACATACAATGAAAGTAGCATTATCATCAAGTGATAGCACCTTCTGAAATAATACATTACCACCTAGGATAAAAGAGCAGCTTCTGCATTGCTATTGCTGTTATCGCGTGAATGCTTATACCCTTTTTTTTTTTTTTTAATTTTGCTGTCCAGGTGGGTTTTGACCTTAGTAAAGAGCATATTTTTCCAATAGAGAAAGTTAATTTTCCATAATAATGAAGAGCATAGCTATTGTAACCTTTGGGAGTGCAAACTGGAAATATTTGCTTAAAGCCCTCAAATACGGTTTTGTAAAGGGAGGTAAAGGCTTCTACCCAAATGAAATTCAGCTGCCATGCAGGAAAGCAGTGCCAGCTCTCTCTATCTCTATACACTGCCAATTACTTAAGCAGATCACAGGCCAAGGGCTGCCCTTCTGCATCAAGCATGTGGAATTGCCTGAGTGCAACTCACAGTCAATTCTAGTACAAGCAAAGAAGAAAGGTGGGGGGCTACCTGGGGCAGCAGAATTCAAGGAAGGCTCATTCAAAGAAGAAGGGGCCTTTATTTCATGATGAAGCAAGGAGTGTCAAAGCTAAATGATCTGGCACCTGTCTTTCACCCTATAATTATATTGCTTTATATGCCTTAGTGACACCAGTATATCCTCTGAATTTGGAACCTAACCAGGAGTACCTGAGACACCTGCAATAATGCCATGGGCGAGGAGCAGTGTTGACTTGTAGGAAGGTTTGATGTACTGATGAGATGAGCTGCATGGTAATTTGCCCTGACAGTAGCAGCCTCTCCTGTACCTGTCCCCATATATTTTGTCAGAGTAGCTAGGGTACATTCTGATGTGCTATCTGAGTGAAAATGAGCTGTTGTAGAGAAGGCGCAGAAGATAACAAACTGGACATGAAATTATGCCTTAGTTGTTTTTTTTTTAATTTCCAGGTCTGCGAGAAAACCCAAACTTTTGTGCACTGCTGGCACAGTGGAAAAAGGTGGTGTGCTCCTTCTGTGACCTCAATGCAACAGTTAAGGGAAAGCTCATACTACCACTTCAAGACTTCATCCTGTAGGGGTGCCTCTAAGCAAATTCTTTTTACCTGTTTTCTAAGTATTTTGGGTGCCTGCTTATTAAATGCCTGTTTTATTCAAGCAGAGTGATCTATTTAATTTTGGTCAGGAGCAGTTGTAGATGAGTGACTGTCTGACATGCTGCAATTTGTGCTGGAGAAGCTTGGAAAATAGTTTTAGAACATTTAGCTTTCTGCTAATCCCTCTACCCCTCCAGTTTCTCCTTAATGCCTGAATTAGGGAGGGTTTGTTTTGCAAAAAAATGTAGATTTCAGTGCTATGAAGCTTGGGAGAGAAAAAAATTATATAGAAAACATCTCTCCTTTCAGGATATGCATTATGTACATAAATCTCTTGCATTTCTACCTATCTCAGTAATTGTGTCTTTATATTTATACAAACACCTTTTATTCCAAGGAATGATTTAAATCAACTCTGAAATTCAAGTTTACCAGAATGAGAACAGCAACTGCGTTTAGCATCTCACTAAGATATTGAACAGCTTAGGATAGTATAGGATTTCAAATGTTTAATTTCACTCTGTGTAAACCACGTTTCAAGAAATTCTACAATATCTGTACGTTCCTGCTGTCAAGAGGTAGCTTTGATGGTATGTCTTTACTGTGGGCTCATGAGAGCTAATCATTAGCACTATGCTGATGTATTAGCCTATCCCTGAAAAACAGTAATGTGAACATTTTGTTGTATCACTACAGCAAAAGGACAAACCAGCTGTGTTTTCCAAAGTCACAGAAAAACTCTATGTGAATGCTCAGATCTTGCATGCTCCTGTCTGCCACCTCTGTTCTATGTACATGCCTGGCACCTTCAAAATTGTTTCTAGAGCAAATATTTTCTTGCATGATATGACAAACTGCATGTATGACAAGTATAAAAATCTCCAGAGATTTTTTAAGACATTATAGCTTTAAGTTAGGTTGAGTTAGGATTAAAGGGAAAACAGGGGCGGGTGATGTTACAGTGGGGGTCTGCTACAGACCACCCGACCAGGGCGATGAGGAAGATGAGACCCTTTATAGACAGGAGAAGCGTCATGTTCTCACACCCTGGTCTT